>JAVANC010000029.1:24135370-24687553 GCA_033319125.1 Parnassius glacialis | reverse complement strand
AATCCGTATATAAGTGCATTCGACAATATTACTACTATTAAAGAAATAATTGTTGACACGCGAAACGGTAGTGAACTTTGACCCGGACATTCGTATTCGTGCGGTGTGTTACGTTTTTGCTTATAGTAACGGGATTTAGTATAGACCGACATTCTGTATTCGTAATGTGTGTTACGCCTTATAACGAATTAGAGTTCGTGGGTTCTGGAAGTTAGTTAATTGTACGATAAAGTTAATGGACTGTCCTCGTTACGAATGAAGAAAGTGACTGTGGGTGGCTCAGCGGAAAATTAACACCATTTGTAGCGGTGCTGAAGTCCGAGCTGCTGCCGACGGCAACGGTCTAATCAGGTCTACCACACCCAGTCACACACAGATACACATCATCATCCCTTACTTCCCATGCACCCTACAACCACATGCGGCTTGACCGAACCCTGAGAGAGCAGTTGTCTTGGATATAGGTAAGTAAGCTCGGTTTTACTATTCTCCCTGTTGAATGGTAGTAGGATAGAACGCTCCCCTTATAGTTTATTGTAATTAGAGACTTTCCACTTTGGCCTTAGGATGCCCGACCTGCATCTGCTTGTAGGTTCTTCCGCTATGGGCCCCGGAAAATGCTACTTCTGGATAGGTAGCTGCAGGCCGTAACAGCTATGAATAGCAGTCTTATTTAGTTTCGGGCATATGACCCATGTATCCTTTTGTCATGAAGACTATCCATTAGGGTTTGGGTCCCGGGACGTTTCGTGTCTCGAAGTCTCGGTACTTTACGTAATTTTTGTTGTCTCGAGTCCCGGGACTTTCGGGTCGAGACTCGAGACGAGACCAGATTGCCGAAATTGTTATGTAATCATTTTCATTTTCAAATAATTGAAGGAGCCTAGCGCCATGTGTTAGATTAATGAATAATTACTTGGTCTACTACGTAACTACTGAGTACGCAACACAATAAATTAAACAAATATGTGATTATGAGAATTAGGAATGAGATAATGAACAATGATTAGAGACTAGAATTACTAGATAATAATAAAGTTATTAAGAATTAGTATGATTTTAACTAAGTTCGTTTCATAACTATATGATTTAACTGTTTAGAAATGCACCTGTGTGTGACTAAAAGAAATAAACAAAGCAATTATTAAGACTGAAATTAACGTTAAAATACTTAATTTTCTGTTTAATTAATGATTTCTTAATTTACGCGAACACTACAGATTAAATAAAACTATTTTTAAGGCTTTTTTTGCGTTTAATTTACTATTTTAATTCCCGACGTTTTGGCTGTACTACCCTATGTCAGAGGAGTCACAGACATGGTTGGCTACATTTTGAAGCGAGCTTCTATGAAAACGTACTTCAAGCCGCCGAAGAAAATTAGTCATTTTTTACCATCGTTTACATAGGACAAACAAAAAGATTCCTTAAAACTCGCGTGAAAGAACATATAGCTGACGTGAAGCACCGAAGCTCTGGGAAGTCTGCAGTCTGTGACCATGTTCAAGATCGTCCCCGCCATTACATCAGATTTGATAAACCACAAATTCTCGCAAAAGAACACCGATTCCTACCAAAGATTATACGCGAGGCTATTGACATTAAAAAACATCCTAATTTCAATAGATAGGATGGATGGGTGCTGCCATCTGCTTGGATCCTATCATTAACAAAATTAAATCCAAACCCAAGCATACCACTACAAGATACTGTAAGTTCATTCTGCGTAAATCGAACCAAAAATGTATATATATATACTATAACTTAGATAACTTAGATCGTTTTCAGTAATACATATGTTTGTTTGAAGTCGGTGCAAGTGCAAGCAAAAAATTGAGGGGTTTGTTAATTCAACCCAATTTTTAAATGTGTTACCTCAGAACTTTTTTCGAAGTGAACCGATGATGATAATTCTTTTTTATTTGAAAGCTTGTGCTTTTCACGTCCTTCCATATAATACTTGAACAAGATCTGATCAGTAGTTTTTATCTTGTCATTAATAATGCGTATTTAATTAACTTCGACTGCATTGAATATGTTCTCATTTTATTTATATTGAAGTCGGTTGTACAAATATTTTATTTTTACCACTTGTTGTAGATTCAAATCTTCTTCACGTTCTTCACTCACTTTACGCACTTCACACGTTACTGCACCACACGAACACTGTGATAAACCACACGTGAAAAGGAATTCCAATATCGAATGTAACAAAGAAATAAAAATAAATGGACTCAGACTTGATAGGGCATTCCGAGGATTCTCCGTTTGTTAGATACGTAGTTGTCCAAGTTCTAACTGGAAATGCAAAGCGAATGAGCTACAATAATTTGCTCGCTCGTGCCTGCAGCAAAAGACAGGTAGTTCTTTATGTTGTAACTTGATAATCTACGATTGTCCTCTTATGACGGTCCTAAACAGTGCTCTAATTTGTTTAAGTATTCGTAAAAACATTTATGGAATGTTTTAACTGTTTATGTACAATTGTCAGCTAACTTATGAATTAATTTCTGTTAATTGCAGACAAGATGGTCATTAGTTTTTTGTTTTTTTATAAAAAATCAAACGTATATATATGCAACTTATCTCGTTGAATTTTAATTTTTAATTTTATTTTTAAGAATAATTGTGGCAAACGGGCATTCAGTCCACCTCATGCTTTAGTGGTTTGCTCTTTAATTTTTGTACATTTTTAATACATTTTTGATCTTTTTCAAATTTTATTAACATTTGATTATTAAAAAGAACTCCAAACCCTTCTGGAAAGAGGTTGGAAGGACCCGAAGTGGTGCGACGGCCTTAAGAATGAACAAAGTGCTTTCGAGAACTAATGACGTCCTCTCAGAAAAATCGGACGTCATGCAGCGATGGAGCGAATTTTATAGAGAAATGTATGCGTGTGATGATGTTAGTGAGGGATCCGGGGATGACGCCGATACTGGTCCGCCAGACCCGGACCTCGATGACGCTGAGGTCATCAGTATGAAAGAGATTGAACGTGCGATTCGAAGTTTGAAATGTGGTAAGGCTGCGGGACTAGACAGAGTTACTGCTGAAATGGTCAAGTATGGTGGGCCTCGCGTCTGGGACAGCTTTCATCTGCTGTGCAATTTGTGCTGGCGGACGGGGGATGTCCCGGATGATTGGCGATCCGCAGTCATTGTGCCTTTATATAAAGGTAAAGGTTCACATTTTGACTGCGGGTGTTATCAGGCGATCAGCTTGACCAGTTTAGCAAGTAAAGTTTACTCGAAGGTTTTGACACGTAGGATGCAAGAGAAATCAGAAAGATTTCTATGGGAGGCACAATGCGGATTTAGACCTGGAAGAGGATGCACGGATCAAATGTTTTCTCTCCGCATGATCACGGAGAAGCTTCTGGCTGCTAACCAGGGGATTTTCTGTGCTTTTGTGGATCTTGAGAAAGCATTTGATAAGGTTGTAAGGAAGAAAATGTGGGAACTGTTGCCTGGGTACGGTATAGATGGTCGATTGCTAAGGGCTGTGGAGTCACTTTACTGTGACTGTAAAGCTTGTGTGCGGGTAGGGCATGACCTGTCACCCATGTTTAGCGTCCAAACGGGCGTAAAACAGGGTTGTGTCATGTCTTCTTGGCTGTTCATACTGTATCTCGACAGCTGTTTACAGAAGCTGAAAGATAGCTGTTTGGGTGTGAAATTGGGTGACATTAAAGTAAATTGTCTGCTGTATGCTGATGATGCAGTGCTTATTGCACCATCAGAGGCAGAACTGCAGGCATTAGTCACGTGTATGAAAGAGAAATGAGAAATTAAAGGTCTCCGCTTGAATGCTAATAAAACTAAGGTTCTGGTATTTGAAAGGGACGAAGAGAGAACGAAGTGTGAAATATGGGTAAATCAGGAATGTCTAGAACAGGTAAATGAAATTGTATACTTGGGGAGTGCTTTTAGCAGGGATGGAAGATGTGATTTAGATGTGGACAGGCGTGTCGCTGCCGGGAACAAAGTCAATGGTGCCCTGACTGCGTTAGTCAAAAGGCAAGGCGTAGTGAAGAGTGCATGCCTTGCAATACATAACGCAGTGTTGGTACCGACTTTGTTATATGGCAGCGAAACCTGGGTATGCCAGAAGAAGCATAAAAGCAAGTTGAATGCAGTGGAGATGCGATCTCTTCGTAAAATGTGCGGCGTCACCATGGCCGACCGAAAGCAAAACGAAGAGATTCGCAATATGGCAGGTTTGAAAGATGACCTTATCACAAAAATTGATAAGGGCGTGCTTCGATGGTTTGGGTACGTTGAGAGAATGAGTGAAGACCGAATGGTGAAGAAAATATATAGCGCGAAAGTTAATATTAAAAGGTGTCGTGGTAGACCGAGACTAACTTTCGAAGACCATGTGAGCAAATTGCTCGAAGAGGGTAGGGTCAAGAGTACTCGGATACCTAGACGTGCATGTATGAAGAAGATAATGAATCTGAAAGAAGCGAAAGAGGTATGTAAGGATCGTGACGCTTGGCGATCTGTTCTCTCTGGCTACCCCGTCAGGGATTGTGCATGACGATAAGTAAGTAAGTAAGTAAGTGATTTATTTATTTTTAATATTGTTATCATCTCTGAGGACTAAGATACAATGTCTAAAATCCTGTAGTACTTTACCCGCATTGCTACTTGGCAGCAGAAATAGTTAAGAAGAAGGTACCTACCCGGACAGACTTCGAGGCAAAAGAGAGTCAGCAGGTGAGTCGCATGCTCGTTTGCCCCCTCCGCCCCCTCTCCTATAAAATAAGTACCTATTGCGATTTGCTAACTAATCGTGATGAAAGTAACCGGCTAAATACGTTCATTTTTATTTTTATTTTTTAGACGTTCAGGTTTCCCCATGATGTTTTCTTTCACCGCCTAAAGCGTGTCTAATTTCCACTTAAAATTGCAGTCACCAACTTCATTGATTCCACAAAAGAAGAATTTCACAGAACGTGAGCCAACCACGTTTGTGAAATTTATGGCAAGTACCCAACCGTTCGTGGTGATTGCGGCAAAATCTTAATTGTCAGAATGTCCCACGTCTAGACGTAGATATTTAGCGAACTAAAAAAGAAAAATCTAGGAATTAACATTTAATTTGTGCAGCAAACATTATGGGAAATAGCGTAAGTGTTAAGAGTAACAATGTCTGCTTATTTGTGCACAGTGGTGTTGTGTTGTGAGGGACTTTTGTTTGTACTACATACATTCGAGTACGTTGAAATCAAGAAACTTTGTCGGGGAAATATCTGTTTTCCTTTAATATTTTATGCGATTATATTTAATTTTCTAAAGGTTTTAATTAACGGAGTTTCTATTATAAGTTTTTAATTTGTTTATCTGACTTGATACTGGCAGAATTATACCAGAAAAGCCATTTCAATAAAGAAAAAGAAATATGTTATTTTATAAAATTTAAGTAACAACTTTTACTGGTACCGATAGTTATGATTATAAGATTTTTTTCTGATACCGAGACATTATATTTATATTTATTAACTAGTTCTTACCATTAAATATGCTACCATTTTGTTTGCGTAGGTTTACGGGGGTGGATTGTACTGATGAATGTGCATTATAGGGTTTTAAAATAAATTTGCTTTAACTAATAATTAAAACTCGTTTTCACCCAAACAATGCGAGCGTTTGGAATAACGGCTGCTAAATTAACTAAATCTAGTTATACGGCTGAAAGAACGTCCTACAAAAATGACAAATTGTTCAGTTTTTATCTTTCACCTCAAATTTACAAAAAAATGGCGTTGCGATTCACAATATAAGTAACTTTTAAACACATTATTTTATTTTAGGGACGGGGATCATCACTGAGCTTGACACGTCCACGTTGAAATTCAGCAAACCAGCGATAAATTGTGGTTTTGGATGGGGCTTTATCAATTAATACTGAAATCATCCGGTCAACACACTGTTTTTGTGTTAAACCACTTCGAATGTCATAATAAATCATCGCTCTTGAATTTTCTCGAGTCAATTCCATTTTCTCAACGACTAAGCAAGTTTGACGAAACCTTGTGACAAGACCGAGAATCTGTTTTTAAATAAAATAAATGGTATTCGATTTTTAAAACCAAGGAGTTTTCAATTAAAAATATTTTAATATGACAGGAACAGCGAAAATATTCCATTCCCGATACTTTTAGTGCAGCCTATGTAATTGAATTTATCAATAATTTTTTCTTTTACTATTTTGATCAAACTTTCTGGAATTTATTGCAACTTTTATTTAAAATCATTATGATAGGTTAATTACATTAAGTTTATATTTACTTTCATACAAAGGTATATGCCGCCGCACTTGTATATAAATGAAATAAACATTTTTGTTATAATAAAAATATAAAAGTTATTTTACAGTGCAATTTTATCATTTTGATATCAGCTTTAGTGCTTATGACACGAAAAGTTAAAATAAAAAAAGCCGACAGCAACAGTACCAAAATATTTGATTTTCAGTATCATGCATCAGATTATAATTTTAGATACGAAAATGGAAAAGTATTTTAAATTCAAACTGTTACGTTCTGTGTGAGTATTAAAGTAAAAAATTAAAATATAATAATATTAATTTTTTATTCGATAAAGGGTCACAAACGAGCACACAGTCCACCTGACGGTAAGTGGATGTTGTGGCTTGTAGAAATTTACATATATTTAGTTTGCCATTTTGGTTAAGTAGTCGTAAATCTAACTGATTGCCTTTCGTTACGGATCAAAATCAGTTATTGGATTTTCTTAATAAGAAATTCCCAACAGCCCAGATTCAGAAAGGTGGAGCGGTGTCTCACCCCCGTGCCTCGAAAAGTACGTAAATCTGTTGGTAATGTGCCTAATGTCTCTCCGATCGTGTCGTATTAGCGTCTAATTGGAATATGAGAGTAAGGAAATAGAGAGTGCACCAGTCCTGTGCAGATGGCTAGTCTACACTGAGACTGACCTCCGTGACCGCCATTAGGTCTGGAGGACATTATTATTATTATCTACTACATATATCCTCGATTAAGAATAAAAATGCAAATGTATCGCCACCTCTGACGACAAAGATGGAACGCCTTGTTTTCATTAAAAAAGATCGTTTTAAAGAAATATTGACACAATTTCTATTTTAAGAAAAGTTGATTCAAGTGGGCTTCTCGCGCCACAATATCAGCTGATATCGACGGTCATCACGGACCACTGATTTTTGAAACATCATCCGAATGTCTGCTACAAAAACCACTTGGCGCCGACGGAAGTGGGTCAAAATCTCGAATATGTCCTTGATCAATTTAGGACCAGAATTGACACTGATTCAGGGACACACCATTTGACGAGAGGGCGGAGCCGTCAAAAACTACCCGAATCTTACTCCCAGGGGTCCTCAAGACCGCATGGTGAGGGAAAAAGTAGTGGTCCTGTGACCGCCAGTCGAAATTGGACGGTGACATGTGACCCAGCTTTTGATACTCGCGCATGAACTCGACATATTTGTCGCGAAAGGCTAGGTCGCGCCGCATACGGCGCTCCATGGAAAGCAACCTCTTTTCGGCCAGGATACGAGATTGGCCCAAAGGGGGCCGTGAGTCAAGAAAGGGTAAGCGAGTGACAAAACGACCGTCGACACGACGGCCGGTATTGTTCTGATAGAACAACTCGCATTCACGGTACAGAGGGTTGACTCGAGCCGCGTGTGGCGGCTCCTCAATTTCCCAGAACCGCTGGACGACGTCCAAAAGGGACACGCCCACAACAGAGAGTAAGTCGGCCGTCTGAGTAGGTGGAGACCACGGAACCGGTCCAAAGAAGCTGTGCCAAAATACAGTGGACATGGCTGAAGAGCCATCGGCCTGTAGGGCCCGTATCTCGCCTAACAAGATGAACCCCAGCGCGTCGGCTCCCAGCAACAAATCTATAGGCCCAGGTTAGGACCACTGCCGGTCTAAAACCTGACGCACAACGAATCGCGCTGTCATTTATACGGATGTTAGGGAGAAAACCTACAATGTCATCGAGGACATTTACTTTAACTAGAATGTGAAGGTGTTCGCTGGCAGGGCCAAACACCAACTCCGCTTTTCCCCTAGGAGCAGGTGGCTCGGCACCTCCGATACCTACCATTGGCCGTGATTCAGAGCTCCAGGGGAGCCCTAGTCTTCCCACCAACCAAGTGGAGGCCACACAGCGTTGTGAGCCCGAATCCAATAAAGCGCGAACCGTTAAACAGTCGCCACTCGGGTTGTACACCTTCACTGAGGCCGTCAGCAATAGAACAGTTTGACAAGTGGACTGTTGACGGCTTAAAGGATCAGTGGAGGCGGCCGTGACCTCGATGACGCTAAGGTCATCAGTATGAAAGAGATTGAACGTGCGATTCGAAGTTTGAAATGTGGTAAGGCTGCGGGACTAGACAGAGTTACTGCTGAAATGGTCAAGTATGGTGGGCCTCGCGTTTGGGACAGCTTTCATCTGCTGTGCAATTTGTGCTGGCGGACGGGGGATGTCCCGGATGATTGGCGATCCGCAGTCATTGTGCCTTTATATAAAGGTAAAGGTTCACATTTTGACTGCGGGTGTTATCAGGCGATCAGCTTGACCAGTTTAGCAAGTAAAGTTTACTCGAAGGTTTTGACACGTAGGATGCAAGAGAAATCAGAAAGATTTCTATGGGAGGCACAATGCGGATTTAGACCTGGAAGAGGATGCACGGATCAAATGTTTTCTCTCCGCATGATCACGGAGAAGCTTCTGGCTGCTAACCAGGGGATTTTCTGTGCTTTTGTGGATCTTGAGAAAGCATTTGATAAGGTTGTAAGGAAGAAAATGTGGGAACTGTTGCCTGGGTACGGTATAGATGGTCGATTGCTAAGGGCTGTGGAGTCACTTTACTGTGACTGTAAAGCTTGTGTGCGGGTAGGGCATGACCTGTCACCCATGTTTAGCGTCCAAACGGGCGTAAAACAGGGTTGTGTCATGTCTTCTTGGCTGTTCATACTGTATCTCGACAGCTGTTTACAGAAGCTGAAAGATAGCTGTTTGGGTGTGAAATTGGGTGACATTAAAGTAAATTGTCTACTGTATGCTGATGATGCAGTGCTTATTGCACCATCAGAGGCAGAACTGCAGGCATTAGTCACGTGTATGAAAGTGAAATGAGAAATTAAAGGTCTCCGCTTGAATGCTAATAAAACTAAGGTTCTGGTATTTGAAAGGGACGAAGAGAGAACGAAGTGTGAAATATGGGTAAATCAGGAATGTCTAGAACAGGTAAATGAAATTGTATACCTGGGGAGTGCTTTTAGCAGGGATGGAAGATGTGATTTAGATGTGGACAGGCGTGTCGCTGCCGGGAACAAAGTCAATGGTGCCCTGACTGCGTTAGTCAAAAGGCAACGCGTAGTGAAGAGTGCATGCCTTGCAATACATAACGCAGTGTTGGTACCGACTTTGTTATATGGCAGCGAAACCTGGGTATGCCAGAAGAAGCATAAAAGCAAGTTGAATGCAGTGGAGATGCGATCTCTTCGTAAAATGTGCGGCGTCACCATGGCCGACCGAAAGCAAAACGAAGAGATTCGCAATATGGCAGGTTTGAAAGATGACCTTATCACAAAAATTGATAAGGGCGTGCTTCGATGGTTTGGGTACGTTGAGAGAATGAGTGAAGACCGAATGGTGAAGAAAATATATAGCGCGAAAGTTAATATTAAAAGGTGTCGAGGTAGACCGAGACTAACTTTCGAAGACCATGTGAGCAAATTGCTCGAAGAGGGTAGGGTCAAGAGTACTGGGATACCTAGACGTGCATGTATAAAGAAGATAATGAATCTGAAAGAAGCGAAAGAGGTATGTAAGGATCGTGACGCTTGGCGATCTGTTCTCTCTGGCTACCCCGTCAGGGATTGTGCATGACGATAAGTAAGTAAGTAAGTAAGTGATTTATTTATTTTTAATATTGTTATCATCTCTGAGGACTAAGATACAATGTCTAAAATCCTGTAGTACTTTACCCGCATTGCTACTTGGCAGCAGAAATAGTTAAGAAGAAGGTACCTACCCGGACAGACTTCGAGGCAAAAGAGAGTCAGCAGGTGAGTCGCATGCTCGTTTGCCCCCTCCGCCCCCTCTCCTATAAAATAAGTACCTATTGCGATTTGCTAACTAATCGTGATGAAAGTAACCGGCTAAATACGTTCATTTTTATTTTTATTTTTTAGACGTTCAGGTTTCCCCATGATGTTTTCTTTCACCGCCTGAAGCGTGTCTAATTTCCACTTAAAATTGCAGTCACCAACTTCATTGATTCCACAAAAGAAGAATTTCACAGAACGTGAGCCAACCACGTTTGTGAAATTTATGGCAAGTACCCAACCGTTCGTGGTGATTGCGGCAAAATCTTAATTGTCAGAATGTCCCACGTCTAGACGTAGATATTTAGCGAACTAAAAAAGAAAAATCTAGGAATTAACATTTAATTTGTGCAGCAAACATTATGGGAAATAGCGTAAGTGTTAAGAGTAACAATGTCTGCTTATTTGTGCACAGTGGTGTTGTGTTGTGAGGGACTTTTGTTTGTACTACATACATTCGAGTACGTTGAAATCAAGAAACTTTGTCGGGGAAATATCTGTTTTCCTTTAATATTTTATGCGATTATATTTAATTTTCTAAAGGTTTTAATTAACGGAGTTTCTATTATAAGTTTTTATATTGTTTATCTGACTTGATACTGGCAGAATTATACCAGAAAAGCCATTTCAATAAAGAAAAAGAAATATGTTATTTTATAAAATTTAAGTAACAACTTTTACTGGTACCGATAGTTATGATTATAAGATTTTTTTCTGATACCGAGACATTATATTTATATTTATTAACTAGTTCTTACCATTAAATATGCTACCATTTTGTTTGCGTAGGTTTAACGGGGGTGGATTGTACTGATGAATGTGCATTATAGGGTTTTAAAATAAATTTGCTTTAACTAATAATTAAAACTCGTTTTCACCCAAACAATGCGAGCGTTTGGAATAACGGCTGCTAAATTAACTAAATCTAGTTATACGGCTGAAAGAACGTCCTACAAAAATGACAAATTGTTCAGTTTTTATGCTGCATATAGATATCTTTCACCTCAAATTTACAAAAAAATGGCGTTGCGATTCACAATATAAGTAACTTTTAAACACATTATTTTATTTTAGGGACGGGGATCGTCACTGAGCTTGACACGTCCACGTTGAAATTCAGCAAACCAGCGATAAATTGTGGTTTTGGATGGGGCTTTATCAATTAATACTGAAATCATCCGTTCAACACACTGTTTTTGTGTTAAACCACTTCGAATGTCATAATAAATCATCGCTCTTGAATTTTCTCGAGTCAATTCTATTTTCTCAATGACTAAGCAAGTTTGACGAAACCTTGTGACAAGACCGAGAATCTGTTTTTAAATAAAATAAATGGTATTCGATTTTTAAAACCAAGGAGTTTTAAATTAAAAATATTTTAATATGACAGGAACAGCGAAAATATTCCATTCCCGATACTTTTAGTGCAGCCTATGTAATTGAATTTATCAATAATTTTTTCTTTTACTATTTTGATCAAACTTTCTGGAATTTATTGCAACTTTTATTTAAAATCATTATGATAGGTTAATTACATTAAGTTTATATTTACTTTCATACAAAGGTATATGCCGCCGCACTTGTATATAAATGAAATAAACATTTTTGTTATAATAAAAATATAAAAGTTATTTTACAGTGCAATTTTATCATTTTGATATCAGCTTTAGTGCTTATGACACGAAAAGTTAAAATAAAAAAAAGCCGACAGCAACAGTACCAAAATATTTGATTTTCAGTATCATGCATCAGATTATAATTTTAGATACGAAAATGGAAAAGTATTTTAAATTCAAACTGTTACGTTCTGTGTGAGTATTAAAGTAAAAAATTAAAATATAATAATATTAATTTTTTATTCGATAAAGGGTCACAAACGAGCACACAGTCCACCTGACGGTAAGTGGATGTTGTGGCTCGTAGAAATTTACATATATTTAGTTTGCCATTTTGGTCAAGTAGTCGTAAATCTAACTGATTGCCTTTCGTTACGGATCAAAATCAGTTATTGGATTTTCTTAATAAGAAATTCCCAACAGCCCAGATTCAGAAAGGTGGAGCGGTGTCTCACCCCCGTGCCTCGAAAAGTACGTAAATCTGTTGGTAATGTGCCTAATCTCTCTCCGATCGTGTCGTATTAGCGTCTAATTGGAATATGAGAGTAAGGAAATAGAGAGTGCACCAGTCCTGTGCAGATGGCTAGTCTACACTGAGACTGACCTCCGTGACCGCCATTAGGTCTGAAGGACATTATTATTATTATCTACTACATATATCCTCGATTAAGAATAAAAATGCAAATGTATCGCCACCTCTGACGACAAAGATGGAACGCCTTGTTTTCAGTAAAAAAGATCGTTTTAAAGAAATATTGACACAATTTCTATTTTAAGAAAAGTTCATTCAAGTGGGCTTCTCGCGCCACAATATCAGCTGATATCGACGGTCATCACGGACCACTGATTTTTGAAACATCATCCGAATGTCTGCTACAAAAACCACTTGGCGCCGACGGAAGTGGGTCAAAATCTCGAATATGTCCTTGATCAATTTAGGACCAGAATTGACACTGATTCAGGGACACACCATTTGACGAGAGGGCGGAGCCGTCAAAAACTACCCGAATCTTACTCCCAGGGGTCCTCAAGACCGCATGGTGAGGGAAAAAGTAGTGGTCCTGTGACCGCCAGTCGAAATTGGACGGTGACATGTGACCCAGCTTTTGATACTCGCGCATGAACTCGACATATTTTTCGCGAAAGGCTAGGTCGCGCCGCATACGGCGCTCCATGGAAAGCAACCTCTTTTCGGCCAGGGTACGAGATTGGCCCAAAGGGGGCCGTGAGTTAAGAAAGGGTAAGCGAGTGACAAAACGACCGTCGACACGACGGCCGGTATTGTTCTGATAGAACAACTCGCATTCACGGTACAGAGGGTTGACTCGAGCCGCGTGTGGCGGCTCCTCAATTTCCCAGAACCGCTGGACGACGTCCAAAAGGGACACGCCCACAACAGAGAGTAAGTCGGCCGTCTGAGTAGGTGGAGACCACGGAACCGGTCCAAAGAAGCTGTGCCAAAATACAGTGGACATGGCTGAAGAGCCATCGGCCTGTAGGGCCCGTATCTCGCCTAACAAGATGAACCCCAGCGCGTCGGCTCCCAGCAACAAATCTATAGGCCCAGGTTAGGACCACTGCCGGTCTCAAACCCGACGCACAACGAATCGCGCTGTCATTTATACGGATGTTAGGGAGAAAACCTACAATGTCATCGAGGACATTTACTTTAACTAGAATGTGAAGGTGTTCGCTGGCAGGGCCAAACACCAACTCCGCTTTTCCCCTAGGAGCAGGAGGCTCGGCACCTCCGATACCTACCATTGGCCGTGATTCAGAGCTCCAGGGGAGCCCTAGTCTTCCCACCAACCAAGTGGAGGCCACACAGCGTTGTGAGCCCGAATCCAATAAAGCGCGAACCGTTAAACAGTCGCCACTCGGGTTGTACACCTTCACTGAGGCCGTCGGCAATAGAACAGTTTGACAAGTGGACTGTTGACGGCTCAAAGGATCAGTGGAGGCGGCCGTGACCTCGATGACGCTGAGGTCATCAGTATGAAAGAGATTGAACGTGCGATTCGAAGTTTGAAATGTGGTAAGGCTGCGGGACTAGACAGAGTTACTGCTGAAATGGTCAAGTATGGTGGGCCTCGCGTCTGGGACAGCTTTCATCTGCTGTGCAATTTGTGCTGGCGGACGGGGGATGTCCCGGATGATTGGCGATCCGCAGTCATTGTGCCTTTATATAAAGGTAAAGGTTCACATTTTGACTGCGGGTGTTATCAGGCGATCAGCTTGACCAGTTTAGCAAGTAAAGTTTACTCGAAGGTTTTGACACGTAGGATGCAAGAGAAATCAGAAAGATTTCTATGGGAGGCACAATGCGGATTTAGACCTGGAAGAGGATGCACGGATCAAATGTTTTCTCTCCGCATGATCACGGAGAAGCTTCTGGCTGCTAACCAGGGGATTTTCTGTGCTTTTGTGGATCTTGAGAAAGCATTTGATAAGGTTGTAAGGAAGAAAATGTGGGAACTGTTGCCTGGGTACGGTATAGATGGTCGATTGCTAAGGGCTGTGGAGTCACTTTACTGTGACTGTAAAGCTTGTGTGCGGGTAGGGCATGACCTGTCACCCATGTTTAGCGTCCAAACGGGCGTAAAACAGGGTTGTGTCATGTCTTCTTGGCTGTTCATACTGTATCTCGACAGCTGTTTACAGAAGCTGAAAGATAGCTGTTTGGGTGTGAAATTGGGTGACATTAAAGTAAATTGTCTGCTGTTTGCTGATGATGCAGTGCTTATTGCACCATCAGAGGCAGAACTGCAGGCATTAGTCACGTGTATGAAAGAGAAATGAGAAATTAAAGGTCTTCGCTTGAATGCTAATAAAACTAAGGTTCTGGTATTTGAAAAGGACGAAGAGAGAACGAAGTGTGACATATGGGTAAATCAGGAATGTCTAGAACAGGTAAATGAAATTGTATACTTGGGGAGTGCTTTGAGAGCAGGGATGGAAGATGTGATTTAGATGTGGACAGGCGTGTCGCTGCCGGGAACAAAGTCAATGGTGCCCTGACTGCGTTAGTCAAAAGGCAAGGCGTAGTGAAGAGTGCATGCCTTGCAATACATAACGCAGTGTTGGTACCGACTTTGTTATATGGCAGCGAAACCTGGGTATGCCAGAAGAAGCATAAAAGCAAGTTGAATGCAGTGGAGATGCGATCTCTTCGTAAAATGTGCGGCGTCACCATGGCCGACCTAAAGCAAAACGAAGAGATTCGCAATATGGCAGGTTTGAAAGATGACCTTATCACAAAAATTGATAAGGGCGTGCTTCGATGGTTTGGGTACGTTGAGAGAATGAGTGAAGACCGAATGGTGAAGAAAATATATAGCGCGAAAGTTAATATTAAAAGGTGTCGAGGTAGACCGAGACTAACTTTCGAAGACCATGTGAGCAAATTGCTCGAAGAGGGTAGGGTCAAGAGTACTCGGATACCTAGACGTGCATGTATAAAGAAGATAATGAATCTGAAAGAAGCGAAAGAGGTATGTAAGGATCGTGACGCTTGGCGATCTGTTCTCTCTGGCTACCCCGTCAGGGATTGTGCATGACGATAAGTAAGTAAGTAAGTAAGTGATTTATTTATTTTTAATATTGTTATCATCTCTGAGGACTAAGATACAATGTCTAAAATCCTGTAGTACTTTACCCGCATTGCTACTTGGCAGCAGAAATAGTTAAGAAGAAGGTACCTACCCGGACAGACTTCGAGGCAAAAGAGAGTCAGCAGGTGAGTCGCATGCTCGTTTGCCTCCTCCGCCCCTCTCCTATAAAATAAGTACCTATTGCGATTTGCTAACTAATCGTGATGAAAGTAACCGGCTAAATACGTTCATTTTTATTTTTATTTTTTAGACGTTCAGGTTTCCCCATGATGTTTTCTTTCACCGCCTAAAGCGTGTCTAATTTCCACTTAAAATTGCAGTCACCAACTTCATTGATTCCACAAAAGAAGAATTTCACAGAACGTGAGCCAACCACGTTTGTGAAATTTATGGCAAGTACCCAACCGTTCGTGGTGATTGCGGCAAAATCTTAATTGTCAGAATGTCCCACGTCTAGACGTAGATATTTAGCGAACTAAAAAAGAAAAATCTAGGAATTAACATTTAATTTGTGCAGCAAACATTATGGGAAATAGCGTAAGTGTTAAGAGTAACAATGTCTGCTTATTTGTGCA
This sequence comes from Parnassius glacialis, assembly GCA_033319125.1. Lineage (NCBI taxonomy): Eukaryota > Metazoa > Arthropoda > Insecta > Lepidoptera > Papilionidae > Parnassius > Parnassius glacialis. The sequence continues at coordinate 24,671,619 of JAVANC010000029.1, read as the reverse complement.
CAGTGGTGTTGTGTTGTGAGGGACTTTTGTTTGTACTACATACATTCGAGTACGTTGAAATCAAGAAACTTTGTCGGGGAAATATCTGTTTTCCTTTAATATTTTATGCGATTATATTTAATTTTCTAAAGGTTTTAATTAACGGAGTTTCTATTATAAGTTTTTAATTTGTTTATCTGACTTGATACTGGCAGAATTATACCAGAAAAGCCATTTCAATAAAGAAAAAGAAATATGTTATTTTATAAAATTTAAGTAACAACTTTTACTGGTACCGATAGTTATGATTATAAGATTTTTTTCTGATACCGAGACATTATATTTATATTTATTAACTAGTTCTTACCATTAAATATGCTACCATTTTGTTTGCGTAGGTTTACGGGGGTGGATTGTACTGATGAATGTGCATTATAGGGTTTTAAAATAAATTTGCTTTAACTAATAATTAAAACTCGTTTTCACCCAAACAATGCGAGCGTTTGGAATAACGGCTGCTAAATTAACTAAATCTAGTTATACGGCTGAAAGAACGTCCTACAAAAATGACAAATTGTTCAGTTTTTATCTTTCACCTCAAATTTACAAAAAAATGGCGTTGCGATTCACAATATAAGTAACTTTTAAACACATTATTTTATTTTAGGGACGGGGATCATCACTGAGCTTGACACGTCCACGTTGAAATTCAGCAAACCAGCGATAAATTGTGGTTTTGGATGGGGCTTTATCAATTAATACTGAAATCATCCGGTCAACACACTGTTTTTGTGTTAAACCACTTCGAATGTCATAATAAATCATCACTCTTGAATTTTCTCGAGTCAATTCCATTTTCTCAATGACTAAACAAGTTTGACGAAACATTGTGACAAGACCGAGAATCTGTTTTTAAATAAAATAAATGGTATTCGATTTTTAAAACCAAGGAGTTTTCAATTAAAAATATTTTAATATGACAGGAACAGCGAAAATATTCCATTCCCGATACTTTTAGTGCAGCCTATGTAATTGAATTTATCAATAATTTTTTCTTTTACTATTTTGATCAAACTTTCTGGAATTTATTGCAACTTTTATTTAAAATCATTATGATAGGTTAATTACATTAAGTTTATATTTACTTTCATACAAAGGTATATGCCGCCGCACTTGTATATAAATGAAATAAACATTTTTGTTATAATAAAAATATAAAAGTTATTTTACAGTGCAATTTTATCATTTTGATATCAGCTTTAGTGCTTATGACACGAAAAGTTAAAATAAAAAAAAGCCGACAGCAACAGTACCAAAATATTTGATTTTCAGTATCATGCATCAGATTATAATTTTAGATACGAAAATGGAAAAGTATTTTAAATTCAAACTGTTACGTTCTGTGTGAGTATTAAAGTAAAAAATTAAAATATAATAATATTAATTTTTTATTCGATAAAGGGTCACAAACGAGCACACAGTCCACCTGACGGTAAGTGGATGTTGTGGCTCGTAGAAATTTACATATATTTAGTTTGCCATTTTGGTCAAGTAGTCGTAAATCTAACTGATTGCCTTTCGTTACGGATCAAAATCAGTTATTGGATTTTCTTAATAAGAAATTCCCAACAGCCCAGATTCAGAAAGGTGGAGCGGTGTCTCACCCCCGTGCCTCGAAAAGTACGTAAATCTGTTGGTAATGTGCCTAATCTCTCTCCGATCGTGTCGTATTAGCGTCTAATTGGAATATGAGAGTAAGGAAATAGAGAGTGCACCAGTCCTGTGCAGATGGCTAGTCTACACTGAGACTGACCTCCGTGACCGCCATTAGGTCTGGAGGACATTATTATTATTATCTACTACATATATCCTCGATTAAGAATAAAAATGCAAATGTATCGCCACCTCTGACGACAAAGATGGAACGCCTCGTTTTCAGTAAAAAAGATCGTTTTAAAGAAATATTGACACAATTTCTATTTTAAGAAAAGTTCATTCAAGTGGGCTTCTCGCGCCACAATATCAGCTGATATCGACGGTCATCACGGACCACTGATTTTTGAAACATCATCCGAATGTCTGCTACAAAAACCACTTGGCGCCGACGGAAGTGGGTCAAAATCTCGAATATGTCCTTGATCAATTTAGGACCAGAATTGACACTGATTCAGGGACACACCATTTGACGAGAGGGCGGAGCCGTCAAAAACTACCCGAATCTTACTCCCAGGGGTCCTCAAGACCGCATGGTGAGGGAAAAAGTAGTGGTCCTGTGACCGCCAGTCGAAATTGGACGGTGACATGTGACCCAGCTTTTGATACTCGCGCATGAACTCGACATATTTTTCGCGAAAGGCTAGGTCGCGCCGCATACGGCGCTCCATGGAAAGCAACCTCTTTTCGGCCAGGGTACGAGATTGGCCCAAAGGGGGCCGTGAGTCAAGAAAGGGTAAGCGAGTGACAAAACGACCGTCGACACGACGGCCGGTATTGTTCTGATAGAACAACTCGCATTCACGGTCCAGAGGGTTGACTCGAGCCGCGTGTGGCGGCTCCTCAATTTCCCAGAACCGCTGGACGACGTCCAAAAGGGACACGCCCACAACAGAGAGTAAGTCGGCCGTCTGAGTAGGTGGAGACCACGGAACCGGTCCAAAGAAGCTGTGCCAAAATACAGTGGACATGGCTGAAGAGCCATCGGCCTGTAGGGCCCGTATCTCGCCTAACAAGATGAACCCCAGCGCGTCGGCTCCCAGCAACAAATCTATAGGCCCAGGTTAGGACCACTGCCGGTCTCAAACCCGACGCACAACGAATCGCGCTGTCATTTATACGGATGTTAGGGAGAAAACCTACAATGTCATCGAGGACATTTACTTTAACTAGAATGTGAAGGTGTTCGCTGGCAGGGCCAAACACCAACTCCGCTTTTCCCCTAGGAGCAGGAGGCTCGGCACCTCCGATACCTACCATTGGCCGTGATTCAGAGCTCCAGGGGAGCCCTAGTCTTCCCACCAACCAAGTGGAGGCCACACAGCTTTGTGAGCCCGAATCCAATAAAGCGCGAACCGTTAAACAGTCGCCACTCGGGTTGTACACCTTCACTGAGGCCGTCGGCAATAGAACAGTTTGACAAGTGGACTGTTGACGGCTCAAAGGATCAGTGGAGGCGGCCGTGGTGGAAGCTACCTAGCTGGAGCTGCCTCCATCGGACCGGCACTCGAGCCGGGGTCCCGAAAGCGGCATTCCGGCGGCATCTCAATGACCCGTGGTTGCAACTCACCGAACGGACCGACCTGGGGAGCTTCAGGAAACCTGTGCCTTGAGGCCCGGGACAGATTAGAGGTCGCAGGAACCCCGTAGTACCGGTACCGACCAAAGGGGACAGGGTGGTACTCCAGTCGCGGCCACTCAGCTAACGGGGTTAAGAAGGGTCCAACTGACCGCTGAGGGGCCGTGAAGTCCCTCTCGAGCTCGAGCCGCTTCTCTGAACTATGTACCCGATCGGGTCGCCCTATCAAAGTATGGGTATTCGCGGCCCAGCGCAGCTCCGCCTGCAGGAGAAGCGCCGGTGGCTTGTGCGATGGCATTACTACTAAATACGAATTACTATTAAATTAAATTAAATACAAATTACACTAAACGGCAAGTACATACTACAGTCGGTCAGCAAAGATGCCTCGCTCAGGCGACCGACCCATCGGCAATTTAATCTACCTACAAGAAATACCTGACGCGTAGGTACCAAAAGTACCAAACCCTAAACTACACTCCTGCTTGCGCAGCCTAACGGGCGTGGTTCTAACCACCGATCCGCTATCAAAACAAAAAAAAAACAAAAAAAAGAAAAAAAAGAAATATATTTTTTTTATATTACGGCCGGGCGTGATTGGAGAAACAATCAACCACGCTCTGCTACCAGAAATTGTTAACTCCCTTAGTTGTTCCGACAGAATCCGACTGGACTAGGGCCCATGAGTAGCCCACTTGACGGGCAATCAGAGGGTTCGGGCCCAAATGGCCTATGGATAATTATTAAGTAATGGCTGGATACAAACACAAACTTACCGAGTTCCGAAGGTAGGGTCGACCACAAGGTACCGTCAGGGGTAAGTAGGTGGGTGTAAGTGGTGCGAGAAAGTGTGTAAGTGTAACCTGACGTCGCCGATGTAATCGGACAGTAGACCCACATGCGCTGCTCTGCTCCACAATGTGCGATCACTCCAGTGAGCGTTCACCTTTATGTGATCTCAAGTATAACGTCACTTAGCACAAAATTATAATCGAAGACGAACGCGATCTCCTCTCGGGTCACAAATTTTTAGCGTTCTAACCGACAAAGGAAAAATGTCTTCGTACGATATTAATATAAGCAACCCTTTTCAAGGTCGCAACACAATACACACAAGGACACCAAAATTGAAGTTACACACACTGTATTTTTCACTGAATTTATGTAATTTATAACATATTAAATAATAAAAATGCTACTTTCGGCACCGTAAGGCACTAACCTCAAAGTTGAGCGCATCTGTCCGCCGCCGCGTGCAAAAACGAGTGCGCGCCGGCCCAAGCCCTCAATATCGGTTGATCGCCCACACGTCAGGCGACCGAGAGTGAGCGGAGAGACGCGCGCGGGAAAAAGGGCCAGGCGGTGACCTAAATACCATCGCATAAACGCACCGAGACGAGCGCTTTGAATGCAAGTTTTAAATATTAGGATTTGGCCTAAACATTTATAATTATTAAGTTGTTATAAGGAAGACACCGATGCCTATCTCCTGGTTAATTTCCATCTATTGCCTCTTACGACACCCATGGAACGATATGGGATAGTGTATATTCTTACACCACCACTACACGCTAAACACAGATTTATACCAGGCGGAAAATACCAAGAATTGTAACAGCAGCAGCGTGAAAGCTGCTACAGACAGTTTTTGGATTTACTCAACTTTTCAGAACTTCACACTACATTTCTCATGGTTCCGTGTCCTTGACCGTTGTTAACACCTTTTAGGTTTAAGATGACATACTTCAAAATCTTGAATAATTCTTGCTCTCTATACTACTCAATCCGGATCACAGTACTAAAAATCATTATGTTTTGGTGACAGAAATAAATAAGAGGGTAATAGCTTCCCAGACGGTGTGAATGGGTGGATATCTGTGTGTATTCGCAATCAGTACGAGTACATTTGCTATTCCCTCACTCTAATAGTCCGACGGGACGGTTACCAGAAAGAGAGAGAGAGAAGGCGCAAGACCAACGGCTTCACTTACTTTTCGACTTTCTGACTCCAGGCTGCTACTGAGAATTTCTTGACAGCAAATCCCAACAACTGATTGTAGTCCAACCCGCGACCTCACGATCAGCAACCACTATCCATTATAGAAGCTGGGCACTAGGTCTAATTTCTTGGATATACATATATAGTATACTGCCCAAACCACTAGAAAAACTAACCTTTATCTTTCAACATAATGTTATTTGGAAGTTCAGTCGATATACTCCCACAGTTTTATCCGGTAACTGCGATGTAAAAAGTTGGCTTGGTTTTCTTTTATTTTTTATGTATCTTCATAATTAATAATAATTTGAAATAAATAAATTTTAATTCTAATAACTGCTGTTATTTCTATTAATACTCATACATGAAATTACTTATGACGTATTTTTTATTTTATCATTACCACAAAATGATTAATTATCTGTAGAGCTAAGTTGCGCGCAGAAGATTTAAGTTGTACGTTTTTCTTTTAATAGCGCTTATCTGTTATTAGTACTAAAAGTGTAATGTTCTCCTTCAAATAAAAAATAAGGTAAAAGTAATTACATGTCCCACCGGGTAAAGGCATTATTCAAGGGTTGCAGGATACGCCATACGGGTAGTGACTTCTCTTACGATGGTAATATTAATCCAAAATTGTGTATTTTATTTTGACACCTAAATACTCCATCTACATCGTCTGTCTGTTTGGATTCACATCTTCTTTTTTATACTTCTTAAAACTTTATAATGTGATGCAATAACATATTGAAAGAATATTTATAAAATAACTTCACGCCAGACTACACAGTATGTGCTTTACTTAGAAAAAAACCTTTGCCTTTATACGATTTTAAAAATGAAAATTGCCATTCCTTAGCACATGAAACACGTACTCGTTTTATATTGAATCGGATCGTATATCATCTGTACCTGACAAGGGATAATGAGACAGCTTTTGCGGTCGACTGATACATGTTTGATAAGGCCGCTTCTAGTTATAAGCATTAATGATCACCAATTTTAATCACATAGACAATATTCCCGAATTTCAATAAATTTGACTCAATTGTCTTACTTTCGGGAAGCACATTTAACTGCTTTTAAGCCTCAAATAATTTATATGAAGTAACAAAATGAAATAATTTCAGACTGCGAGGCATTTTTCTTCACAAAATTATATATTATTTGTCCATATGACAGAGAATTTGGTATGTGATTTTACGAACGAAGTAGGTAAGTACGTGAACAATTATATATAAGTGCTCGAATAAATTTCACGGTACGCGAGCAACGAGCCAGCAATTATGAAATTATTAATTGCAATTTTACGTACTGATGTATCATGCGCCAGTCGGCAATGGAATCAAAAGAAACAGTTTATGAGGTTTTTCGTACGAGATACTGGCCAGTTATAATTTAATACAATTATACAAAAGTAATAGTAATTCGATTGTTCCAATTTTTAATTTTCCGTCACCATATTTAAAGCTAAATTCAAGCAATGTGTTTCCTTCCAGAAATGGATCTACGCAGGATCTGTTCTCTGGGTTAAGAATAAGTTTTGATTTTTGACGATTTCAAATATCACCAAGAACTGTTTTAAAGCAACTATGTTCATCAACGGAACACGGTTTTTTTTGGATAGTGGAAGATAATATCACGGTATACTTATTTTGAGAGAAGAAAAAAGAAGTAGTCGGCCTTTGACGCCTATTACTGAAGGAAACGTACTAGCAGAGAACTTTTTATTGAAGAGAATAAGAGAATAACGTATGAAGATATTTAGCACATATTGTAAATTGGATCAGAAAGCGTTTACGAGATTTTATGCGAATACTCTCGCATGATAACCTATCCCAGTTTAGCGTTGCTTTCCACATAACCTCACCAATGCTGAGTAGCATGGTATGGTATGTGGAATGGTACCGCTACATGATTAATAAATTTGAAGCAAGCTTTTTTTTATAGGAGAGGGGACAAACCAGCATGCGGCTCACCTGATGGTAAGTGACTACCGCCGCCTATGAACAACTGCCATACCAGGGGAACCAGGGGAATTGCAGACGCGTTGCCGGCCTTTTAAAAAGGAGAAGACTTTTTCATGAAGGCCCCTAAGTCGTATCGGTCCGGAAAAATCACTGGTGATAATCGAATCCACAAAAAAGTTTTGCGAGTAAGAAACATCTTCGAAATCGCTCAGTAGTGGACCGCCAATCATCTAGATGGTGTGGATGGTATCGGGAGTTCTGCCGCGATGAGCGTTCGTGAAATTCGACGGCTGGTATTAATACGAATAATTTCTCAGAGCACTCCCCGTGGTAAATGTGAAAGAAAATGCAAAGGGATGCAACATATCTTCGCAGCGCCAATGAATCGAACCGATCGGAAAGGACTCGGTCGTCAACAATTCGAGCCGCTCTGCGCTGGATGCGGTCAAGTAGAAGGGGCAACACTGGGAAGCCCCAGCCCAGAGTTGGGAACAGTATTCCATGTGAGGCCGAACTTGCGCTTTGTAAAGTTGCATGCGTTGTGCCGGCATGAAGTACTGTCCTGCTCTGCTGAGCACGCCAAACTTTTTAGAGGCCAATTTGGCCTCCTCTTCCAAGTGACCACGAAACTGCACGTCACTTCATATGTCGATGCCGAGTATTGCGATACTAGCTGAGGCAACAAGGGGAGTGCCTTCAAACTGAGGAAATACGGCAAAGGGGTTCTTTTTGGTAGTAAAAGCGCAAACTTGTGTCTTCTGAGGATTAAACTGGACTAGATTTAGTAATCGTAATCGAGTAAAGATATATGAGCCACAGCAAACACTTACCACCAGGTGGACTGTGTGTTCGTTTGTAACCCTTATTCTATAAAGAAGTGAGGTCCTGGATTTGAATCCCAGGACGGGCTAAAGTAATCAGTTATTGAGATTTTGGTCCAAAATGTCTTAATAGCAGCCTGGAGTGTTTGGCGGTGTTTCATTCACCCCTTTGGCTCGAAAAGCATATAAAGTCATTGGTTTTGCGCTTGATCTATATCCGGTTATGTCAGATTACCATCCCATTGGACTATGAGAGTAAGGGAAACGAGAGTGCACTTGTGCTTGCTCATTCACTCGGCCACTATATGCACGTATACACGTTGAGACTGGCCGTCATGACCGTAATTGGTCTGGAGTCTCTGGAGGACTTTATTATTATTATTATTTGATTTACGAGTACGTCGCACGACCGGGGATCGAAGAATACTCCCGCTCGGCATAATTGGGCGCAAATCTCCTTCTTAAGAACTTGAAAATAATTGCATATTGAGCTATAGTAATAAATAGAAACTTCATTATTAAACTTGCTGATACTAAATGATATATGATATGTGATATATAAGATGTATACAACTACAACGTTACATAACGGTAAGTACCTCCCGCCTATCAATTTCTGACAATCAGCTGTTCGGGCATTGTTGTGTTTAGGTTTAAAATGTATAGACAGCTTTAGTATTTCGTAATCGAGAATAAATGGAGATGTATACGGGCCACAGCAACCACTTACCATCAGGTAGACTGTGTGCTCGTTTGTCACTCTTATTCTATAAAAAAAGAAAAAAGTTACAGGTTGAAAGCCATGCCATCTTAGTCTTCAGTGGTGGCAAATCATGTAGCCTTCTTTGTTTAAAGTTGGACTGTTTGTTTGCCACTTTATGTATAAATAAATGTTAAAGAGAACTCGAAACCTCTGAATAAAATGAGACACAATGGAACACACATATAATAAGAGATAATGTGTTTGTAATGATGTACACAACTGTAAAATTTAATGCTATCTCAGTTGTAAAAGCCGGAGGAATATTATAGAGGGTTCAATGACATCACGGTCACCACACCGCGTAAACATTCGTTGGTGTATAATAAAATGAAGACGCACTACAATTTAATTTAAATTAAATGCGTTGATTTTTTTTATAAAATAATAATGACCTCCAGACCGACTTTTAGTCACGGTGGTCCGTTTCAATGGAGACTAGCTTTCTTCGCAGAACAGGATTATAGTGCATGGATGTATGCGCAAATACAAAAGCACTCTCTATTCCTTCACTCTCATACTCCGATAGGACGGTAATCCGACACGACCGGAGACCGATCAGGCGCAGGACCAAAAGGCTTAGCGTGCTTTCCGAGGCATGGAGTTCAAACACAGCTAATTTCTTGACTTCGGGCTGCTTTTGAGTATTTCTTGACAAAAAAACCCAATAACTGATATTGGCGCGACCCGTGATTCAAACCCGAAACCTCATGATTAGCGTTTACAATCACATGACCTACGAGGCAGTTTTATATAAGAGGGGGCAAACGAGCACATGAACAACTGCAACATGAGGGGAATTTTGCATGTTGCAAGCTTTGCCGGCCTTTTAAGAACTTTTCCCTTTTAATAATCGATACATAAATCCGGAAAAATCGTCGGTGATAAAAGATACCACAAAGTAGTGTGAAGAAAAAACTCCTTGTATGAGTTTCCCTGTTTCGCCTCTTAGTACACCTACGGGGCGATATGGGGAAGTGGTTATTCTTACACTGCCTCTGCACGGTTTCTTTTTATATTCTAAAACAAAAGAATAATTAAAAGTCGTTTTAATTTTAATATTTACCAAAATGTTTTCTGGATTATTATTATAGAATAAGGATGCCAACCGAGCACACAGTCCACCTGATGGTAAGTGGTTGCTGTGGCCCATAGACATCTACATCTATCTTCGTTTGCGAATTAAAATGCAGATGCGTTGTCAGCCGTGAGACCTAAGATAGAATGCCTCTTTTCCAGTAAAAAGGGTCTCCGGTTCTCTACACTCACAATACGAAACACAGCAGCATTAAGCTGATATTTTACGCTGGTATTCTGTGAGAGCGTGGTCCTTCCCCGGTTGAGTCGATACATTCGTGTTTAAACTTTACTATTGATATAGCTGTAGCATGGCTCTACCACGTATAAGATTATTTTGTTTTGCTTTTATAAGCCAGTACTTAACTCTTATCAAAACTGATGATAAGTGGTGATGCAGCCGAAGATTGTGAAAGTAACTGACTTAACAAAAACCTATTCACTCTTGCTTTGAAGACACCCACATCATAATCGGATGGCAATACAGATGCTGGCATGTTATTTGTCTCTATTGCTGTACGTATGACGACCGATGTGGCGTCTATGCGTGCAAAATACGCATGAATAGCGGTAGCTGCCGAGCTCTACTAGGTGGTTGAAATCCCTTACAGCCTATAATTCCGCTTGGTTATACCATCTTTCTACCGATTTCATTATATAGTATTCCCTTTGGCTGCTCACTATATCAATCAAAATTTAATGTTTGTACCGGATAGTGGCGACGTAACAGAATCCATTCACCTATTACATCCCGTTGGTGTCGTATGAGGCGTCTATGGGAAATGGAAGACAGATTTTGTGGCTTCCCATAAATGGTGATATAACCACATTGCCTACGTCAGAAGTAACATACTCAGACAGGGGACAAACAGCAGCGTCAAAGGTGCAAGAGGTCTGGTGCTGCCATCATCAATAGATCGCGTGCCTAGCGTGACGATTAAGATGAATCCTTCCTACAAAAGGAGAGGCCTATGTTCAACGGTGGCCATTTTTTTGTATCTGTATATACGTTTTAATTCATGGTAGAGCCCTGCTGCAGTTATATTATGGTTCTAGCAGCAATGGGTCCGCTCGACCGAGGAAGGACCATGCTCTCCAGAATACAAGTGTAAAATAGCAGCTAAATGCTGCTGTTTCGTGTGGTGAGTAAAGAGAACCGGAGACTGGAAAAAAGGCATTTCATCATAGTCCTTAGGGGTGACAACGCATCTGCATATTCACTTATTCTCGATGATAAATGTAGATGTCTATGGGCCACAGCGTCCACCGGTGTGCTCATTTGTAACCCAATTCTATAAAAAAACCCTAGTTAAGTCTAATACTGAACATAGGTCTCAACATTGGTGAGCAATATGTAGGGCAACCACCCACAAGATGGAGTGCAGACGTACAGTCAATGAATGGATTGGATGCATGTAGATAAAGACCGGGGTTTTCGTCATAACTTGGACTTATGTTAAGCAGTGAACTTGTGAAAGGCTGTAGTGATGGTGAATTAGTTTCACAGGATCTGGCGCTACTCTTTAAGGGAGCTTACTACTTCTCCTTCTTTGCTTTCGTCATCTACGTCTTTGTGTAGCCTTTCTAAGTTCAATGTTAAAAAATTGATTGATTGATTTTAAGAACCGTTACCCCCACACAAATATTTTCTCCTCTATTGTGGGTGCAGTTTACAAACATAAATTGTACAAGGACAAATATCTAGACCTTGACCACTTATTTGTAGGCCATACAAATTCTTGTCCAATTCGGAATACAAACCCATGGCTTTCAGCGCGACAAGCTAGCAAAGCTTAGCCACTGCACACTTAATTAAATTAAAATTTGACCCTACACACCACGTATGGCAATTAAATTGAAGTTAAAGAGCCGAGTTGGCTGTTCATCATCAATCAGCGCGTTTTGGATTTTTTTACTAAAGTCATATAAGAAGTCACAGACCATCTGATAAAAAGTGGCAACTGTACTCCATGGCTAAGTGCAACCAACTTCTTACAAAAAAGGCTACAGATGCGTCGTCACTTCTGAAGACTGGAACTGAATGCCTCGCAGTCAGTAATAATACTGTCTCTTTACATTCTGTAGCCCGGAACAAAAATAGGTAAGATTATGTTATCTAGCCAGATGTTACTAAAGGCAAAATAAAGTCCAAACATAGTTAAATTTTGATGACTTTTTACGTGGTAGAGCCATGCTGCAGCTATATTAGTGGTATAGTGTGTGTGGTAGTGTGTGTAGTAGCACGAATGGATCGGCTCTACCGGGGAAGGACCACGCTCTCACAGAATACCAACGTAAATTAGCAGCTTAACGCTGCTGTGTTTCGTATGGTGAGTGTAGAGAACCGGAGACCCGTTTTGCTGGAAATAAGGCATTCCATCTTAGTCCTCACGGGTGACAACGCATCTGCATTTTGATTCGCAAACGAGGATAGATGTAGATATCTATGGGTCACAGCAACCACTTAACATCAGGTGGACTACTGTGTGCTCGTTTGTCACCCTCATCCTATAAAAAAAAACTATGATATTTTCTTCACCATTAACGTCGTCACCACCAAAATGGGTCGTTTGTCGCAGTAGTTTGCTGTATTCGCAACCTTAGATTTAAATTATGTGAACTAGGCCCAATGGTTGAAAGTAATTAAAAAACCGACTACGTAAAAAAGTTTACTGAAAAAGAAATTTACACACAATTTCACTAGTAAGACGAATCTTACGACAACCCATTTGTAAAAATTTATCTAGCCGTTTGAGCTACAGAGCGTTTAACAGAAATAGGTATGCATACATATACTATAACAACATTAACCCTTCTTCTGGGTCAGTCAGGTGAAAAGCTGGTACATTCTTCCTTAAACTTTGTGCTGTTCAAAAATTATTTTGGAAGATAAGCAAATGTGTCCCTCGAGATGAATCTAACTTTGTTAAAGCAACAAGCGTAACAATGAACTAATAAAAGAGCAGGTTATCTACGAGTATAACAAAGGGACGCTTAAGAAAACTAAATGGAACTAAATAGACTTTTCATTAAATACTTCTGACGAAATTGGAAACGTTCCTGTGTTAATGAATGAATTTAAATTGGCGAAAACAGGTTTACGTAGATGCATGCGGCAGTGTAATCATTTTTTTTTCTTAGTCTAAAGAGGGTTTAGGCTAAAAGAGGAAGATTTTTGAGTAGCAGCCTCGTACCGGTAAACGAATGTAGGGCGACCACCCTATAAATAGAGTGACGAGTTAAATAGATTAATAATTTAAAACGACATAAAAGAAAATAGATCACGTGATAGTCAGTAAACCGCGTATGCAGATTACGACTATTCACTGCCGTCATCAAATCGTCTCGCGGGTATCGTAAGAGGCGACAAAGGGAAACAAACAGGAGCTTGGCAGCAGTGTCTTCCTCATAACAACTGAAAAAATGAAAAAATGCGATTGCCAACCCTCCTGCTGATCTTGACAACTACGACAAATATCCCCCTATGAGAGCCCTATGTTCAACAGTGGACTTTTCTTAGAATGTACAGGTAAATGTACACAAATTATATGGCTTATATATCAGCTTCGTTCTGACGAAACTGTATCAATTATTCAGTATACCGCTGTAATATCATAAATTTGACCCAATTTCCAGCTAACACAATATCCAAGGAACAATAGAGGATTGTTTCAATCAATACCTTGTTCTAGCTTCACTGCGGAAATGCATAGTTAGTCACCCTCTCAATGTTGAATCGGCTTGTTGTAAATCGACTAGTAACAAGAACGACGAATGTAAAATGGGTGATATATTGTTATGTAATTTTCGCTAAATAAACTTTAGAAGCTATAAGGAGTAATTTACATGGAAATTATATTAGGAATATTTTTAATGATATCACATGAGAAAGATAGATACTGGTAAGTAATGACGAACAAGTTCTTCTGAATCAGTAGAAGCACTTACTGCATATTGAAACATTCGCTTTTATTTAGATTTTAAACGGTTTGTTTCTTCGTATTCATAACGCGTACAGCAAAGGAGTGAAATAATTTGCCGGCGTCTGTCTTTCTATCAGATTACACTTATAGTCAGTTCAAGTCAAGATTGTATAGGCTTTTAGCCCAGTTGGCGCGCTTTATCTTCTTCAGCTGCATCACCACTTACTATCAGGTAGGATAGTAGTCAAGCACAGGCTTATAGTAGTAATAAAAGGCATTAGAGGTATCCTCCAATATGTCCAATAGTACAAGAAACTGAACTTTAAAACCACAAAGATTCTGAAAGTTTAATATTTTTACCGACTTCCAAAAAAGGAGTATATTTACAATTCTACTGTATGTTATTTTTCTAATTGTATGTTACGCGATATATTAGTCAATTGTGCACCGCTTTTGATGATTCTATTTTTTATATAGTTGTTCCGTACTGGAACCATAATTTTTTAAATAAATATATATGCTCTATATAGTTATTTTCTTATAAACTTTCGAGTGGCAACAATTACTAATATTATAGGGATTTATTGAATTCTTGGTCTGGTAACAATCCCTTTATCTCGAGAAGTGGCGTTTGCGATTGATTGGCTGAGCCAAAACGTAACGAACATTTCTTTTTCGAGAACTTATTGTGTGTGTCCTTTTTATTTTACAACGATACCCAAAGATACTGTGCCAGTGACCTATGGACTAATTCTATTTGAAGAGACAGGGTTATATCCATTCGGGTCACCGAATCGGCCAGCCAGCTCGCCGAGCCCAGCAGCGTGAGGCAGTGAAAGGCGGATACTGGTGAGTTACCAGACCCTTAGCTCTTTCCTGAACATACTTTTTTGCTCGTTCGAGCCGGATTTTCCTTTATTGTTCGGGTTTTTTGCCACTCGTTAATTACATCAGTTTCATATTATTTCATTTCGTTACCTTTTTACAATACAACATGGCAGAATCATCGTTAAATTCTCGCGACATTTTCGAACGCAATATCGTTTTAGAAGAAGTAAAGCATTCTTTAGAAATTGTAGATTCTAACAGAGATGAATTTCTGGCGCGTTCAAAATTTATCGTTTCCCAACAACGTAAATTTAGTAAAATTCAATCAAAGATAGAAAATTCTTATTTGAAACAAAAGAACTTTGACAAAAAGGAACAGTTGCCCCTTCGTAAACAATTAAATGACTAGTACTATGCAATTATTTCCCATGTAAACAAGATAAAAGTTTTAGAGGAGGAAAATAGGCGCGCAAGTCGCATGTTTCATGAAAGTACAATTAGAGAATTTCATCTACAAAGATTTTGTACGCTTAACAATTACCTACTTTACCATTACCGTCATTTTCCGGCTATTCAATTGATTGGCGATCGTATTTCAAGTACTAAACAATACCCAAAGATACTGTGCCAGTGAACTAAGGACTATTCTATTCGGAGAGACAGGGTTATATCCCTTCGAGTCACCGAATTAGCCAGCCAGCTCGCCGAGCGCAGCAGCGTGACACATTGGAAGGCGGAGACTGGTGAGTTAACAAACCCTTAACTCTTTTCTGAATAATAGTATACTTTATTCTGATTTTATTTACACTTATATGTAAAAAAATCACATTATTTTTACAAATAAAAAACAAGTTTGGTAACGCCATCTAAGTCATTACCAGTAACTTCGATTTAAATATTAACCTTTTTTTTATTTGATTATAAGATAGCGTACTATTGTATAAGATAACATAAAGAAATAACATTTTCAACGTGGAAGAGTCACTGCAGCAGTAACAAGAATGGTTTGCATAAACAAAATCTCTAAAGAACATCAAAACCTACACTGCTTCGCATAAGCAAGATCGTAAAAAACTCTGGGGTCTTTCTAGGTGTCATGTTATATATAGTTTTATATACAACTTTTATAATATTTCATCAATTTACAATCTAATTTATTTAGTGATGAAAATCACTAATAACGACGAATTACTCTTTAGTAGTAACAACGCATCTGCGTTTTGATTCGTACTCGAGGATAAAATCTATCGGCCACAACATCCACTTTCTACCGAGTATCGTCACCTTATACAAGTATACTTACATACTTACTTACTTATACGCACAATCCCTGACGGGGTAGCCAGAGACAAGAGATCGCCAAGTGTCAAGATCCTTACATAACACTTTCGCTTCTTTTAGATTCATTATCTTCTTCATACATGCACGTTTAGGTATCCGAGTACTCTTGACCCTCCCTTCTTCGAGCAATTTGCTCACATGGTCTTCGAAAGTTAGTCTCGGTCTACCTTGACACTTTTTAATATTATCTTTCGCGCTATATATTTTCTTCAACATTCGGTCTTCACTCATTCGCACAACGTGCCCTAACCATCGAAGCACGCCCTTATCAATTTTTGTGATAAGTTCATCTTTCAAACTTGCCATATTGCGAATCTCTTCGTTTCGCTTTCGGTCGGCCATGGTAACGCCGCACATTTTACGAAAAGATCGCATCTCCACTGCATTCAACTTACTTTTATGCTCCTTCTGGCATACCTAGGTTTCGCTGCCATATAACAAAGTCGGTACCAACACTGCGTTATGTATTGCAAGGCGTGCACTCTTCACTACGACTTGCCTTTTGACTAACGCAGTCAGGGCACCATTGACTTTGTTCCCGGCAGCGACACGCCTGTCCACATCTAAATCACATCTTCCATCCCGGATAAAAGCACTCCCTAAGTATACAAATTCTTTAACCTGTTCTAGACATTTCTGATTTACCCATATTTCACACTTCGTTCTCTCTTCGTCCCTTTCAAATACCAGAACCTTAGTTTTATTAGCATTCAAACGGAGACCTTTAATTTCACATTCCTCTTTCATACACGTGACTAATGCCCGCAGTTCTGCCTCTGATGGTGCAATAAGCACTGCATCATCAGCATACAGCAGACAATTTACTTTAATGTCACCCAATTTCACACCCAATCAACTATCTTTCAGCTTCTGTAAACAGCTGTCGAGATACAGTATGAACAGCCAGGAACGCCCGTTTGGATGCTAAATATGGGTGACAGGTCATGCCAATCAATGCTTTCGTGTGAACTTTCTGCAGCTTATATCTTTCTTTCATCTTCTCTCTCATATCCTTATCATTACTAGAGGCCAAGTAGTCTAACCATGCTTTCTTTTTCTTTATAGGATAAGGGTGACAAACGAGCACACAGTCCACCTGATGGTAAGTGGTTACTGCGGCCCATAGACATCTACATCTATCCTCTATTACAAATCAAAATGTAGATGCGTTGTCACCCGTGAGGACTAAGATGGAATGCCTCATTTCCAGTAAAAGGGGCCTCCGGCCACCTGCACTCACCAAGCGAAACGCAGAGGTAAATCTCTAATTCACGCTGGTTTTCTGTGAGGTCGTGGTACCACCGCGGTTCGAGCCGGCCCATCCGTGCGACAGCAAAAGCTGACGCGTGGCTCTACCACTGTTAAAGTGTTTCTTCTTCATCTTAACAGCTTCTTTCACTTCATCATTCCACCATGCATCTCTTCTTTTACTACTGCTTTTTTTTATTGTTCCACACACTTCTTCCGCTGCACTTACCATTCCATCCCTAAGGTTCTGCCATGTTCTTTCCACACATTCTATTCTGCCATTAATGGTGTCAAGCTTTTCGGCTACCCTTGCATGATATTTGTCCCTAGTATCCGCTTCCTGAAACTTCCAGCTTCGGATGCGACACCCGACTGTGGTTCTGTTACTGCCGTCTGGTAGTGCCAACCCGCGAACAGACCCCTAAATCTAGTAATCACTAGATAGTAATCCGTTCCCAGGTCAGAACCCCTGAACACTCGCGTATCCATCACCTGTTTTCGCAGTCGGTCATCCACTTGTGATTAAACATAGTGTATGACACAAGAAGACCCTTTTCCTTGCATACCGCCAGTATAAGCTTGCCAGCATCATTAACCCTTTCATCGCCAAACTTTCCAAGCATCGACTCGTATCCTGGTCGAGCGGTACCAACCCATCCATTCAAATCACCACACACAACAATTCTTTCGTTTCCCCTAGCCAAATCTAGAATTTCTCTTACATTCTCCCAAAACTCCTCCAGCTCAGCCCTGGACAACGAAACTACCGGCGCATAAACAGCCAAAAGGAATAACTTCATAAGTCCCAATTTAAAGCGAACCCAGAGAAGTCTTGAGTTCACAACCTTATATTCAGTCATAACATCGACCAACCGAGACGACAGCAGCACCCCCACTCCCTGGCAGGCACTCTCGCTCTCCGGGACTCCGGACCATAGAGCTAACGCCCCGCTAGGGATCTCTTCAGTACTACTGCCCTTCCGTTTGGTCTCCGACATACACACGACATCTAATTCTCTTTCTTTCATTATTTCGATCAACTCATTCTTCTTATCTCTCATGCCTCCTCTAACATTCCACTTGCCAACTCTGCACTCTGTCCTCCACCTTCCGCCGTGTCGGGCTGTGCGTGACGCGTGGCGGTCCCTATCGCCGCTTCGCGCGCTGCATTCCACACCATCGGGGACGAGCTGGTGTGCGTCGCCTTGGGGGGACGCCCTAACCCTCGTTGGAATGGGTGCGCAGCTGAGTAGAATTGCAGCCCTGAAAAGGGCTGGCAGGGGTCGCGACGAGCACGCTTCTACAATGACCTCCATACAAGTATCAAAATAAAATTGAGCTAATAAGTGTTCGTATAATTTTCCAGAAGCAGCCACTTGACAAATAGAAGCGTTCGAATGTTCCATTACTTACGCTCCGGCGAACTTTTCTATTAGGCTTACCTTCGCTAAAATTGACGTTAATTTAACCGAGTATTTTAATCAAATTCCAATTTACAAGTTTCCGCAATAATAACAATTATTATGTATGTAGCAAAAAAAGCCATGAATGGCCACAAAACAGTAGGATAGAACACAAGAAAAAAGGATGGAATACACCAGCGCAGAATAGCAGCAAAAAGCCGTTAAATATGAGACACCGATAGAATAACAGTGGTTGTGGCAACACTGCTACAGCATCATGCTGAGTGTGATGCCTTTTTGTTGCTGCAGTTATGGAGGAGGAGGAAAATGTGTCCGTAGAATTGAGTGAAATTAGAGTGGCGCTACAATAGCAACAAGATAAATAATAATAACAGAAAAAATAATTTGGCTATTTTTAAAGTTTTATAACAACTCACACGAAAAAATTACTAAACGTATTTGAAATTTACAAAAATAAAACACTATGTTTATTTTAGGTTATAATTAAAAAAAATTACCACGTAAATAGGTAAATTTTTTAACTCGGTACACTTTAATCCATCTACAACTGCTACATTCATATCATGTCGTGTATCTACGCTAACGCCATTTCGGAAGGTAGTTGAATCGTTATTTACAGCTGGACACTTCTTCATCTTGTCCCCCATATGAGATAATCCACACACACTCTATAGCTGCAATCCAATGTTTTTTTGTATTAAATTTATAAGGTAAAGTTAAAGGCTTTATAAAGTCTACAGAGGAGAGTCCTGCATAAGTTTTGTCATGTCAGTTAAAGAAAGTGTCTACCGCACTGCCTCCATACGTGTTAGTGGATTTCACTTGTCTTTTAATGTATAATGTATATGACCTGCTGTTTTGTATTTGGAGTGAGGAGGAGCAGAGGCACTTGTCACTTTTTTATAGAATTAGGGCGACAAACAAGCAGGCAGTCCACCTGATGGTAAGTGATTGCTGTGGACCATAGATATCTACATCTATCCTCGTTTACGAATCAAAATGCAGATGCGTTTTCACCAGTGAGGACCAAGATGGAATGCCTAGTTTCCAGTACAAAAGGGTCTCCGGTTTTCTACACTCACCATACGAAACACAGCAGCTATATGCTGCTATTTTAAGCTGGTACTCTGTGAGAGCGTATTCCTTCTCCGGTCGAACCCACCCATTCGTGCTACAACTATACTACTAATATAACTGCAGCATAGCTCTACCACGTCAGAATATAATTTGACAGTTTGTTGATACTTATAGTGAGATACTTATGCTGAGGACTGGTGATTAGGTGAGTGCATAAATAATACCTTCTCACTAATGATTTTACATGGTAGAGCCATGCTACAGCTATATTAGTAGTATAGTTGCAGCACGAATGGGTCGGCTCGACCGGGGATGGACCACGCTCTGACAGAATATCATCGTAAAATAGCGCTGAATGCTGCTGTGTTTTGTATGGTGAGTGTAGAAAACCAGAAACCCTTTTTACTGAAAATGAGGCACTCCATCTCAGTTCTCAAGGGGGACAACGCATCTGAATTTTGATTCTTAATTGAGAATAAATGTAGATGTCTACGGGTCATCTACATTTATCCTTCACGCATCCATTTACCATCAACTGTGTGGTCTGTGCGCTCGTTAGTTACCCTTATTCTCAATAAAAATATATAAATGATGGACCTACTTCACATTACTTACTTACTTACTTATCTTCACGCACAATCCCTGACGGGGTAGCCAGAGAGAACAGATCGCCAAGTGTCACGATCCTTACATAACTCTTTCGCTTCTTTCAGATTCATTATCGTCTTCATACATGCAGGTCTAGGTATCGGAGTACTCTTGACCCTCCCTTCTCCGAGCAATTTGCTCACATGGTCTTTGAAAGTTAGTCTCGGTCTACCTCGACACCTTTTAATATTATCTTTCGCGCTATATATTTTCTTCATTCGGCCTTCACTCATTCGCTCAACGTGACCAAACCATCGAAGCACGCCCTTATAAATTTTTGTGATAAGGTAATCTTTTAAACCTGCCATATTGCGAATCTCTTCGTTTCGCTTTCGGTCGGCCATGGTAACGCCGCACATTTTACGAAGAGATCGCATCTCCAATGCATTCAACTTGCTTTTATGCTTCTTCTGGCATACCCAGGTTTCGCTGCCATACAACAAAGTCGGTACCAACACTGCGTTATGTATTGCAAGGCGTGCACTCTTCACTACGCCTTGCCTTCTGACTAACGCAGTCAGGACACCATTGACTTTGTTCCCGGCAGCGACACACCTGTCCACAGCTAAACCCACATTTTCCATCCCGGCTAAAAGCATTCCCCAAGCATACAATTTCATTTACCTGTTCTAGACATTTCTGATTTACCCATATTTCACACTTCGTTCTCTCTTAGTCCCTTTCAAAAACCAGAACCTTAGTTTTATTAGCATTCAAACGGAGACTTTTAATTTCACAATCTTTTTTCATACACGTGACTAATGCCTGCAGTTCTGCCTCTGATGGTGCAATAAGCACTGCATCATCAGCATACAGCAGACAATTTACATTAATGTCACCCAATTCCACACCCAAACAGCTATCTCTTGCATCCTACGTGTCAAAACCTTCGAGTAAACTTTACTTGCTAAACTGGTCAAGCTGATCGCCCGATATATATATATTATATATATTATATAAAGGCACAATGACTGCGGATCGCCAATCATCCGGGACATCCCCCGTCAGCCAGCACAAATTGCACAGCAGATGAAAGCTGTCCCAGACGCGAGGCCCACCATACTTGACCATTTCAGCAGTAACTCTGTCTAGTCCCGCAGCCTTACCACATTTCAAACTTCGAATCGCACATTCAATCTCTTTCATACTGATGACCTCAGTGTCATCGAGGTCTGGGTCTGTTGTACCAGTCACGGCGTCATCCCCGGATCCCTCACTAAGATCATCACACGCATACATTTCTCTATAAAATTCGCTCCATCGCTGCATGACGTCCGATTTTTCTGAGAGAACGTCATTGGTTCCCGAAAGCACTTCTTAAGGCCGTCGCACCAATTCGGGTCCTTCCAACCTCTTCCGAGAAATGTTTGGAGTTCTCCTTAAAGTTGTGCGACAACCTTACGTCCGCTTCCATTCTACACCTTTCACGCATTTCCTCAATCAATGCTTTAGTGTGAACTTTCTGCAGCTTATATCTTTTTTTCATCTTCTATCTCATATTCTTATCATTACTAGAGGCCTAACGTAGAAAGGCCTACGCAGAAGTAGTCTAACCATGTTTTCTTCTTCTTCTTTACAGCTTCTTTCACTTCATCATTCCACCATGCATCTCTTCTTTTACTACTGCCTCTTTTTATTGTTCCACACAGTTCTTCCGCTGCACTAACCATTCCATCCCTGAGGTTCTACCATGTTCTTTCCACACATTTTTTTCTGCCATCGATTGTGTCAAGCTTTTCGGCTACACTCGCATGATATTTGTCCCTAGTATCCGCTTCCTGAAGCTGCCAGCTTCGGATGCTACAGACCGACTGTGTTTCTGTCACTGCCGTCCGGTAGCGCCAACCCGCGAACAGACATCTAAATCTAGTAATCACTAGATAGTGGTCCGTTCCCAGGTCAGCACCCTTGAACACTCGCGTATCCATCACCTGTTTTCGCAGTCGGTCATCCACTAGGAACAAATCGATCATACTTTTTTCATTATTTCTTTCTCTAGTATACATATGGATTTTATTGTGATTAAACATAGTGTTTGTCACAAGAAGACCCTTCTCCTTGCATACCGCCAGTATAAGCTTGCCAGCATCATTAACCCTTTTATCGCCAAACTTTCCAAGCACCGACTCGTACCCTGGTCGAGCGGTACCAACCCATCCATTCAAATCACCACACACAACAATTCTTTCGTTTCCCCTAGCCAAATCTAGAACTTCTCTTACATTCTCCCAAAACTGCTCTAGCTCAGCCCTGGACAACGAAACTACCGGCGCATAAACAGCCAAAAGGAATAACTTCATAAGTCCCAATTTAAAGCGAACCCAGAGAAGTCTTGAGTTCACAACCATATATTTAGTCATAACATCGACCAACCGAAACGACAGCAGCACTTCCACTCCCTGGCAGGCGTTCTCGCTCTCCGGGACTCCGGACCATAGAGCTAACGCCCCGCCAGGGAGCTCTTCAGTACCACTGCCCTTCTGTTTAGTCTCCGACATACATGCGTCATCTAATTCTCTTTCTTTCATTATTTCGATCAACTCATTCGTCTTATTTTTCATGCCTCCTCTAACATTCCACGTGCCAACTCTGCCCTCTGTCCTTCACCTTCCGCCGTAGTCGGGCTGTGCGTGACGGGTGGCGGTCCCCATCGCCGCTTTGCGCGCTGCATTCCACACCAACGGGGACGAGCTGGTGTGCGTCGCCTTGGAGGGACGCCCTAACCCTCGTTGGCATGGGTGCGCAACTGTGTAGAATTGCAGCCCTGAAAAGGGCTGGCAGGGGTCGCGACGAGTTCGCTTCTACAATGACTCCCATCACATTTGCAATTTGTAACTAGTAACGTGAATGATCCTCATTCACATTACTAGTTTATTAAATGTGATTTCAGCATTTTAATGGATTTTCCATCGCCAAATCCTCGTCGATTAACCAACAGGATGTCCCACGTGTTGGTAAGGATGGCAGTTGGAGTTAAAAGTTTTAATACACCTGCGGGGTTATTAAAAAAGTTTTTTAAAAAAATGCATTATACTACTACTTTTATTATTCTTTCAGTCCATTCCAGAACCCAATTACTTCATCCATTACAGCCAACAAAACATAGCTGCTGAACATAGAATACCATTTTGGGTAGGACATATTTTGTATAGCCTCATATTCATTTACGTGGTAGAGCCATGCTGCACCTATATTTATAGTATAGTTGTAGCACGAATGAGTTGGCTCGTCCTTGGAAGGAACACGCTCTCACAGAATACTGACGTTTAATAGCAGCTTAACGCTGCTGTGTTTCGTATGGTTAGTGTAGAGAACCGGAGACCCGTTTTACTGGAATTGAGGCATTCCATTTTAGTCTTCACGGGTGACGACGCATCTGCATTTTGGTTCTTTATTGAGGATGAATGTAGATGTCTATGGGTCACAGCAACCATTTACCATCAGGTGGACTGTGTGCTCGTTCGTCACCCTATCCTATAAAAAAATATAGGACTTTACCATATGTTCCACACTTGGCAGGGGGGAGGGGTAGGCAACCGCAGTTTTTTGTAATTTTGAGTTGTTATCAGAAAGTTTCTTTTGCTCATCTCCTGTTCCAGTTCTCATAATTCACCTGCAACACCCATGGGGCGGTATACTGTAGTGGATATTCTTACACCGCCACTAAACGATTGAGATAAGATCTGAACCTGTTGGATTACAAATTGTAGTCAGTACTAGAGCCAAGACCGCACAAAACGTTAATTTCATGTTGAGTATCTGAAGACAGAGCAAATCCATAGATTTGTTGCCAGAAATAACTTTATATAGAAGTAAGACTTGTGTCAAAACCAATAGCGGCTTTGAGAAAAATAGTACTTACTTAGATTTCGATAATTAATTACAAATATAAAATTATTTAATATTTTTTCGTGCCATAGCCACGCTGCAGCTATATTATGGTTCTCACGGTACATCAACGTTAAACAGCAGAATAATGCTGCTGTATTTCGTATGGTGGTTGTAGAGAACGGGAGACCCTTTTTACTGGAAATGAGGAATTCCATCTTAGTCCTCAGAGGTGAATCGCATTTTGGGTACATTTTGATTCTTAATCGAGGATAAATGTTGATGTCTATGAGTCACAGCATCCACTTACCATCAGGTAGACTGTGTATTACCCTTATTCTATAAAAAAAAATAAAGGTTCGGCCGTAAATGTTCACAAATTAGCAACACTACACTCTGTAATAAAGTAGTCATTCGCTAAACATTATAGTTTGTACCAGGACGAGCATTTCGCTCGGAAAGACTTTCTTTCTAATCCTATTAAGTAAAATTATAGACCGCTTGAAACTCTCCTATGTAATTTTATTTATGTGGCCGAAAGCAGAAAGGTGTGTGTTGGATCTAGTTAAAATATTTCTACTTTTGTTGTTCGCGATTTGCTGTTTAAACAGAAATACAACCCAAATTAATTATTAAATTTATTTTATTTAAGCTAATTGCAAGTTGGGTTTTCAATTTCTCCATAACTTAGTAAAACGCGTCTATAAATATATGTCTCAACACAGACCGGAAACTATTATGAGGAACTTTTAATAATTTTATACTAACCGTTATATATATCATGGAAGTTCAGGAATGCGCTAAGAGCTCGCTTTGTAATATCGGTTTATTTTCTCCTTTTTATAGAAGGGAGAGGTAAGGGTGGCAAACGAACACGCAGTTCACCTGATAGGAAGTAAAAATGCGGTCAGCCTATATTTATTATTGATTAAGTATCAAAATTCGGCTGCGTTGTTACTAACATTAAAAATAAACAATTTTGGGTTCATTTAATTTAAAAGATTAATTTATTTCCGAGACATTTGAATACAATAATAACATCGCTAATTTCAAAACATTCCTTCATTTCATTCGTAGGTCGTACCAAAAATAATAATTAAAAAAGCTGAAGGTACTCCGGATTAACGTTATCGTCATGATGGGGACGTCAATCACTTCTATCCCCCGTGAGCATGGGTGCTGTAAAGTACCCGAAACGTCAGGAATTAATAAAAAATAAGTTAACTAAACGCGATAGAAACGGTAAAAATAGTTTTATTCAATGTCTAGTGTTAGCGTAAATATAAGAAATCATTATTGGATTTTTTTCTTTATGTTATGTTACCTCCACATTATAATGTTTTTCTGTGTCATAGGGGCGGTATGAATACATAAATTACACACGAACAAACATCAAGACATGGAACAATTATTTGTGCGCCATACAAACATTTTCTCCGTACAGTATTTAAACCTACGGTCTTCTGCGCAACAACACAATGCTAAGCCACTGTGCCACGAAGATGATTAATTGCTGATTGCCAGGGTAAACTATCACATCAAGGTATCTCGTTAAGTACCTCGGTACTCTGGTGATTCCATAATCACACAGCCTGGAATGCTTCGCAGCACATCGATGCTGCGATGCCCTCGAAACGTCGGAAGTACAAACTTTAAAACTGAAGTAAATAAAATTGATAAAATTAGATTCAATGTTTAGTAGTAGTCGAGTAAATATAGATACAAAAATACTAAGGTAGTTAATTTTTTCACATACAACTTGGTATATATAACAGTGCTTACATTGTCGTGTTCCAGTCCGAAGGTTAAAGGGAGGCTGTGAGGCGTTCCATCCTATCCATGTTTAGAGGTGTCAACGCATCTGTAGCTTTGTTTGTTTGAAGTTGGCTGCAGGTGTTCATGGACTGCAGCAGCCACTTACCATAATGTGGACTGTAAGATCGATTGTCGCTTTAGTTTTACAATAGAAAAGCTGGAAATTATAAAACGTACATAAATCCTTGTATTAAAAAAATTATATACATTTTAAGAATTACAAAATGTTCAAATTAAACTAGCAGTTGGCGTTACAAATTCCAAAATTCACGTTTCCATTACGGCTGGGAAAAAACTTGGTGAAGTTAACAGACATTATTCCTTTGAAATACACGCAAGCTCGGAATTTCAAGAAACTCCTTTATATAGAATGGAAATAAACTAAATTCACTCAAGTCTAGAAGACAAAACGCAAATACTTAAAGTTCTCTATTTCTTGTGCATTATATTCTCAAATAGTTTAATTGCGTCACTTTTATACTTTGCAGTTACAATGTCGGTGACTCTGTGACTTACGGATTTCTTGATCGCTGAGACGCTGGTTCCGGTTCTCTTTCGGCTCTCAGGTAGTACCGACGAATAAGAGTGACAAACAAGCACACAATCCATCTAATAGTAAATGAATACTGTGGCTCACAAACATCTACATTTATCCTCGATTCAGAATCAAAATACAGATGTATTGTCGACCCTGAGGACTAAAAATGCATCGTATCCAGTAAAAAGGTTATCTGGCTCTCTACACTCACCATAATGAAACATAAACATACCACCATTCTCTAAACTGCAACACAGCAGCATTAAGTTGCTATTTTACGTTGGTATTCTGTGAGAGCGTTGTCCTTCTTGGCATGCATATGCTACATATCACGAGTAAAATGTAGCCTTGATCTCTCCTGATATTGTTCTCTATCTGTTTGTTCAGTTTATTACAATTGGTGTAGCCATTCCGAAGAGGAGCCCGGGCTAAGAGACAAATTTTTATAAATTGTTATTTATGCCTTTTAGCGTGCAAATAACCCCCGAGCTTAATAAATGCCAGTTATTTGAATAATACAGGCAGACACTTCAATTTGAGTTATATGGATTGATTGGTGTATACGCTGAGTTTCTTGCTGGTTCTTCACAGTACAGAGATTTTTCCGAATCGGTATTTCAATAAGTATTTTTGAATGTTATTCTATTCTATTTCATTACAAGTTACTGCTCTAACAAGCCTTCACACTGTCGACTATTCAAAAATAAGTAAGTAATATAAAATAAATATAATAATAAATTTTATATTTAGTATTTCTGTTTTAACAGAATATCATGAACAACAAAAGCAGAAAAGTTTGAACTAGACCCAACACATACATTTCAGCTTTCAAAAAATAAAATATTTCCAAGCGGTCTGTAATTTTGGCTAATTACGTATAGGAAAGCATGAAAATAGCCTGTTTATTCCAAATGGAAATGGTATATTTTTTTAATTAAAGGAAACTGAGCATAATTGTCCGTCAGGAATGCATAATTTTGAAAAGAAACTGAGCTAAATTGATTCGTCAGAGATGCAGTTTTCTGAATTGAAAGGAAACTGAGCCAAATAAAAGATCCGTCAGAGATGCAGCCTTTTAAATTGAAAGGAAACTGAGCTTAATAGATCCGTCAGAGGTGCAGCATTTGGAATTGAAAAGAAACTGAGCTAAATAGGAAATTTTGAATTGAAAGGGAAGATCTGTGGGAATTCTGATTAATTGGTTATTGGAATTTTGGAAAAGAAACTAACTGAATACTGTTTTAAGACGCTACTGTACACAATGTTATATGGTTTTCATCATTCGGGGAAAGAAAGTGGAGATTCTGGGCATGTGACACACGCGAACATGCTACATAAAGCTGACCATGAGAGAAGCACGGTTTTTCTAAGTTGACCCCCGCTACCTGTAACGTTTGCCCTTGCGCTTTATTAATTGTCATTGCAAAACTGAGCTTAATAGGGAACTGCAACCTTTTGAATTGAAAAGGAAGATCTGTGGGAATTATAGGGATCCGTGGTCTAATAACATTTTCACCTTTTCCTACGCCTGTCAAAATTGTAGCACCGATTATGTTCCGTCCAAGATGTGTCACACGCAGCCTTGTCTCGTTACATATCCGAGGAGCATCTAAATTTCGCATTAGCATGACTGGGACGCCTAATTTTAATTGAAGCTTATGTGAGGGCACACCTGATAACTCTAGAGAATTTAGAAACTCTACGGGATATGTAGTGCTTTGTTCTGTGTCCATAACTGTGTCTACTGACAAATACTCTGTTATTTCTCCTGCTACTTTGCTTAATATATCTGAATTTATTTTGTTAATGCTCTCATTTTTTGGTGCAATAATCGCCCTTTCACATAACCATTTGTCTTCATGCATGTTGTTCGTTAAATCTCAATAAACGCTCGCAATTAATTCGGAATGACTCTGTACTAAATTACAAAAATGTTTCCATTCGTTTCCAACCGCCCACCGCCAATTTTTAATAGTGTGTCAGCATAGTTTCCAGCATTGATATCATTATACAAATGCACTCTCATATTCGTAGTTAAACTGAATTTTGTCACCTTGTTCCATAAAATAGACGACTTGAGGCATACTTTAATTTTATCTGCAGGTGTGCCCTTTTGAATGAAAGGTAAAGTTTGCCGAAAGTCACCAGCCAGTAAAACCAACATTCCTCCAATTACATCGGTATTGCTGCGCAAATCCTGGAGCGTTCGATTTAGTGCTTCTACAGCTTTTTATGCGATATTGTACTTTCGTCCCATACTAAAAGTTTTCATTGTCGTAGCATTATACCTCGTGCACTATTTTTGCTAAAGTTGCATATCGGCGATTCTTCCTGGGCTAGATTTAGAGGGAGTTTTAAAACAGAATGTGCAATGCGGCCCCCGCTTTGCAGCGTGGCGGCTTTACCGGTGGAAGCTACGGCCACAGCAATGTTTTTATCTTTCCGTTCTTGCGCTAATAATAAATTTAATAAAAATGTCTTTCCAGTTCCTCCAGGGGCATCGTAAAAGAAATGTGCACCATTTCCAGATTCAATTTGCTCCAATACTTTGTCAAAATCTCGTTTTTCTTCGGGAAGCAAGCGGGGTACAAAATCGGCTACTTGCTGCTGCAAAGCTGGTATGTCGTAGTTTGTTTAACGTATAATTTCATCACTTAGTTCATTTTCGGTTGTTCGCTAAGGGCTTATCATTCCAAAGTCGCTTAATTTTTTGCCTACCATTGCCATTAATTTATCTTCATTTTTTCCAAGTGCTTCATTATAAATGTGTTCATTGTATATCATGTTCGCGTGTGTGTACTCTTTATATTTGTCTCACAATTCATGTGCATTAGATAGCCCGCAAGATGATATGAGAGTTGCATAAAGATCCCTAATTTTGGCTGGTGACTGGCACTGCACAGCTTCCTCCATGGTCTCATCCCAGTGATTATCGTTTTCTAAAAGATGCAGAGCTTCACGTGCTTCTCTATAAGTTGCGCATTCCTGACCGTTGACAGTTTTAAGGTCTTTATATCCTGTAGAACCCCGAACATGGTGCAGCAGCATTCGTAAACAGAAACATTCAAAATTAGTTACATGAACGGTATACACACGACCAAGGGCATCTGATGACTTTACACCGGGCCAATTTGCAACAGGCACGCCTTGAATACGGCGTTTTCACTCCTTTCTAGATGTGTTCCAAGTATAGTAGCGGGGGACTTCAGAATATAACAACGTTTTTGCAAAGGGGTCGGTTTTACAAAGTTGAAAGAAGGCTGTTAGTGTAGTTTTTGGCGGTGTATTGCAATTCTTTCTTGGAAATTTCTTTCGGTGAAATATGCACCCTCTCCATTTTCTAAGTGCACAGAAAGGTGAGTAACTGTTGGGTGCCTTTCGTGTAAAGGGAAGCCAAGGAGACGCCACGCTACCTCGTTACTGCTGACATAACGCCCTGCTTGAAAGGTCTGTACTTCATTAACGGGATTTGCCTCACCTTCACTCCTGAGATTAAATATTGTTTGGTCGCTTCCTTTATTTATGTACTTACAGATATACTTGACTGCGCGGACAGAGCTACATGCTTCTACATTAATGTGGGCATTAAACATTTTACATAGAATGGGCAAATACGGGACAATCCAGCTGTTATCTAAGGTTTTGAACGCTCCAGAGCGAGATTTGATTGTAAATTTCCTGCCACCATCTTCGGGAGCTCTGCGCCTGTATAAAGGGTAGCCATTGTCATTGTGCACTGTTTCTTTTAATAGCTGTTTAGGGAATTTCTTTGTATATTTTCCTTCTTTCATACATGGCGATATTGAACTTCGTGCTCCACATGGACCGTGAATCATATTTCGGACGATGGTATCATACAATTCTTTATCTTGCTCAGGATCCGCAATTTCGGCGCTTATTATATCGTCTATTTGGCGGGGCCGCATCTTGTCTTTAAGCCATATTAGAATGTGGGCATGCGGTAATCCTCTTTTTTGCCATTCAATTGAATACATGAAGCACTGCACCTTTACGAAAATTTTCCCTTTGTTAATTACATTCATTAATTTTTGTACTTTTAATCTAAATACTCTAGCAACTAAATCGTGTCTGTCAGTATTTTTTTGGCCCGGCATTAGCTCCTCGGTTATTTCTTTCCATGTGGGATTGCAAGTAAAAGTAACAAAAAGATTAAGTCTTCCGTAAGTTCATACATAGGCGAATGCGTCTTGTGTGTACTCATGTACGTAGCGGGGACTGTCAACGAATGATGAGGGCAGAATTACCATTTTACCTAAATCTCTGGGGTTTACATTGGCGTCGCTAGAAACTGCATCTTGTAAATGTATATAATTCTCAACGCGCAGCTTTTTTTGATTTAAAGATATATAACGAAGACGTTCACTTTCTACCTTCACATACATGTCTACCAAAAATTGATGAAATAATTGTCTACACCGGGCTAAGAGGTTAAAATCATTTTCTCGCAACATCATATGATACGCATAAAAATCCATACATGATACTCTTTTGTTCGGAGTAGGCTCCTTTGTGAGCGGGTTAATGAGTGGAATTTGAAAGTGATAACCCTCTTGTCCTTTGCAATAAATCAATGGGTATTGCAGAGCGTCATAAAATTTGTGTGTATCGGCTACCCGTTGCAACGTATCATCACGTGCTCGCAAGACAATGTCTCGTGAAGAAAATTGATCACCACTAATTACGGCTTCTATTTCGTTTATGAAAGGTGTTTCGGAAGCTCTTAAAGCACCCTGACACTCTGTCTGTTCAAGAAGCCTTTTCTGAAATTGAGAAGGTGTCTCAGGTGCTCAAAAAGCAGCCTGACGCTCTGCTTGTTCTTGCCTTCTCAGTTCAGCATCTTCTAAAGATTCTAGCTATCGAGCTAATCTTTTCGCTTATCTTTGAGAAGATACTCTTGAAAGGCTGGACTTACGTTTGCGAGGCATTATGAAGTAACAAAAAACCTATTTATAAAAAAACGTTAAAATACCTAAAAGGAATTAAATTTCCTTTTAAACATTTTTATTAAGCAAATCCAAAATATCTAAAAGGAATAAATATTCCTTTTAAATATTTTTTGAAATCAATACAAAAAAACCAATTCAAGACAAAACACGAATCTAAAAACGATAGCCAAAAAAAAATCGAATCAACTTAAACCAAATCACAAAACAAATCGCAGAAAACCGAAATCGAAAGCAGTAGTCAATATAAATATAACCAACGAAAAAGGAGTAAGTGTATAGGTTCCGTATACACTATCTATACTATTAATATTCGTTTGAAATATTGTTAAACAACCTAAAACAAGGAAGACCAATTCACGATTCTAAATAAACAAAACCCAAAATCAAAGCCAGAGTCTAAATATGTATAAAAAAATACCAACCAAATCAACAAAACCGATCCAAGAAAATACACATATCCGAAAATGAAAGCCAATATAAATTCATTCAACCTTAACCAAATCACAAAGCAAATAACAAACAACCGAAATCGAAAGCAGGTAGTCGAATAAGCTACGAAATAGAAACAATTTAAGCGTAAAGGTACCGTATGCACTATAAGTTGACGCGCGGCTCAACGGCGGGAGTTAAGTACATGTCAGGAAACATTTCGTTACCGCGTTTTAAAAACCTAGTAACGACATCTAGCGGAATCAATTTAAACTATGTATACGTTAGTTTATATTATTTTACTTTCAAAAAATATTGTTCCTATAATTTCGCACAATTTTTCTTATTGTAATACCGATTCATTCATAACCACATATAAGAACTGTATTCATTTCCGTTCAATAAATATTACTAAGGCTTATTAATAAGGCTTACTAAGAACTGTTTTTACCACAGTTAAGTAATAGTTAAGGATGAAAGCGTGACAGGTGGTGATAGTATTTCTGATCCATACTTATAATCACGCCTGTAACCCTTGCGGGATAGGCAGAGCATCAACGGATTACTTAATATCGTCTGCGAGGTTATCGCCTATTCTGTGAATTACAATGCACCAAAACGTTTGAAGAAAATCAGCTGGTAAATTTTATGTTTTTTATCGCTCTCTTCCTGGTCCTGCGTGGAAAATTACAGATCCATACATTTTTTATCTTAATTTTGGTAAAAAGATATAATAATCCAGATATTCTGACCTTCTGCGTTCGTCCATCGTACCGTCGTCCGTCTAGTAGAATCACGGTGGCGCCACCTAGCTGAATTTAACTTTGCAACATTTTTGATTTTCCCACGGAAATGAGATGTTTTTCCGCGGAAAAAAGTAGCCTATGTCATTCTACAGCCACCGAACTATCCCCATACCAAAGTTCATGCCATGCCGACGCTCTGTTACGACGTGAAAGAAGGACAAACAAACAAACACACTTTCGCATTTATAATATTATAGTATGGATGCAGTAAGAGTTGCCACTGATTCAGAAGCAGTCGTTCGTCATTTCTTACCAGTATCTATCTATCTTATGTGATATCGCTAAAATATTCCTGACATAATTTCCGTATAACAGCGGTGGAATAAAATATCATCACCTCGTGACTTTCGTAAGGGACTATGGAAATTGTTAAAAAGATCTTAGGGCTTCTGTTAGATGGCGGTATAATCGTATCGTTTAGGCCAGGTGTAAAGTAATCAAACCGGCGAGGAACAGCAGCATTAAATGTTCGAGACATCTGGTACTGCGATTATAAATCCACCTGTCGAGTGCGTTCATAAACAGTGGGCTTAATGGAGTCTAACACATTTTTCTCCTACCTTCTATTCGCAGCCAAGAACTAATGGATGATGGATAGCCTTAGTGTAACCATTAATTCAAAAACGCGACCGCTCTAACCCACCCTACCTTACCACCTTTTTTTTTTTTATCGTGGGGAAATCCTCATGGATACCTTCTGTTGCGGGGGCAACGGAAAGGTTATGCCGGACTCCTACCGGCCAAAACCCCACGGTGGTCTTCATCAGCGTATATGAGGGGTCCCGGGATCTCCGTTCGGAACGCAACCGGGGCCCCTCTCACGCTTTGCTCTATTAAAGCACGTCCCGGGGGCAGTCCTTACTACCCCCAGCACCCTCGCAATGCTATCACGGTGCTCGAGACCACTTTCGAGTCACCGTCCTCCTCAGGTGTTACATCACTAGACGCTCGGGGCGGGGGCCCCGAGCGTCTAGTGATGTAACACCTGTAACGCCCGTAACCCCCGAGGCCCCGTTTCTGGTAGGGGAACACCATCATCAAGGGGAGGGCCCTGACAAACGCCTTGGCGGCGTCGTCTTTGAGCGGGATCTGTCCTCTCCCGACACCGCTCAGCAGCCTCCTTCTGGATCATAACGGATTCACAGAAGGTGGCTACGGCTCTCCACGCAGAGTCCCTGCTCAGCATCGCCGACACGACCGCCGGCAGGGAGAGGTTCTGACCGATCCGGCTTACCAGGACCGTCCGCTCCCGTTCCCACGCTGGGCATATTGCCAACGTATGGGATGCGGAGTCCTGTTCCTGCCCACCGCAGTGGAAACAGTTCGCCGTCGCTTCCCGTCCAATCTTACACAGATAATCACCGAAGCACCCGTGCCCGGTCATTATCTGTGTGAGTCTGTAGGTGAGTCGTCCTGTTCTTCGATGCATCCAGGCTTCAAAGTGCGGCAGGATTGCTCCAACAACGCGTTTGCACGCATAACGCTATTCAGAGAGGCGAGCGCGCCACGTTACGAATGCGTTAATTCGTTCCTGCCGTTTGACCCCTTCGAACACCTCATCTGGCTCACTCCCGACGCTCTGGCGGAGGACACGCGTCCGGTCGTATACCCTCGCATCCATGTCCGCCAATATGTCCAGAGGTGGGAAGCGAGCCAGGAGTGTCGCCGCCTCAAAGGATATCGTGCGGTATCCTCGCACGATCCGTATAGCCTTACCACCTACAGGCCTGTCGCCATTACATTATAAAGTGCCGGGTTTTGAGGTACTTTGAGGACCACCGGCTGCTTATACTATACTACCACATATTTCTACATTACCAGAATACTTATAATGTCACCCTGGCCAAATATCGGTCACGGTGGCTAGCCTCAACGGATACTAGCCACCTGTGCAGTACAGGATTAAAGTATATGAGTTTATGTACAAACACAGGTGTTCTCTAAATTCCTTCAATATCATTATCTGAAGGGACGATGGGAGAGAGTTCAGGCGCAGGAACAACGGTTGTTCGTGCTTTCCGAGACACAGAGGTGAATCACTGCCAAATCCCTGACTCCTGGTTGTTAGTAATAATTTCTAGACAGAAAAACATGATGAATATCAGTCACACTGACGACCACTACACCAACGAGGCAGTTAATATAATAAATTAATACTAGTTGGTAGAACTCCTTCTCTGCCTAGACAACGTCTGGTGAGGTGTTCTGTTCTTCCGCCAAATAGCTTGTTGCACTGCTGTGTTCCTGTTTAAAGGGTATAGACAGCCAGTATAATTACGGCCTGTGAGGCATTCCATCTTAGTCGTCAGAGGTGAACAGAATAGAATAGAATGGGATTTAAGCCAGTGCTTGACTACTATTAATGCAATAGAATGGAATAGAATGGAATAGAATGGAATAGAATGGACTAAAATGGAATAGAATGGGATAGAATGGGCTAGTATGGGTCTAGAATAGGGTAGAATTGGATAGAATGATATAGTATGGGATAGAATGGGATAGATTAAGATAGAATAGAATGCAATAGACGAGAATAGAATAGGATAAACAGCATGGAATAGGATGAAAGAGGATGGAACGGGATGAAGAGAATGGAATACAAGGGAATAGAATATAATAGCATGGAATAGAATAGAGTAGATTAGTGTACAATAGAGTAGAGCAGAGTATAGCAGAGAAGAGCAGAGTAGAGCAGAGTAGAGTAGATTAGAGCGGAGTAGAGCATAGTAGAGCAGAGTAGAGTAGAGTAGAGCAGAATAGTGTAGAATAAGGTAGGATAGAGCAGATTAGAAGAGAATAGAATAGAATAACATGTATTCAATATATATTACATAATACTTATTGAAAGTCATTTATTTTATTTACCACTGAAGTTTAGTGGCAACGCATAACCTTCTTTGTATGATGTTAGCTGCAGGTGTCCATATACTGCATTAGTCACTCACCATAAGGTAGCTGTTAGTTTAGGTAGCTTTTAGTTCGATTATCACTTTACATTTATTAAAAAAAACAAAACATCATCACTTAAAGCCCTTTATAAGTCCACTGAGCCACCTGC
The DNA here is from genome assembly GCA_033319125.1 of Parnassius glacialis. NCBI lineage: Eukaryota > Metazoa > Arthropoda > Insecta > Lepidoptera > Papilionidae > Parnassius > Parnassius glacialis. The sequence continues at coordinate 24,635,791 of JAVANC010000029.1, read as the reverse complement.
ATCCATCGACTTCCTGCATGACTTACCACTGCTAACGGCGAGTATCTTGTGAAACACACATATATTGCTTTGCTCCTTTATCATAGAATATTTTCGGTTTAAATCTCGAATATCTAATGATTTTATTTATACCGTTTAAAAGCTGTGAAAATTTACCTTAAAACAGTATAGTAGTGAAAGTAAATTAATTTATGATTTAAGAGAAGTAAGGATACAAAATGTTTACCTAATTATTGCATGCTTCTGTTCCTGACCTACAACAACTCGTTAAGTGAACGCTAGATTCGCACTAAGCGCTTTCATCGCTTGATCGCTTGACCATACTGAACGGTTTAGGATTTTTTTTGAAAGAACTGAATGGCTTCTGCTGGGAAATGTGCTGGTTGTCAGATTAAAATAACTAATCGACAGTTTATGTTTTGTAGTTCATGTAAATTAAAATATGATTTAAACTGTGCCACGATTAGTGAAAAAACCTTTATTTCGCTAGACAAAGAACGTAAAGCTGTGTGGATATGTTACGCGTGTAAAAATCTACAACCTAAGAGCGACAACCAGAACACCCCCATTCGCGGAAATACAATGTTCTCGGAAGGCTGTATGGAGAAGGAGACAGAAGATCTGCCAAGTCATCGAAATGCAAAAGTGTGCACCAAATCTAACAGGCGAGAGATCAGCCCATCACCAGTAACTTTAGAGGAAATCGGTGACTTAATGATAATAAACTATCGACTACGTCACCAATTTTTCACAAACTGCGATCAGCTATTCAGGAGGACATCAAGGCAATGATATTTCAGGAGATAAATTTAGCTCTTAATGAATTCAAAAATGAGCTCACGCAAGCTACTGACTTTTTAGCTGCTGAACAGACGGATTTGAAAGCAAGGGTAGAACAAAGATAAAGAAATTAAATTATCACAGATTCAGACTTTAAAACATCAAAAAGAAGTTTATACCCTCTATGGTCGACTGTCTACCATTGAAAAAATATCTCGTGATAATAACTTGAAAATCAACGGAATATATGAAAAGGCAAGCGAGGATCTGTTTGGATTATTTCACAGCCTTTGCAACACAACTAATTCGCCAGTTAAGGACAGCGACATTCGTGCCTGTCGCCGTGTGGCTAATATGGACCAATCTTCGAGCAGTCCCCGCTCCCTATTAGTGACACTGACGTCGCCGCGCATTCGTGATCGTATCGTCGAAGCCGTTCATAAGTTTAATAAAACCCAAAGTATTAAACTTAACTCTAAACACCTAAATATTTTTGGTGCCACTAACAAAATATATGTCTCTGAACATATCTCTCCCGATTGTAAACCATTATTCAGAGAGGCTAGAAGAATTGGGAAAGAAAAAAATTTAAGTTCATTTGGGTCAGAAGAGGAAATGTGTACACGCGCAAAATTGAAAGGTGCTCATCAAAAATACTGATTGCTTAGCTCATTTAGTTTAATTATATCTTCTATTTATTTGTTTATTTTCTTTTAATGTTCACTTGGTTTATGTTTACTTTGAAAAAAACTTTATGGGTAATGGAAAACAAAGAAAGTAGTTTACATAAGGGCTTTTTTTATAGGAGAGGGGGCATATGAGCATGCGGCTCAACTGATGGTAGGTGACTACCGCCGCCCATGAACCACCGCAATACCAGGGGAATTGCAGATGCGTTGCCGGCCTTTTAAAAAGGATTAGGCTCTTTTCTTGAAGGTCCCTAAGTCGTATCGGTCCGGAAAAATCGCTGATGGTAATCGATTCCACAAGGAAGTCGTGCGAGGAAGAAAACATCTTCTAAATCGCACAATGCTAGACCGCCAATTATTAAGATTGTGTGGATGATATCGGGAGTTCTGTCGCAATGTGCGTTCGTGAAATTTGGCGGCTGGGATTAATCCGAACTATTCCTCTGAGCACTCCCCGTGGTAAATGCGAAAGAAAATGCAAAGGGAATCAACATCTCTTCGTAGTGCCAACGAATCGAGCCGATCGGAAAGGACTCGTTCGTCGACGATTCGAGCCGCTCTGCGCTGGATGCGGTCAAGTGGAAGGAGCTGGCACTGGGGAGCCCCTGCTCAAAGATGGGAACAGTATACCATGTGAGGCCGAACCTGCACCTTATCAATTTGCAGGCGGTGTGCCGGCATGAAATACTGTACCGCTCTACTGAGCACGCCAAGATTTTTAGAGGCCAATATGGCCTTCTCTTCCAAGTGAACACGAAACTGCACGTCACTCGATATGTTGACTCCGAGGATTCCGATACTGGCTGGGGCAAGAAGGGGAGTGCCTTGAAACTGAGGAGATACGACAAAGGGGTTCTTTTTAGCGGCAAACGCGCAACCTTGTGTCTTCTGAGGATTAACCTGGACTAGATTTAGTCGCCCCCAATCCCAGACTTTGTTCAGCAAATATTAGACTTCAGACACAAGTTTGTTCCGGTACTAGGCGACGTTTCCCCGAGAAATATTGGCACGGCCGGTGTATAGAGCATCACCAGTGCTGTCATCCGCATAGCAATGAATGTTACCAGTTAGCAACATATCATTGATATTGTGACGCTTCATAATTATTATTAATAAATAATAATTAAATTCATTATAAAGTCATTTAAAAATGTCATAGAAATTATATTTTAAACAATTAAAATGCAAATAATAAGCATAAAGTTCAAATATATTCATTTGGAATATTGAATATTATAGTATTAGTAAACGCATAAATTGTCTCTTAAAATCTCTAAATTTATTAAAATTCTGCTTAAAATATTCAAAATGTATTAAGTCGATTACATTGCAATAATAAAGATAAATAACATTTGTAATATAATAGAAAAATGGATCAAATTTTTTTAAGTTGATGAAGGTGTTCTTGTAATGTTCCCTTATATGGGGGCGTTGCCGGAGACGCATACCCAAGGTTGACATATAGATAGGGTGGTCGGCTGACCGACTGCTAGTAGTAAGGTTGCACAATGACTAGTCCTATATTAGGGACTTATGAAAGTAAGGTCTAAAGAACCAAAGCATTAATATAGTTTTATAATAGGAGTTTTGGCTACTGACGTCTTAGTACCGTGCTACTATGATACGGTGGTGGTATTTTAGGTAACAACATTATCAATTTTGTTACCAAAGTCGATAGGGATGCCATGTAGGTGTGTTGTGAGGGGGCACCATCCGTATGACAGTTGCATTGATGCTTACTGCTACTTGCAGTATTGCGTTTTGTGATGGATCTGCGCGTGTGCTGCACCTGATTCGACACATCTTGTGGTTCTGGTCGATACAGGTATGCGGATGGTGATATCTGCTGGGGCTGTATGGGGGACCTTGGGATGGTGTAAGCCTGACGATAGTCGTATTGATGCTTGTTGCGTTCTGAAGCACTGCGTCTCTGCGATGGTTGTTTATCGGGTCGCTATTTTCAATGGCGCTCCCTACGTTTTGGTTTGACTAACAACCTAAGTAGCTTTGCCCAAGTCGGGTCCCTTCATTGCGGGGCTGCAACTGTCTGACCTCCATGATGTTTTATATAAAAACATAATAATATATATCTATAAAGTTCCCACCTTTGAAAGATTGAAGGCAACTTGTTGGTGGGTGAGACGAACATGATCGAAAAATGCATGTACTGACTTGTGAAGTGTTTGATGACTTGTGAAGGGATGTTAATGATAATGGTGATGATGATGTGCCCTTTAGTAGCATAACAACCTTGCGTATGTGTTGTGTTGCCACGCAGTAGTATCGCTGAGTCGAATCCCGCACAGTAGAATTGTTTGTAATCCTACATATAATTGTTCCGGGACTTGTTGTTTGTTCTTGTAAAATTTAGATAATGTCAAACGCTTCCACGATACAAAAGTAAATGCTACTGTGAGCAAGGTTTTCACCCGACTGGCACAAGAGGAGGGTAATGTTTTTCAAGTGTATGTGTGTATGTAAGTTTATGTCTTTGTCTCGCTCAGTAGCCTAAACGACTTGATGGATTTTGGCATATCGTTAGATTCGTCTTAGTTATGGGTATAGTATATGGTGTAAATGTATATATAGCACCTATGATAAAAAGGGAGGGAGAATAGGTAAATAGGTAAATTATGAAAACGCCTTAATTTTTTCAAATTTATTTATTTATTAGTTCGATTTGGATCTTAACTGCGCAATAGGTGAACAAACTTTACTTAACTTACAATGTGTGTCCTGCTGATTTTTAACTGACTTCAAAATGGAGGAGGTAGTTAATTCGACTGTACGTTTTTATGTGTTTTATCCTCATAACTATTTTCTAGGTGAACCGATTTTGATGATTCTTTTTTATTTGAAAGCTAGTGCTTCTCATGTGGTCTCAGCAATTTGAGTAAGGTCTTTTTTTTTTTTTTGCGGATGGAAAATCATCAAATGACGCCTTTCGCTCTGGGTGGAGCGGAAGGGAGTGTCAGACTTTTACTGACTAAAAACCATCCGTGTTCCTTCAGTGCCCTTACGTTCCGGAGCCGCGGTATCTCTATCGAACAGCCCGCAGCCCCGGCAGGCGTCGGCCCTTGCGAGCCCCTTCACGATGCTGACAGCTCTTTGAGGCGCGCGTGGAACAAAACGCGCCGTCGACATGGCCTGTCGTCGTTAGACGGAGGGACGGCGAGATACCCATTGCTCGCCATCCACAGGCCCGCGCCTACGGTGGACGGGGGCCACGACATTTGAGTAAGGTCTGACCTGTAGTTATTGAGTTATCCTTAATAATATATATTGAAGTCAGTTGTACTATTTTTTTAATTTTACCACTTGTGTGATCGGGGTTTCGTATCCCTTGTCAAGCTAAAATCAGTTTTTGGGTTTTTGTCAAGAAATTTTCACGAGCGGTCCGGAGTCTAGTAGTTAACGGCGTTTCACCCTGATAACTTAGAAAACAGGTAAAGCCACTGGTCCGGCATCCATTGAGACTGCTGTGTTTCGTATGCTATTTAACTGAATATTAATATTAATATTAGTATTACTAGTATTAGTATAAAAAACTGAGGCATTCCATCTTAGTCCTAAGGGGTAATAATGCATCTACATTTTGATTCTAAATCGAGGATAAACGTAAATGTCTATCGGCTACAGTATCTACTTACCATTAAGTAGAATGGGTGTTTGTATGTCATTTTTATTCTATAAAAATATGTTACCACCTAAGATCCAAACTGGGAACATCGTCTCAACAAGTAATATACCAGTAAGTTACATAGTCGCCGACATTGTAATTGCAAAGTCTAGAAATGACGCAATGAAACTACTCGAGATTAAAATATACAAAAAATAGAGAACTTTATATCGCTATTAATTGCGTTTTGTCTTCTAGAATTGAGTAAATTTCATTTATTTCTATTCTATCCAAAAGATGTACTCGAAATTCAGAGCTTACGTGTATATCAAGGGAATAATGTCTGTAAACTTCACCGAGTCTTTCCCAGCCGTAATTGAAACTTGAATTTTGGAATTTATAATGCCAACTGTGAGTTTAATTTGAATATTATGTAATTTGTAAAATGTATGTTTACTTTTTTGAGTACAAGAGTTACAATGCTGATAAATAAATAATAATTAATAAAAAGTATTTATTTGCCACAAAACGATACAATGTTAAAATTTAAATAGACAGCTTAATAATGAATTGTGACAAAACGGTCTGTCATTCAGTTGTAACGGGAAACCCATTACTCCTGCTATTCTGCCACAACCTTTGCGCAGTATACATACAGGGTCTTAGGCAAGTGATGAAACACACGTATCAGCAATAAATAAATAAATAAAAATTCAAACAATAAATAATAATAACTAAAATATGAAATAAAAAATACAAAAATGTTCACTAATTTGACCGGATAGCAGAACCACTCGGAGCCAGGGACTGTTATTGAATAATCCACTTTCGGCATCTTTGCCGGAAGGTATATGGAGATAGGGTAGACCGTACGGGTGGTGGCAAATTGTTCCAGATTTTAGCAGCGGCGACTTTAAAGCACCCCCTGGCTCCAGCGAGTCTAATTCTGGGTACTGGAAGTCGATGACATTTTTCTCTGACCGCGAGTAAACTTTTTTGTTCAACAGCTATTTTATCGTACAAATATCTTTGAGACGCTGCGTTATACAGTTTATGCAGAAAGCAAGCATATTTTAACTTGGTACAATTGGGCATATCTAAAATGCCATTACTGACTAAATAGGTGAAATCCTATGCCTTTTCGGTATAATAAAACAAAAACGCATGCATGCGTTCTGCACTCGCTGTACATTCTTCGCAGTTTTTTTTAAATAAGCAAGGACCATAAACAATATCACAATAATGAAGGTAGCATAGCACTAAACTGTTACATAGCAGCAGTCTAATGTCACGTTTTAGAAATTTGTGAATTTTATACAAATTTTTTAAAGAACCATAGCATTTGCCGATTTTTGTCTGAACATGTTGCTCAAATTTTAAATTCTCCTCTATGAGGAGACCTTAATTGCGAACATAACCCTCGTAAGGTATGACGGTGTCAAAGATCTTAATATCAGGCTTCCGTGCATTAATCATTTTTACCTGTTGCTTTGTTCCAAGTGTAATGGTAACACTCTTTGAGGGGTTAAGTACCAGACCATATCTCAAATACCACTCCGAAATAGAATCTAGATCTTTGTGTATGTTAAGGCCAGCAGCTGCTTATCCCAGAAGTAGGGTCCCCCGCGGGCCCATAGACGGAGAACCTACAAGCAGATGCTGGTCGGACCTGCTACAGGCCAAAGTTTCTAATTACAATAAATAATTAGGGGGGGAGCGTTACATTCTAATAAGAGAAGCTTACTTACCTCTATCCAAGACGACTGGTCCCTCAGGATTCGGTCAGTTTGCGTGTGGATGTATAGTGCTAGGAAAGTAAGGGTCAGTGATGTGTATCAGGGTGTGGCTGGTAGTGTTATTGACCTTATTAGACCGTTACTATCTGCAGCAGTTCGGACCTCAGCACCTCTCCACCTCACGTAACTTTCTTCTTTAGTCACGATGAAGGTCCAGTAACTCTGTCGTACGATTAACTACCCTACAGAAGCCACTAACTCTCGTTTGTTGTACCGCCTAACTCGAGAAATGAACACAGAACGTACGGATCAAAGGTCACAGTTATTTCTAGAATATCAAATACCGCACTAGTAACTAATACAGTCGAATCCAATTATACAGATTCTGAATTAGACACTAAGTCCCGGGTGAAGCTAACAAAACAGGAATGCGCGTTACCTATGGTAAACCCTATATTTCCTAGATGCGCGTGTCGTATTCCGCTTCCGACTTCCTGACAAAAAAAGACAGCGTGCCGCCGATCGCAGCGCTGAATTTGGACTCTTAATTTTTCTAGCGTATCTTGACACCCACCGTTCAACGCGCTCAGACTAAATTCATCCCGTATCGCGCCGAGCCGAGTGAAATCTAACGTCGATGCGTGACATTAGCGCTTTTGCGCGAACTAACCCCCGTCCCGGACATAGGGATTTAGGTCCGCGCGCAAACCGGTCAGCAGGACAGGTTCGCGACGGCAAGTTGCAAGACCGAATCTACAACCAAACTAGGCCACCTTACGCACCCCATCAGATCTTGCAACCCTAACCAACGCCTCAAAATTACAGCCCCAACGTGGGCTAGCCGGAGGGTTGAACTGGATGCCCTTCCTGGACATCGCAGCTCATAAATAAGTCCTACTCCTAGACAGAAGTCCGACGACCTCCTTCAAACACCTATCTGCGCTCCGCAATCCGACCGGATCAGGTCTGCAAACAGCGACGCAAAACGAAGCGGCCCAGAGGGACCTCCGAAGCTTCAGTACAGAGAGCAACCACAAATTCCCCGTGAACGTCGTCTGTGGAGAGCCGAACGAAACACACAGATAGTCCCTAGTATGAATTTTCAAACAAGTAGGCATAACCAAGCCATCTACCATATAATCATTTACCAAACGGTGCGACAGCTGGTTTCCATCTGATAATCTACAAACCAGATAGCCCTTAAGGCAGGGCAGGCAGGTATTCCTATGTTCATATTTCAACTAATTTTTCAAAAGCATCAATGTTCAGTTACAGAATTAATTAAAACAAAGTAATCACCGATGCACCTAGGTCAACTTGACAAAGTAAACAAAACAATAAATGTAAGAGACGGCACTATTTCTCATTTCAAATAAATATCTTAGACAGTAACAACAAAATGTAAACCAAAAGAGAATCGACTCTCATTCCCTTCGGCACAAATAGGGTTATCTAATTTCAACCTTCCTTATCACAAAGCAAAATGATTAAATACTATCACAAAACATATACATAATTTTCAAAATGGCGCGTCATTCAATTTCAAATGAATTCAAACTTTCCTTTCAGCAAACAGACGCAACAATCAAATACAATTACAAAGCATACGTACAAGCATTCAAAAGGGCACACAATTTAATCTCAATTTTCCGTGCAACAACAAACGCAGTGATCAAATGTATTTACAAAAAATATGCAGCAGCATTTAAAGGAGTATTTTAAATTCAATTCTCTTAATCATAACCGCTACAATATGAATTTCGCGGAAAACCCAAAAGCATTTTTAATTTTAATTAAGTGCTAGACCAAAACCAAATATAATACCCCTTGAGAGCGTGATTCAACGCTCCAGGGGCCCTAATCTTCCCACCACCAAGTGGAGGCCACACCGCGTGAATCCGAGACTAATAGAGCGCAACGGCTAACAGTCGCCACTCGGGTTGTACGCCCTCACTGAGGCCGTCGGCAACAGAACAGCTTGACAAGTGGACTGTTGACGGCTTAAGGCTCAGTAGAGACGGCCGTGGTGGGAGCTAAGGCGGCAGCTAGCTAGGGCCGCCTCCATCAAATGGGGTACAGTGGTGCACCAGTCGCGGCCACTCAGCTAACGGGAGTGAGAAGGGTCCAGCGGACTGATGAGTGGCCGTGAAGTTCCTCTCCACACGCTGAGGGGGGGTGATGACACCCCCGCCCATGGGGAATTACCCGACTGGTCGAGGGGGGGGGGACCCCTTTCAAACCTAAGGGCCTAGTGGCTAGCCGGCGGGCGCCGAGCGTCGCCCGTCAGAGGGCGTGGCGGAGCGCCCCAGCCCGTGGGGGTCGAGGGCCTGGCAGCGCCCTGAGAGGAGACGCCGTTCGTACCCGGGCACAGTAAGGCATGGTGATTGCCCTGGCAGTGCAGACAGGGCCGCCGGTGCGGACAGTCTCGCTGGAGGTGCCCTTCCAAACAGGAGTAGCACCAGCGGCGCTCCTTGGCGATAGTTCGCCTCGCCGGAACCGGCTTACCTAATAATTTCGGGCAAGACGTTACCCGGTGATCAGATGCTCGACAATAGGAGCAGGGGGGGGGGGTTGACGACGACTTGCCCGGCGGATTCCACCTCTCACTAGGCACGGCTCGTAAGTCATCAACAGTGCCCGCCGCGTTCTCAATCGGGAGGCACTGCTCCTCCAAAAACCGCAGCAGGTCATAGAAGGGCGGAATATAGGAGGCCTCGTCCCCGCCGTACCTCTCCTCAAAAAGTATTCTAAGTTCGAGAGGTAGGCGGGACAGCACAATGCGGAGCAACAAAAAGGCCCATTCGCCCACTGGTAAATCCAGCCGCCTCAACGTATTACAGGCCACCAAGACTGGATCCAACAGGTCCGGACTTAGTCTGGCCCGGTCACTAAGCAGCGGGAAGCTTAGAAGCTGCTTAACATGTTCGTCCGCAATTCGCCGGACGTTGGCGTATCTTCTGGCTAGGACGTCCCGAGCAGTCTGGTAGGCGTCGTCCGACAAGCTCAAATGGCTGACAACGCCCAGGGCCTCCCCCTCCAGTAAGGCCAGGAGATACGCCATCTTCTGGCTCGGGGTCAAATCACTCCGGGCGTCCACTAGGCCGTCGAAAAGACCAACGAAGGTCAGCCATTCCGAAAGGACCCCGGAGAACCTTGGCAAGTCCAGAGTTGGGAGTCGTCCCAACAGCTCCGGCTGAGGCTGCTTCCGAAAGGACTCGGGCAGGCCACTCGTCCAAGCTTCACGCGCCTCCTCAGCATACCTGTCTTCAGCCTCGATCAACTCGTCCGTGAGCGAAAAGAACTGCTCGTAGTCTGCGAAGCAGGAGTCCAGGACTCCTTTTTCCACATCCGAATCCTCGAGCTCAGCGTAAGCCTCCTCCACAGCAGCCCTTTGAGCATCGACCTGCTCGAACCGCTTCATCAAATTATGGACCCTATCCGGTCGACATATCAAAGCATGGGCGCTGGTGGCCCAGCGTAACTCAGTCCGCAGGCAACGGATTAGCATCTTGGGCGAGGACATCACTACTAAATACAAATTACAACGCGGCTCAAGCAAAATTACAAAAATAACAAATAACAAATACAAAAAAACAACAGCTAACAAATGCAGTACCTATCAAATCGAGTTGAATAGAAATTACACAATTAAGAACCGCTACTTATCAAACCAAATACAAGTTAGTACAAAAGGATAGACACAATCAAATTAACAAATAACAAATACTAGTGCGATCAAATCAAGTTAAATTCAAATTACGTAAATACAATTACTACTCTTTAGTTCAAATACAAATTACATTACGAAAGATACATAAACGAAGATACACATCAACAAAAAATGCCTAGCTCGGAAATCGACCCTTCGATAGTAATCCACTACAACTATCCGGCAACGATAATTAACCGATTACGTAAAAATAACCATCTACCTACATGACGCAAACTCCCGCTTGCGCACTAACCGGGCGCGGCTTTTCAAAATTACCCGCTAATAACAAACAAACAAGCCACAAAAGAAAAGAATTTTATTATTACGTATATAATTAAAAAAATATATATTTTTACGTATTACGGACGGGCGTGATTGTAGACACAAAATTAAAACAAACAACCCAACGCTCACTGCCACCAAAATTGTTTAACTTTTATCAAACACTATGGTCGGTGGATCGACCGGGAATCGATCCCAGAACCACGCTCTGCTACCAAATGTTACGGCCAGCAGCTGCTTATCCCAGGAGTAGAGTCGCCCGCGGGCCCATAGACGGAGAACCTACAAGCAAGATGCTGGTCGGGTCTGCTACAGGCCAAGGTGAAAAGTTTCTAATTACAATAAACAATTAGGGGGGAGCGTTACATTCTAATAAGGGGAGCTTACTTACCTCTATCCAAGGCAACTGGTCCCTCAGGATTCGGTCAGGTTGCGTGTGGAGGCTAGGAAAGTAAGGGTCAGTGATGTGTATCTGGGTGTGGCTAGTAGTGTTATTGACCTTATTAGACCGTTACCATCTGCAGCAGTTCGCACCTCAGCACCTCTCCACCTCACGTAACTTTCTTCTTTAGTCACGATGAAGGTCCAGTAACTCTGTCGTACGATTAACTACCCTACAGAAGCCACTAACTCTCGTTTGTTGTACCGCCTAACTCGAGAAATGAACACAGAACGTACGGATCAAAGGTCACAGTTATTTCTAGAATATCAAATACCGCACTAGTAACTAATACAGTCGAATCCACTTATACAGATTCTGAATTAGACACTAAGTCCCGGGTGAAGCTAACAAAACAGGAATGCGCGTTACGTATGGTAAACCGTATATTTCCTAGATGCGCGTGTCGTATTCCGCTTCCGACTTCCCGACAAAAAAGACAGCGTGCCGCCGATCGCAGCGCTGAATTTGGACTCTTAATTTTTCTAGCGCGTTCTTGACACCCACCGTTAAACGCGCTCGGACTAACTTCATCCCGTATCGCACCGAGCCAAGTGCCATCTAACGTCGATGCTTGACATTAGCGCTTTTGCGCGAACAGTTTAGCTTTGAAATAGCAACAGCAACCTCCTTATCGACTGGCATTGTGTGAAGATATACTTGGCTGTCATCTGCACATAAATGAATTTTCGAATGAGTTATTGCTTTTGTAACGTCGGCCGTATATATTACGAATATTGTGGGACCAAGTGTCGAACCCTGGATAACACCTTTATTAAAAGGGAGCGTGTTTGAGACCCTTAGCATTCCTTGACCATCTAAATATTGCACTTTTTAGCAACGATTACGGAAGTAAGATCGAAACCAGGTGCAGGCCAAATCTGTGAAACCATAGTATTTTAATTTTGCCAATAGGACAGATAAATCAATGCAATCGAAGGCGCGGCTGAAATCTAGCAAGACCATGATTGTTCCTTTACCCTCGTTGGATGCAGCAAGAATAACTCCAGTAATATTTAAGAGAGCTGATACTGTACTGTGATTTTTTCGGACACCAGATTGAAACACAGGTAGTACTTGATTACGTTCTAGATATGGTGAAATCTGGGAATGAACGCATCTTTCAACTATTTTAGATAGTGCAGGGAGAATGCTTATTGGTCTTATATCAGAAAGATTATCCACCGTTGATTTTTTAGGAATTAGAGTAACGATGGCACATTTCCAAGATTCTGGAAATACTCCTTCCAATATAGATTTATTAACTATCGCCACTATCGCTTATAAGTAATATGGGAGCGTAAGTTGTAACATTAACATGGAGGTGCCATCAGTTCCGGTCGCATTAGAAGCTGTAGAAGCAATTAAATTTACCACTAAAATTTCATTTACGGCTACGAATCGAAATTTCATTTCAGAATGGTCAAGTGATTCAATTCCTTAAATTACACTTTTGGCGGGAGGTGCACTTGATATGCTGTTTATAAAGTGACTATTAAGTGAATTAGGATCAAGAAGATGATCCGGTATAGAACGGATTTTAACGCCAGGTGAAATTATTCGTTTTATATGACGCCACATCTGGGAACGATTTGTCTTATTATCGTTGACAAGTCTAGTAAAATATGCTTGCTTTTCTAGAGTAACTGATTAATTATAATAGTTGCGCATATTGCGGTAAAATTGCATACTACCTTCCAATTTAACAGTTTTGGCACGGAGACAAGCCTTATCATGAGTTGACTTAATTTCTCTAAGAGTATCAGTCATCCATGAAACAGGGGGTAATTTAAAATGCGTTTACAAACAGAGGCAAATGTATCAATCAAGTCAATGATAAGATTGTTAAAGGTATTTACCATATCATCAATATTATCTGGTGCTAGTACCAGCTCCCAGGGCGTGTATTTAGCTGAGTTGTTTATTAGCAACAGTGTTTTCAGCTAAAGGTCTGTATGAAATTACACGGCATTTAGATTTTAGAATCGCGAGCGGAAATTTTGCTGAAATCAGTCCATGACCGCTGAGATCTTCATTATGTGTAAATTCCACGGAAATGGGTTTAAAATGTGTTCTTGTAAAAATAATATCAATCAGGGTACTTGTAGTAGAAGTTATCCGTGTGGGCTGTTTCACGATTTAATAGAGATTAAATGTCTCAGCAAGGGTTTTAAGACAGTTAGGCGTATATGGAAGGCTGTCGTTGTTTAGACAATTAATGTTTAGGTCGCCAACTAAAAATAATTAATCATAATATGCTATAAATAACGAGAGGGACTCATAAAAACAGTCTATAGATGAACCAATACTCACTGATTCAGGATGATTTAACGGTGGTAGAGCCAGGCGGCAGTTTTTGCTGTTGCACGTATGGGCCGGCTCGAGCCGGGTTGGTACCACGGCCTCACAGAATAACGGCGTGAAGTGGAAGCTATGCTTCTGCGTTTCGGCTGGTGAGTGCAGGTGGCCGGAGGGCCAATTTCCCCTTTAACATGGTAGCGGAATTACACCAAAAAATACCCCAGGAGGGTACCAGCACCCCTGGAGAATCCCTCGCTGAGCATCCATGACCATATTATACCACTCCTGAGCGTGGGTGATCAGGCTGCCCCGTGTATTCTTGTGGGGAGGGGGGGGGGGGGCAAAATTCCGCTCAAAAACATAACTGCTCGGGGCTAATTGAGCAATAATACCAAGGCGACCCCTGTCACGCTATCCGTGAATTTCTGCAACATCAGGGGACTTCACTTGAACCTAAACGCCGTCCACTGCCACCTGGAGACGGCAAAGCCGGCCTTGCTCTTTTTGACCAAGACGCAGGTGTCCTCTCCGGCTGATACTTCGTATCTCTCCTACCCGGGGTACAAATTGGAGCACTCCTTTGTGCCTCAGGCTGGAGTTTGCGTATATGTCAGAGAGGACATCTGTTCTCGACGCCTCGGCAGTCTTGAAGATTTGGACCTGACCATCCTTTGGCTACGCGTAGACAGCGATGACCATCCGCGCGTTACGGGTGCCTCTATAGGTCCCAAAGCTGTAATGCCGAAACAGACCGACTCATCTACCACATCCAAATGGCTACAGATTCTTTGCTACAATAGGCCCCAACCGTAGAGATTGTGATCCTTGGCAATATTAACGCCCACCACGCCGAATGGCTCGGTTCACGTTTAACCGATCATGCATGGAGATGTGTTTATGACTTTGCCTTGGCATATAGTCTGACACAACTGGTTACTTTGCCTACGTAGATTCCAGATGTGGAGGATCATACACCTTCCCTGTTGGACCTTCTGCTGACCTCTCATCCGGTCGGATATCAGGTTTCCGTCGATGCCTCTCTCGGCTCTTCGGACCATTGTCTGATCCGGAGTGTGGTGCCGCTCCCCTCGCGGTTGCGTCCTGCACTGACCCTGACTTTCATACACCCCAATCGGTAGAAATGTTACTAGGAGCGGATATACTATTCTATATTTTATTAGGCAACATGATTACTGGACCTCCGGGGTCACCGTTTGCGATAAATCGCGTATTAGGTTATTTATTATTAGGTAAAATAACGTTCGATACAGTCGTTTAGACTCCACTCCAAGTATGTTTTAGCTCGTTTTCAACGAAAATCTTCAAAGGATTTGGGAGCTGTAATCATTTTCTGAGAAACGTACTTACACTCCCGACGAGGAGCTATGCGAATCCTTTTTCCAAAAGACGCATAAACGTGACGTGACAGGACGGTACATCATCGCCCTGCCGTTCAAACCCAATGCACCGTGTTTTGGCGAGTCACGGCAAGTTGCATTGGCTCGCTTTCGAAAATTAGAGTATAGATTGGAACGCAATGTGCAGTTGAAAACTGATTATCACACGTTTCTCCAGGAGTATGAGGACCTGAATCATATGGAGCTCGTTTATATTGAGCCTTTGCAAGGTGCCAGTTATTATATTCCACACCACTATGTAGTTAAAGAAACGAGCGAAACAACTCGCACACGCGTAGTGTTCGATGCGGTCAATCGACGAGTAGCTTGTCGCTTAATGACGTTCTCCTAATGGGTCCCAAGCTTCACCTTGATATAGTAGACGTACCTTTAAAGTTTTGTGTTCATGCCGTAGCGTTCACTGCGGATATTAAACAAATGTATCGAAATATACTTTAATTCGTGAAACTGATAGGGATTTCCAGCGCATCTTATGGCGTAAATCGCCAGAAGAACCTATACGGGATTACCGTCTTCGCACGGTCACAATCGGTGTAAATTCCTCCCCATATCTCGCTTTACGTAAAATTCAGCAGCTCGCTCACGATGAGGCCCAGCATTTTAGGCTCGCGTTTCCCGTATTATTGAATGACCTATTTATCTATGATGTTGTTTCTGGTGAGGACACGGAGTCTAAAACTCTCGCTCTGCAGCAAGAGCTTATCGACATTTGTAAGACGGCTGGATTTGAACTACGCAAGTGGCACAGCAACTCATAAGCGATATTCGCTACAGTAAAGCCACCAGCTTGTCATGGTGAGCGGCCTGAAAACGTCCCATTTTCTGAAATGGAGAACGACAAAGGAGTTAAGGTCCTCGGACTCTAATGGAATCCAGGATCTGATATATTCAATTTTAAAGTTCAAGTTACCACTCATAAATGCACCAAGAGGTCTATTCTTTCTGAGATCGCAAAAATACATGACCCTCTCGGGTTGCTATCACCGGTAACCTTGTTTGCCAAGCATTTGATTCAGCTATTGTGGATGGCAAATGTAGATTGGGATGATAATCCGCCCATTGATATCATTAATTCGTGGACACGTTTCATAAACAAGCTACCGCTGCTATCACAGGTATCGTTTCCGCAATGCATTTTCAGTAACAATATCGATTCGATAGAATTTCATGGATTTGCTGACGCGTCCTAGATCGCATATGCCGACTGTGTCTATATTCGACTTACAAGCAAAGACGGCAATATTTATACTTACCTTATTATGGTGAAAACTAGGGTAGCTCCGCTCCGCGTACCCCTTACCATCCCACGTCTCGAGCTGATGGCAGCTCTATTGCTTTAAAAGCTATTAGATAAGGTAGCAAATTTATATAGAGATCGCATCTGTCGCGAACGGATTTACGCATGGTCCGACGCCTCCATCGTGCTGGCCTGGCTCCGTTCATCACTGCATGAAAGGAAGACGTTTGTTTCCAATCGCACTAGCGATATTCTATCCCGCGTTCCCGCCTGCTGCTTGCACCATGTTCCGTCAGCCGATAATCCGGCTGACGCTGAATCACGATGCTCGCTACCTATCGCGATGGTACAACACGACTTGTGGTACCATGGTCCCGCATGGCTCCGACGAAGTCCCGCCAACTAGCCGGTTTAGAATCAAATTATGCGCACCTGTGAAGAAAAACGTAACTTAACGCTATCTTCTGCTATGTCTACGGCACCGCCGGTACAAAATTCCGAAATTATAATGCGATTTTCGTCGCTAGGCAAACTCGTTCGGATTACCGCGCTAATATTTCGTTTTTATAATAAATGCAAAAAAGTTAAAATTTCGTTCCCGGGTTACGGTACAGTACCTGAATATAATTTTTCATTAAATCGACTAATTTACCTTACTCAGCAATCGGTCTTTAAAGACGATATTTTAAAGATATCTCAAGGAAAATTACCTTCTAATCAATTGCGACGTCTTACGCCTTTTTTGGATAGTGACAAACTCTTACGTGTAGGAGGTCGAATTCATAAATCATTATTACCATTTGAATCTAAACATCAAATAATTTTACCGAAAAAATATGCTTTGACTAATTTAATTATAGACGACGCTCACACAAGCTATCTGCACGCAGGACCTCAGTCCGTGCAATACTTGCTCTTGCAGCGCTATTGGATATTGTCTTGCCGCGACATGGTGCGTCAACGCATACATCGCTGTGTCCGTTGCTTTCGTGCTCGTCCAATGCGTGATCAACCGATTATGGGACCACTACCAGCTTCGAGAATACGTCCGGCGCGTCCTTTCCTTAAAACGGCCGTAGATTAAGCCGGTCAATTTTTTGTTCGTGCAAAGTACGTAAAGCGAAAATAGTAAAGTGTTATGTTTCGGTATTCGTATGTATGAGCGTAAAGGCCGCACATCTCGAACTCGTTTCGGAGCTTTCCACCGATGCATTTTTAGCAGCTCTGCGACGCTCACGTCCCGTAGAGCATTATGTACGGATATATATATTCAGATTGCGGAAAGAATTTTGTCGGATGTAACAATTATCTTAAAGACCTATACGCGTATATTACGTAGTGATGTCGTTCAAGGTACAATTAATCAACAAACCCTTTAACAGGGACTTACGTGGCACTTTCAACCTCCGTATGCTAGCCATTTTGGAGGTCTCTTCGAAGCCAGTGTTAAAAGTTTCAAACACCACCTTCATCGTGTGGTTGGAACCCGTACTCAAACTTACGACGAGATGCATACTCTTCTCTGTCAAATCGAAGCCGTGTTAAACTCACGTCCCCTTTGCGCCATGAGTTCGGCCTCCACCGATCCCCTCCCTTTAACACCGTCTCATTTTTTAATAGGAGAACCCTTAACGGCTCTACCTGTTGTATCTTTGTTGAACAAAAATCCTAACCGTCTCACACGTTGGCGCTGGATACAACAGTCAGTCCAGCACTTTTGGAAAAGATGGAGTAGAGAATATCTCCATCACTTACAACAGAGTAGTAAGTAGCTTCATGACCGCGGCTCCGCCATTCGTGAAGGCACTGTTGTTGTGGTATGCGACGAGCACCTTCCGCCATTACAATGGAAGCTCGCGCCTGTGCATGCTGTTCATCCTGGCTCTGATCAAGTCACTCGTGTAATGACCTTAAAGGCTGGGAATACTATCTTTAAACGACCTGTAGTAAAGGTTTAACCACTTCCGTTAGAGTAATGTGTTATACTTACAATCTTAATCTTAGTACTTAAGTTATTTTGTTTTTCTTTCAATTTATACTATAGGTTAGCGATTTTTTAAAAGAAATTACTTCTTTTAAGGAGAGCGGCATGTTCCGTACTGGAATAGATTATGTCGTGAAGCGACAATTAAAAAAAAAAGAGAACCTAACCTAACAACAACGAAACAAAAAAATAGAACAAGAAAATAATATATTTAAAATTTAAAAAAGATATTTACAATTTTATATAAAAAAAATGAAGTATGATGATGGTGATGAGTGACGTTAATTACAATTAAATAGAAAATAAAGATAGATGAATATAGAAGCGGAGCTTGAAGGTTAAAAAGACACACGCTGAGCTTGGAGTCTCGCAGCGCCTGGAGCAAGCACGCACAGTGGCTAAAGATAGCACGGGCACTAGTAGGTGGAGGCGCAGGCGACGACTCCAGATGAAGGCAAAGGCTTGCAGGATCCCGGAGTAGTGCGGCCCCGCACTTGGAGTAGGCTTGGCGACGACTTCGGGTGAAGACAGAGGTTTGCAGGATCCCGGAGCAGTGCGGCCCCGTGCTTGGAGTAGGCTACGCCGACGACTTTAGGTGAAGACAGAGGCTTGCAGGATCCCGGAGCAGTGCGGCCCCGTGCTTGGAGTAGGCTACGTCGACGACTTCAGGTGAAGACGGAGGCTTACAGGATCCCGGAGCAGTGTGGACCCGCGCTTGAAGTAGACTAGGCGACGATTTCAGGTGAAGACCGAGGCTTGCAGGATCCCGGGGCAGTGCGGCCCCGGGATAAGGCCTTTAGGAGATGCTTCAAGTTTGGAAGCTGAAGCGAGACTGTCTGTATTGACCGATGATTCGGCTTTTATACCTTTTTAGAGAGAACGGAAAATTATTTAAATTAAAATCAAATTTTTGTAAATGGCCCAGAGCAAAAGAGTATTTATGTGGAAATATTGAAATAAAAACATCAGACCGGTAACGAATTTGAATAAAAATTGCCATGACAACCAGATAAACAACAAATGTAAATTTTTGGTTTCAGGCTCATAATTGAAAAAAGGCAAGATTTAAGTAAGAAATGAGATATTATTGATATAGGAAAAAAGGTAGCGCATCAGCCCGCACGAAACCCGAAATTGCAGACTAACGGAGAACTAAATAAAAGATCGAAAAAGATAGACTCCATTGACAGCGTGAAAATACGAAGTGAAAATGACCTGTTATTGTGCTATTATGGTCCAAAAACGTTACAGGATCTTATGGAAATAAAGGTGATGCAAAATATGAATGCAGAAAATCAAAAACAGAATTGAAAAATAAATTTAAAACAGTGTAAAATGATATGTAAGTACCATAACACTACAATTATTAATATGTTATGTTTTTGGTTATTTTTTTTCCGTATGTTATAAATAGTACAAAGCCACACAATTTTGAAGATATTATTTTTTCTATATTTTTATTAAATTCATTGGGTCATCTGTTTTCATTCTGAATGCAGCCATAATCTTGCGGATTATGGCTCTCTGTGCGACACAAGCGCCACATCGATTGGCGGCAATTGTCAACAGTCTAATTAAAACCACCGACGCGCGCGCATACAAATATTTTTCGTGTTACCCAAGCTCATCTCTCAAGATCTCTTTCACCTGGAAGTGTTGTGCTTAGAACCTATGGACTCTTATGCGATACACTCTGCTGAACTTTGATACTACTATTATTGCAACGACTGCCCCGAGCTCCTTTAGCCAGCCCCTGGATTCGTGATTGCAGGGAGATTGTAGCGGTAAGTCGCTTAACCCAGTAGAATATCGTACAATGTCTATAGTATGGGACTTTTACATTACAAAACAATACTTCGGAAGGCAGTTGCGATTATGTCTAACTGTAGGTATCCGTCTCCATCAGATGTCTAATAATGTATGGAAAACTAGGCCTGATTTTGATGCTCTAGAACGGTTAATTCTTGAAATAGTATGTTCGGAAAAAAATACACTGGAATGGATTTTTAAAATACTTTATATGAATGAAGAACGGAACAAGTAATTGTATGGACTACAAATAATTGTTCCGAGTCTAGATGTTTGCCCTTGTGGAATTTATGATGTAAACTACCTCCACGATATAGGAAAAAGTCTTAATGTAACTTTTTTTTAATTTGACTTAAGAAATCCTCGCTTTAAGGGAAAATTACGTGACCTCTAAGTTTATAGCTGACTTAGTCCTCATCCATTAATTTATTCTATATTTTAATACCTTAAAATAAGGTTATAATGGGCAAAATAAATAATATTGTAGCATTCTCTTCCAGTCATGTCTTGTTGAATTGAATAAATATTAGGTAGATGCCATCAATTACAAAGGCGAGTTAAATAACATATAAGTTAATGTGTATGATTAAATATAATGTAAATTATTCAAATCATTGACAATATTATACGCGATAGAGTCACGCTACAACTTTGGTAAGGTATAGCACGAATGGAACAACGCATCCGCTTTTTTGATTTTTAATCGGTAACAGATACGGATGTCTATGGACCATAGCATCCACTTTTCATAGGGTGGACTTTGTACTCGTTTGTTACTCATATTATATAACAAATATATTTCAAAAAATCAAATCCAACTTAAAATAATTTAGATTATAAATCATCACTATCATCGTAAGAAGCTTCATCCATTAGTCGGCAGTTGGATTACATGTAAATTAAGTTAAGAGTGCAACTTGCACGAAACAAATTTACAAGATAGTTCGTTACGTTGTCGTATCGTTGTATGTAAATGTATTCTAATATGTTATCCACGTCTGTCTTGCCGCGAGTCCATGATATACGCCTCTGTGCCGCTTCATTCATATTGGATTGCATATTTTCTTCTATCCAACCAACAGAATAGTTAAATTTTGTTAATGCAGTATGCTTGTTACCCTCTCAAAAATGTAACTTTCAGAATAATTGTAATTGGAAAACAATTTTAATTTAGTTAATAAAGGAGATTTTTACGTCGTAGAGGCATGCTGGAGCTATATTACGCTAGTAGGACGAATGGCTCGGCTCTACCGGAGAAACACCACGCTCCCACAGAATACCAGCGTAAAATGTGCTCAATGGTGATGTGCTTCATAAAGTGAGTGTAGATAACCGGAATTTTTTTTTACTGGAAACAGGTATTCCATATTAGTTCTTAGGGGTGGCAACGCATCTGCACTTTGATTCGTAATTAAGAAATAATCAATAATCAGGTGGACTGTGTGCTCGTTTGTCACCATTATTCTTTTAAAAAAGCCACGGGACGATATAGGGTAGTTAATATTCTTATTCCGTCAGTACTCGTTAAGACTGGAATATTACAAATGTTAAATGTATAAGTGTTCGGTACGTATACACCAAAACCGATTTTGTCGGCCGATAGCGGACAGAACTACCCGGACGAGTAACTCATACGTGTATGTGCTTACACTGCAACAGTGTACCACGTGTGCCGACATTGAA
This sequence comes from Parnassius glacialis, assembly GCA_033319125.1. Lineage (NCBI taxonomy): Eukaryota > Metazoa > Arthropoda > Insecta > Lepidoptera > Papilionidae > Parnassius > Parnassius glacialis. Next base: position 24,614,102 of record JAVANC010000029.1, on the reverse strand, counting down.
CGTTATTACGTTACCGGTATTCTGTAGTTGACTGTGTTGCTTAACAAAATGAAGACGCATTTTTTTAAATATCTGGAACCTCTATATCCATTTCCGATCCGATTTCAGCCTAATGAGCTTATATTATATATATGGGATTAAATTAAACTACAAATACACTCAATTTGCACTGTAGATGCCGGCAATCTTGCGGAAATTCCAACAAGTTCTCACTCAACGGTTAATCAGCGGATTTCGTGCGTCATCGGACGATGACGGTCGTGCTTATGTACGCACCCTCTTTCTTTTACAAGTGTTTGATTCGATCGTCCGAGTTCGGCCGTCATCGCCCGAGCAAACTTCTTCGGCCGTTGACGGATTAGGTATAAGCGATTAATATGTAGGACCAGTCAATTGAATTAACTTAACTTAACGTTTTCAAATTAACATGGTTTCCAAGGCACGGGAGTGAAATACTGCCAGCTTCCCGACTCTGGGCTGCTACTGAGAATTTCTTGACAGAAAACACAACAACTGATTTTAGCCCGACCCAGGATTCGAAACCGCGAACCTCATGATAAGCAATTGTGCCCACGACCACAAGAACTATTAGGCGTAATACACATTGAATAAAACTATATTCATCATCATCATCATCATACAGCCCTTCACAAGTCCACTGCTGAACAGAGTTGATTCCGTAAATGGAGGATAATAAAGTCAAGTGGTTTGTACTACATGGAGACACAGTTATCTAATAATTTCTTATATTTTTTAATCTGGAGGTAGCCGAGGTTAACTATAACATTGCAACGTCATACACTTCAGTCTCCCCCGTGACCATGGGTGCTGTAAAGTACTCGAAACGTCGGTAATATAAAATAAGCTAATATACGCGATAAAATTCGTAAACTAAGTTTTATTTAGACACAGTTATCTATCAAATTTTACACTTTAAGTGTTTCTTGCCTCAAAAGGAATAACAGAATCCTTAAAAGATCATATATTTGCCGTCTACACGTCTGTCCTGACTCCTTGTCCCAGAAACGGTTATACTTCATCATTATAGCCCTTCACAAGTGCACTGCTACACTATTAACATAGGCCGCAGGTTATACTTGGTTTTTAGGGACCGCCCTTGGAGCTGTAAAAAATTTAAGCTTCTAAAATAACGTTATCTAAAGATACGGCCTTTAGTGTCACCTATTTTGATACTCGCAAACTCCTTACCCCCCCCCCCCTCCCCCAGGACCTAATGCTAGCTATGCGTGAAGTGTAACCTAATGCTAGCCTATAATATTCCTCATGAATCTGGCTATAATACACAAAAAGAAATCAAACTGTATTTTTGTATGTAAACGGTATTTAAACATACAAAAATAACTGGCAAAGTGCGAGTCGGACTCGCGCATGAAGGGTTCCGTACCATCGTAATCTGGAGACACTGTAGTGTCTCACGCCAAGTACACGTACAACATATGTATATGTATGTAAACGTGTAAGCGTGAGACTGAGACTACAGTGTATATATTCTCGAATCTGATGTCAACATAACCTCACCAAATTTTTAACTTCATATATTTAATTATTAACGAAACGTCAACACTTTATACAGTCACTTATTATTTTGTTTATCAATTGTTTCCATATAACACTAAAAATTATTTCTATCTATCAATTATTTCATACTTTTCAATATCTCAAATTTTTACTTGCTCAGTTTTCCGATTACACAAAAGATTTTATTAATTTCGGTGGAATTTTTTGTCTTTTTAAAGATTGTTAACTTGAATGCTTGTCTTTTAAGCCATATTTTCATTAACTTATTTTCAAGATTTTTGGCTTGGATGCTTGTTTTTAAGCTATGTTTTCATTTATTGCAACTTGAGCCAGCAGATAGTTGGCAATAATATCTCAAGGCGTCTAAGCAGATAGACACCATAGACTTAGGATATACTGGCGTATAGACGACCTGATAGCCCGAAATCGAATGACCAATTTTAATTTGTTATTGTGTAGGTTGGCTAGTGATGTACATTTTACTTAAAAGGGCTATCGAAAAATGTTTGTTCAGAAACCGGTATAAAGACTAAAAAAATAGTTTAGTGCACAGAACTGAATAACTTTTGTGCACTAAACTATTTTATTAAAAATTAACTAAATTTTTACAATGATAGTTTTAAAATAACTAAAAATATTCAAATAACATGTAAACGGGAATAAGCTGCACCCATCTACCTTTTCCATCATCCATTATCCATTACAACCTCTAAAAATACACTGCTCAACATGGGCCTCTCTATAGATTGCCTCATAGGGAGGATTTTTGCCATCGCTTGACTAGCGGGTTGTCAACCACAGTTTTTTATTATTTCGTGTTGTTATCAGGAAGATACTGCTGCCCATGGCCTCGTACAGTTTCCCTTTGTCGCCTTTTATGACACACATGAGACGATATTGCGTAGTGGAAATTCTTTCACCGGCACCACTTGCCTTTTGTTGGACTTTAATTCAAAATGTACAAAATTGCAATAATATCTAAAGAGGCGAGGTAAGTCTACTGATAAAATGAAACAATTTTCTCCAACAATCAGATCGGAAAGTTATATTTTTGACCTTTTGAGAAAAATATTTAATGCCATTTACAATTTCCCCGGATTTTATTTCTTTTTCAACATAATGTTAATCAAATATAAATAGGTACATACTTAATTAAGTATCTACCTATTTATATTTTATAAAATATTTTGCTAGTAAAATAAAAAAACGAGGACACGGAGTATATTATGGCTGCTTTATTTTTTATATAATTATTACATTTAGTTTTTTTAAAACAGAATCGGAAACGGAAACAAAAAAAAACAAAATGATTTAATCTATACTAATAATATAATAAAGCGGAAGAGTTATTTTGTTTGTTTTTTTTTTGTTTGTTTAAACACGCTAAATTCTGGAACTACCATTTCAAATTTAAAATTTTTGTATATAATAGCCAGATTCGTGAGGAATAGTATAGGCTATCTAGCGTATAACTATCAGCTAACCTTATATATTGATTTTTGTTAAGTCGGAAGAAAATGCGCTCTCTAACTGCTTTATCCACGTGCGCTAGCGTAACATTTAGTGGCGGCGCAGTCGTCGCGCCACAAGCGTAACATATCGAAGCCTAAATCGCACTAACAAAGTTCCAAAGTTAAAGCAGCATATATAGAATAGTCCGAACTACCAACACCTTGCCCGGCGGGAGATCTCCCCTTTTCCTTCCATCCGCCACAGTAGTGACTCCGACGTGATATGAACACGCAACAAACAACCTTCAGAAACTACAACTTCAAAACCTTCGTCATCATCCTCAAGTACCCCATTCATTTGCTCCCGAGCAGATATTGTCTGCAGTCTTCACATTCTGCAAGCCATCTACCTTTACAAAGGTTCATCGCAGCACTGTAAAATAATGCTTTCTGTTCCTTCTAGCTACTCTCTGCGCTACAGTGTTCGGCACGGTTCTGAGCCTTACTGCTCGCCTCTGCTTCACGGCACTCTTGCAGGTTAGTTGCCTTCTTCTCGCCACACCGCAGACTACAAGGAAATCCCTGGCACTTGCAATTGGAATGCACTATCGACCTCCGGTCTGAGCAGGGGGGTGATGTGGCGGCGCTTTCCTCGCGCCACAATCGAAACATATCGAAGCCTAAATCACACTAACAAAGTTCCGAAATTAAAGCAGCATATTTAGAATAGCTCCGAACTACCAATGAGAGCGTTGGCCGCTCCCTGGGCAGAACACATCGAGCCATTACCGCCAAATTATCGATCGTAAGCGACATTTTTACCTAAACAGCGTTTTTTATCGCAAACTACATTTTAAACTATAACGGACTTGGTTCGTCGACATTTCCCGCCAAATTACAATCAATTCGAAAGTTATAGCATACGCTAAGTTAATCGTTAGCACAACGTTTTTGTATATTTTAGAGTAAACGACATAATCAATATATATCGTAAGTTGTATAATTATCTAAGAATTGCAGCGTAAGCGACCCTAATTGTTATCGCAACTGACACAGTACATCAAAATTTTGTCGTTTACTATAAGTAAGGTTACAAAAAACGTATTGCGATGAGCTCATTCCAGTGAAAATTATCTCTCTGCATCTATTTAGTATTAAATTATAATTAATCATGACAAGCTCGTGGAAACTGTCCATGCGGTCGGAGCTAAGTTCTGCAAGACCCGCCGCAGAAGAACACAAAAACTCTTCGATAACACTCTTAATCTCATGGCTGTTAGGCGGGAGATGAAGCTACAGTCGTCAACAGATTTGACAGCATACAGGCAACTGAACAGACAGATCTCCAAATTCATGCGGTGGGACTTACGCAACTTCAATACAGCTTGTATTAAAGAAGCGATCGAGCGGAACCAATGCTCCAAATTCTTTGCAAGAGATCTGTCTGCCAGAAAGAGCCAACTGTCAAAGCTGAAGACCGAGTGTCGCAGCATCGTTTCCGGGACACCTGAGATTTTGAGTGAGATTGAGAGGTTCTATGGGCAGCTGTACACGTCATCGTTGGAGCCACACGCAAGCATGAGTAGCGATCCAAGAGCGAGTCTTATCCAACACTATTCGGAAGATATCCCGGACGTCAGTCTGAAGGAGATTAGAATGGCTCTCCAGCACTTTAAAAACGGCAGGGCCCCAGGTGAGGCTGGAATTACAGCGGAGCTTTTAAAAGCGGGTGAAAAACCGATACTTGAAGTCCTTCAGAAGCTCTTTAATTCCGTCCTCCATGGTGGCACTACACCGGAGGCGTGGAGCAAAAGTGCGGTGGTCTTGTTCTTCAAGAAAGGCTACAACGCTCTCTTGAAGAACTACAGACTGATTTCCCTTTTGAGCCGCGTCTACGTGCTGTTTTCGAGAGTCATTACGAATCGTCTCACACGCAGACTTGACGACTTTCAGCCTTCCGGACAAGCCGGTTTACGAAAGGGCTTTAGCACCATGGACCACATACATACCCTTCGACAAGTTGTACAGAAGTCCGAGGAGTACAATTTGCCACTATGCCTGGCGTATGTGGACTATGAGAAAACCTTTGATTCCGTCGAAATTTGGGCGGTGCAGCAGTCCCTTCAGCGGTGCCAAGTTGACTGTCGGTATATCGAAGTGCTGAAGTGCTTATAAAGTAGGCTTACGATGGCTATCCGAGTACAGAACCAGAGTACGAAAACTATCCAATTGCAGAGAGGTGTAAGACAGGGTGGCGTTATATCCCCGAAACTCTTCACCGCTGCATTGGAAGACGTTTTCAAGCTTCTGGACTGGAAAGGATACGGTATCAACATCAATGGCGAGTACATCACTCACCTTCGATTTGCCGACGATATAGTCCTTATGGCAGAATCGCTGGAGGACCTAAGCACTATGCTTAATGACCTCAATAGTGTCTCCCAACGGATAGGTCTTAAAGACGAACATGGACAAAACAAAAATCATGTTTAACCTCCATGTCACATCTATGCCGGTAGTTGTTGGGAGCACTAAGCTCGAAGTTGTTGACGAGTATGTTTACCTGGGACAAATAGTCTGACTATTACCTAGTCAGACTATTTGTCCCAACTTCGACCGAGAGGTCAATCGACGGATTCAACTTGGCTGGGCAGCGTTCGGGAAACTACGACACATCTTCTCGTTAGGTATACCTCAATACCTGAAAACGAAATTGTACAACCAGTGTGTGTTGCCAGTGATGACTTACGGATCTAAGACGTAGTCCTTTACTAAGTTAAGGCGAAGTGTAGGTGACCGCCTACTAGATGGAGTGACGATCCGGTAAGACATGCAGGAAGTCGATGGATGCAGGTGGCTCAGGACCGTGCTTTGTGGCATTCCTTTGGGGAGGCCTATTTTCAGCAGTGGACATATGAAAGGCTATAATGATGATGATATAATTACCTGGTTATCGCGTAATAAATCTAGGTTTTATTAAGTTTAAAGTGGTGCGATAGTGTTGTATAGTGTTTAGTAAATCACTGCAGATACTTATTGCAATCCTACTTAACGCCGGTAAAGGTATGTAGGAAGACATTTAAGTATTGTGATTTTGTTAGTAAGTGAATGTGAATAAATAACCAAAGGCTACTAATTTTTGACTAGCGATTATACGTGGTTTTGCCTGCGTGACAGTGACCACGTGGCTTTCGTGCTTAACTTTGGTAATCACTAAAGCGTTGCCGGCACTGAGCTTTAGGCAACTGTCTGTTCTATTGCTTACTTAATCTGTTACCTACTTAGATAAAGTAATTGTTGTTAGATGTAAGGTTTTGTATATAGCTGAACCGACTGGGGAAGTACCTACCTCTGCCCTACAGTTACAGTAAAAGAACCCATAGTGTCACAAATCTGTATGCAGATAGTTGTGTTGGGCAAAACAGAAACCGTGCATTGATATCCATGTTATTTTATTTTTTGAAGACAGCAACTACGATTACTACAATAAAAGTAACTTATCTTCTACCTGGACATACTATGGTGCCTGTTGACTCCATTCACAGTACAATTGAAAGTTTAATCCGCAATAAAACAGTGTGGGCTCCTTCTGAGTGGCCAACTATGACCACTAATTCTAGATCCGATCCAACAGGCTATTTTGTACATGTTTTGAATTATACTGATTTTATGGACTGGAAGTCTTTCTCGCAAGCTTTATTGCCAGTGAAATTTAAAATAGCCTTCAAAACTTTAATAATGGTACATTTTAAAAAGAACAATCCAGTACTTACACTCCAATATGGTTTTTTCGAAGCTAGCAATAGACAAAAGTTGAATATGGATCTAATTATTAGATCAAGAGGCAATACGGCAACTATAATTAATGGACCAGTACAGATATAACATTCGGAAATAAAATTTCGGCTGCAAAGTACAAAAATCTTCTGGATCTATGTAATAAAAATATAATACCATGCAGGTACCATGAAGAGTATGTAAATATGAAACATGATGAAGCAGTTCCTGACGTGTTACCTGAAACTGATGCAGATGATAGTGATAAGGAGAATTAAATGTTTAATTTTAGTTGAAATTGCATTATATGATCTGTGTTCTTTTAAATGTTTAATTAATGAGTAATATTAACTGAAACGAATGCAGGTAATACGAAAGCTTTAATTTCCTTGATTATTCTTTTAGTTTAATAATTCGTTTTAAGTTTCATTCATTGATCTCAGTATTCTCTAAAATGTTAAAATAATGAGCAATATGTTATATATTTAACTATATATTTTAAGTTATTTTTTTACATTTATTCATTAAATACCCATTTATTTATGAAAATTTATCCGTAGTTAAAATGACCTATTGTCACTTACGTTAAAACTAAAACCAGGCTATTTTTTATCGCAAGTGTTATCTCAAACGCCCGGAATCATAAGAATTGGTTCGTTTGAGACAGCAAATATATTGTAAACGCCAAAAAAGCCTCTAAACCTATTGTTTTTTCGAGAATTTTCACTGCTACACCTAAGGCTTCAAAAATCATAATTATATGTTAAATTTCAATTTAATAGCGCAATTATTTGTAAAAATATTTAAAAAATACCTTCTCCTGTAAAATTTGGTTTTTGTCGGTTACGCTAAGTCGGCGGTAATGGCTCGACATTGCCCGGCGGGAGATCTCCCTTTTTCCTTCCACCCGCCACACGTAAAAATAATATACTTACTGGTACAAATAATGTAGGAATGACTCCTTTTAATAAAGTTGTATTTACTCTGCTCTTTCTTATATATTTCTCAATAAAATGTTTACTACAAAATTGTAGAGTGATTCAACCAATTTTCAACCATTTTTTTCTAACTAAAGTATCCAGAGGGAATCTGTTTGACAAACGGCAAAATAAAATTTTGTTTTTAGAACACAAATCGAGCATTTGATTTCATTATTCTTTTTATTGTGTGTAAAAGTCTATCGATTCTTTATACACATTAAAGATAAATATCGACATTAAATTTGATATAGTTGAGTCAATCCCTAGCGTAAATATAAAATATTTTGTTTAAAAATTAATTCACCATAATCATACAAATTATCAACAATGTGATTTCTTTCTTTGCAAAATATCAAAATTAATAAAATAATTGAAAATATTACTTATTTTAAACAGTATATAATATAAATTTTAAGCAAAAATAGACGTGTCTTATTATTGACGACGTCTTGCGAATTTACCTGTGAAATATGCAACCATCATGATTCCTTCTATTGTTGATACCACAGTCACTAGCGGAACATGAAACCATTTTGGAAAACTATAAATTATACAAATTAACACCATTTTAATAAGTCGGCGCGCAAGAAATATCTACAAGCTTATTTCTTGCGCGCCGACTTGCGCCGACCTGTCATTCAAAATCGGTTACAGAGTCATGAGATTTGGTATCCTTTTCTATCTTGCATTTTTGCCATAAGGAATTTTCTTCTCCCTTGCACACTATGTGGGTCTATACGTATATCCTAAGTCGATGATAGACACCTTATGTTGAGTATATTGGTATGGCGGTAGGGATGCGACATCGCTCATAAAAAAGCGATATTAGAACCTCGATAATTTCGAAAGTGAAAAACGGTTATAACGTTAAACGATTTTAAAAAAGGGTTATTATAGTATAAATGAATACATGGTTGATAATAACCCCTGGGAATAAGGTGGTCGCTTCCAAGCAGTTTCTAAAATAAATTTTGTAAATAGTTTGTAATAATTTTGTATTGTAAAATGTATTTAAAAAAAACGTCCCGCTGGGTTTCTTGCTGGTTCTTTCCAGGACAGAGGGTTTTTTCGAACCAGTGGTAAAGTAAAAAATTACTTTCAATAAGAATTACTCATGTGATGTATATTGAATAGAAAATTATTCTATTCTATTCTACTCTATTCTAAAAACATCAAAGTAATAGAATGTTACTACATTCTATTCGATGGACGATGGACCTATTACTCAAATGGGATTACTCTTTCTCAAAACTAATTCTAAATTAACTAATAGCAATAGAGGTGGATTAATTTTGGATTTTTCTGGAGCATTTAAGGAGCAATTAATTGGTATTTAGTTTTATTTTAAAAAGTAGATATTTTATGTTTTATAGCAAAATTAAATTTCCGATACTTCAATTTTTTTTAATTTATTAAAAATTAACTAATAGCAATAGAGGTGGAGCAATTTCGAATTCTGCTGGAGCATTTAAGGAGCAATTAGTTGCATACAGTTTAACTTTAAAAAGTAGATATTTTATGTTTAATAGCAAAATTAAATTTGCGATAATTAAGTATTTTTAATTATTTCTAAATTAACTAATAGCAATAAAGGTGGAGCAATTTCGGGTTCTGTTGCAGTAATTAAGGATCAATTAATTGACATACAGTTAATTTTAAAAAGTAGATATTTTATGTTTTATAGCAAAATTAAATTTTCCAATTATTTTAAATTAATTCTAAATTAACTAATAACAATATAGGTGGGGCAATTTCGGCTTCTGCTGAAGCATTTAAGGAGCAATTAAGTAGCATACAGTTTAATTTTAAAAGTAGGTATTTAATGTTTTATAGCAAAATTAATTTTTCGATAATTATTTTTTTTAGTTAATTCTAAATTAACTACTAGCAATACAGGTGGAGCAATATTGAATTTTGCTGGAGCATTTAAGAAGCAATTAAATGGCATACAGTTTTATTTTAAAAAGGAGATATTTTATGTTTTATAGCAAAATAAAGTTTACGATACTTAAATTTTTTAAAAATTAATTATAAATTAACTAATAGCAACAGAGGGGGAGCAATTTCAGATTCTGCTGGAGTATTTAAGTAGGATACAGTTTAATTTTAAAAAGTAGGTATTTAATGTTTTATAGCAAACTTAAATTTTCGATAAGTAAATTTTTAAAAATTAATTTTAAATTAACTAATAGCAATAGAGGTGGAACAATTTCGTATTTTGATGGAGCATTGAAGGAGCAATTAAGTAGCTTACATTTTAATTTTAAAAAGTAGATATTTTTGCTTTATAGCAAAATTAAATTTTCGATACTTAAATTTTTAAAAATTAATTATAAATTAACTAATAGCAATAGAGGTGGAGCAATTTCGGATTCTGCTGAAGCATTTAAGGAGCAATTAATTAGCATACAGTTTTATTAAAAAAAATAATGTTTTACGCAAACTTCCTTCTGGTGTTTTGTATATTGGCATTTTACTAACTACTCTACTCATGAAATTTTTTAAATATTTGAATTCAGCTGACTTCACTCCGTCTACAACAGCTATATTCATATCGTAGTGTTTCAGACGCCAGCGCTATTGTGGTATGTTTTGGAACCTCTATTTTCAGTATATAGTTGGACAATTTTTCAACTTTCGCACCTTATTATATGGTTCTACTTCTACTCTACACTCTATAGTTTAACTCCACAGTTCACACCACAGACTAACTAGTAGATTATACTTAGTCTAGTTACGCCTTAGTTACTCGACTCCATCGAGTCAGTTATTCATTCTTGGGGCGATGTATACGCTTTTACAACAACTGGAATTTTTTAAATATACAAAATTTGACCTGCTCAAAGTTCAAAAACATTATTAAACTAAGTTTGTATAAAAAGGGTTATTATAATAATAAGGAATTTATGGATAACAATTACCCCTGGGAATGAGGTGATCAGTACCATACTGTTTCTTATTTGTTGTGTATTTGATTGTGTACATGATTGTAAGATGTTATTTTTAAAAAAAAGACCCGCTAGGTTTCTTGTTGGTTCTTCCCAGGACAGAGGTTTTTCTTCAAACCAGTGGTAATAAAACAAAAGAGTAACTTTCAATAAGTATCGTTTATTATAATCTATATTGAATAAAAAAGTGTCTGTTTCTGTTTCTACCGAATGTCTACACGATACTTTTCTACTTGGATACTCTGGTGCATTTGTATAAAAATATTTAATTGTTAGTAGAGTTTACTCAGAGTTACATTGAAATTCAAAGTTAAAGTTGTATACCTAAGTTGACTGTATATTGAATGAAGACTTTATTATATAAAAAACATCACTATTGTTATGAAATAAGTAGCTATTTAATATAAATCTTCAAAAAATAAATAAAACCCGGTCTCGTTACGTTAAATTTTTCGAGAGTTATCGTGACCACGTAAAAAAAATCTGGACTTCTACGAAAATTTTTTTCAGTTTTCTTATAATAACAAAATTAAATTGATTTGTACAAAATATGAGACAGATTGATTAAATTTTCTTGGAATATCTACTCATATTATCTTATGAGCGTAAATCAGTTGTTGTAGAGGTAGTTAAAGAGCAAAAAAATTTCTTGACCTTGACTTGTTGAGAGCAAAGCACAAACTCAACCGCTTCGCGGTATGAGGTGTGCGATGAGGTGTGAAAAAAAAAAAAGAAATTGTGTACTTTACAAAAAGATATGAAATCCGAATAAAAACAGTTTCACTGTAAAGCATCGCGCCAAGTACACTTTCAACTATAGTTAAAAAAATAATAATTACATTTTTACAAAAAATTATAAAATAAAATAAAAACCAAGTACATAACCGTTTTAGATTCGAAAAAAAAATTTTGCTGGAAAAAGTAATAATAAAAAAATGGTGTACTTGGTGTGCATGATTAAGAGTATCGATTACCCAACTTGACATTGGAAGTCGTTTTTTTATAACTTTTTTGATTTATGCTCGTACTATAAAGTATAATGTTAAACATTATACTTTATAGTACACGTAGTATAGTATTATGTGATACACGTTTCTAGCAGGGGAGTACCTTTTAATATTTAATTTAATTTTTGTTAATTGTTGTCTACCTATTATGGATCATGAGATACAGCCCGCTGATTGACAGACGGACGGACGGATTAGTAATAGTGTTCCGTCGTTGGATACCTTTTGGGTATAAAACCCTAAAAAAACTCTTCCGCTTTATTATATTAAGTATAGATAAAGATATCTATTGCAACAATTACATCTACACACATGAAAAATTAATTACAATTAAACAAAAAAAAATGACTTATTTTTGTTATCGTAGTCCTTCTGTACAAACACTTCTGCACTTCATAGCGACATTTAACTTGGCAATGCTGCAGTGATTGTAGCACCGCCCAAATTTCGATAATCAAAAGCAAGACAAAGTAGTAGATTGTACTCTCATCCCTCCTGTACGTTTTGCCGAAGGATGTGTACGTGGTATATGGCACTAAAGCCCTTTCGAAAACTGGCACGTCCGGAAGGCTAGATGTTAATTCAGTAGATAAAAATGTTCTCCCCTACTTACGTGTGCACCACGGTCGATGTTCCAACCGCAAATGTAAGTTAGTAATGGCAAAAAATATGTGAGGTACTGGCAAAGAAAAGATATTCATATTAAATAAAATAAATTTTACGAATTTTATCACTTTTAATTTTTACTTTTTAATCACGTTTTAGGTGCTATACAGTACCCATGGTCAGGTGGGAGGGGAGAGACTGAGGTCCCGACGTTCTAATGTCACAGTTATCCCGGCTACCGTCAGGTTTAGAATATAAATTTTTGGTCCGATCTTTAATTAATTAAATAAAAAAAATAAAAACGAATTACACACAAAATTAAATAAAAATAAAATCCAGGTACTTAACTACAGTCAGTTCAATGGGAAGTAACCTCTAGGTTTTAAGGAGTTTGCGAGTATCAAAATAGGTGAGACTAAAGGCCGTATCTTTAGATTACGTTATTTTAGAAGCTTATATTTTTTAACAGCTCCCTAAAAAAAAAATATTTCAAAATGATATCAACCAAGTATAACCTGAGACCTATGTTCAGCAGTGCACTTGTGAAGGGCTGTAATGATGAAGTATAACCGTTTCTGGGAGAAGGAGTCAGAACAGACGGGTAGACGGCAAATATGATCTTTTAAGGATTCTGTTGTTCCTTTTGAGGCAGGAAACCCTTAAAGTGTAAAATTTGATAGATAACTGTGTCTAAATAAAACTTATTTTACGGATTTTATCGCGTATATAAGTTTATTTTATATTACCGACGTTTCGAGTAATTTACAGCACCCTTGGTCACGCGGGAGACTGAGGTCTATGACGTTGCAATGTCATAGTTAACCATGGTTTCTTTTAGATTAAAAATATAGGAAATCATTAGATAACTGTGTCTCCATGTAGTACAAAACGCTTGACTTTGTTATTCTCCAATTACGGAATTAACTCTGTTTAATATAGTTTTGGCATTCCTTGGGGGTGGCCTATATTCAGCAGTGGACTTATGAAGGGATGTAATGATAATGATGATGAATATAGTTTGGTTCAATGTGTATTACACGCCTAATATGTGCCTCGACTACCTCGTTGGTCTAGTGATCGTAAACGCAATTGCTTATAATGAGGTTCGCAGGTTCGAAACCTGGGTCAGGCTAAAATCAGTTATTGTGTTTTCTGTCAAGAAATTCTCCGTAGTAGCCCGGAGTCCGGAAGCTGGCGGTGTTTCAACCCCGTGTCTTGGAAACCATGTTAATTTGAAAAAGTTACACTAAGTTAATAGAATTGATTAGTTCTACATATTAACTCTAACACTTATACATTTAACATGTCGGAGAGAATTTTTTTATAGAATAAAAGTGACAAACGAGCACACAGTCCACCTGATGATATGTGGATGCTGTGGCTCATAGACATTTACATTTATCCTCTATTAAAAATCGAAACGCTTATGCATTGTTATCCGTGAGGACTAGGATAGCATGCCTTGAATCCGAAAAAAGTGTCTCCAGTTTTCTACACTGACCATACAAAACACAGCTGCATTAAGCTGCTATTTTTTGCTGATATTATGTGAAAGAGTGATCCTACCCTGGATGAGCACACCTATTTATGCTACAACAATAATATAGTGGCAACTTGTCACTATTACGTATAAATATTTTTACTGATTGAATTGCGGCCGGTCCCGGCTTCATCCGGTTATTTAGATTTAGGATAATAAAAGACCATTTACTTTATCAACCCCCACTAGATGCAGTGACGACCTGTTAAGACATGCAGGAAGTCGATGGATGCAGGTGGCTCAGGACCGTGCTTTGTAGCATTCCTTGGGGGAGGCCTATGTTCAGCAGTGGACTTGTGAGTCTGTAATGATGATGATAAATGATGAACAACTGCCTATCTCCTATTTCAGTTTCCCTCTGTTACCTCTTACAACACCAACGGGATGATATGTGATAGTGGATATTCTTACACTGCCCCTACACGGTTATAAAAAATATTCTATTAGCTGTTCCCCGCGACTGCGTCAACGTGGAATTTATTACGCTTAGATTTCAACGGTTTAAATTTTTTTGCGCGGAACCCTAATTTTTTTTTCATAAAATACAAGTAGCCCTATTTACTCCTTATAACTTAAGCCATCTGCCAGTGGAAGTCCCGTCAAAATCGGTCCAGCCATTTCGGATAGATTAGCCAAAACAAATAGACGGACAGACGAAAAAATTAAAAATTGTTTTTATTATAAGTACTATATGTACTTTCATATGCATTTAGTAAAAAGTTTACATAAATTTTGAGATTATCCATATACGTTAGTCCTACTCTCCAACATGTAATGAATTATTCTGTAACTCGTAATTAAAGGATCTTACACCGACTTGTCAGTGAACTCACAAGGCTCCCACTGAAAACAAACGCTGCCTTTGCAGCATTATGCTGAGTTGGGAACATATTTGATATCACATTTTTTTTATTTATTCTTAATTAATGATGCCTATATGTACTGATTCTTATTCGTTAATGCTTAAGCAGTTTAATGCCAAAATACTCATATAAGACTGATGCGTGCATATTTTTGCCCCTTGTTTTTGAAAATTTCTTTATTTTTAAACGTGTGTATCAAATTAATAGTTATTTCTTTCTTTGAATGCGTGTAAGAGGACTTACAAGGAGCCTTAAAATATTTTTTATTTCTAGGATATGTCGATTTCTTCATGATATTCACATTCAACTTTTTTTATAAAACTAAATTAACAAACGTACTGCATTTGATGGTAAGGAGCTACTGCTTTTCACAGACACCTGTAGCCAACTTTATACAAAAAAGTTATAGAATGTGTTGTCATATCTCAAAACAAAGATCGAATGCCTCTATACTTGGTAAAGAATACGGAGGGTGCCTCGGCAGAGAAGGAGTCCTAACACGTGGTGGAATCTTCAGGTATGTGCAAAATAGAACTTATAATTATAAATAACAACAATACTGAGCGAGGCGTTGATCCCATACTATCAAACTTAGGAACCTTCAAGAATCGAGCGTACTCATTTTGAAAAGATGGTCAACGCACCTGCGATTCCTCTGGTGTTGCAGTTGTTGCTTATTGGCGGAGCATGCGGCTCACCTGTCCTTTAAAAAAACGCTACACATTTAAATTTAACGTATATCATATTGAGTATTTGTGTATGCTTTCTTTATCCGCGATGTTATGTCTCCCAGAAAACATTAAGTGCTCAATTTAGATTTTAAATTAAGAAAAAAAATTGTACGTGACTTCATTCAGTGAGGATTGCGTTAACAATTGTCCCAGACTGCGGCGTCAGTATGATGAATGCAGTGACTGCAACTTCAAAGAACCACACTCGTACAAAGAATGACCGGGGAAGAATGTTGTACGTGGTAGAGCTACGTACAACATTCCACTATGAGCTACGCTGTAGGTATATTATAGTTGCAGCATGAATTGGTCGGCTCGACCGGGGTAGGACCACGCTCTCACAGAACACCAGCGTGAAATAGCAGCCTAATAATAATCCTATGGTGAGTGTAGAAAACCGGATACCTTTTTTAAAAACCTTTTTGAAAACTGTCATTTAGACATTTTGATTCTTAAAAAGAATGTGGGTGTCCTTGGATTACGGCACTTACCATCAGGTGGACTGTGTGCTTGTATGTTACCTTTCCTTTAATAAAACAACAACCGTCATAATAAAATATTAGAAGCCATATTACCACTTATATGAAAAGTATATTTAAAGCCATGTATTAAATCTAATGGATTCCTGCATATCAATGATATGTTGCAAACTGGTAACACTCATTGCTATGCAGACGACAGCACTGGTGATACACCCGCCGTGTCAATATTTCTCGGGAAAACGTCGCCGAGTACCGGAATAAATTTGTGTCTGAAGTCGAGACTCTGTTGAACAAAGTCTCAGACTGGGACGACTAAATCTAGTTCAGTTTAATCCTCAGAAGACACAAGCTTGCACGTTTACCGCGAGAAAGAACCCCTTTGTCATATCTCCTCAGTTTCAAGGCACTCTCCTTGTTGCCTCAGCCAATATCGGAATCCTCGGCGTCGACATATCGCGTGACGTGCAGGTTGGTGGTCACTTTGAAGGGAAGGCTAAATTGGCCTCTAAATAATTACGCCAATTTTTTAGACAGTATTTCATGCCGGCACATTGCTTGACACTTTACAAAGTGCAAATCTGGTCTCACATGGAATACGGTTTTCATCTCTGGGTCGGGGCACCCCACTGCCCGATCCTTCCACTTGACCGCATCCAGCGCAGAGCGGTTGGAATTGTCGACGACTAAGTAATTTCTGATCGGCTCGATACACTGGCACTGCGTAGGGATGTTGCATCCCTTTGCATTTTCTATCGAATTTACCACGGGGAGTGCTCTGAGGAGTTGTTCGAATTAATTCCAGCCTCCAAATTTCACGAACGCACATCGCGTCAAAATTCACGATACCATCCTCACCATCTGGATGCTTGGCGGTCCACAACTGTACGTTTTACTAGGAGTTTTCTTCTTCGCACAACTTCTTTGTCGAATTGTTTACCACCGGCGATTTTTCCGGACCGATACGACTTAGGGACCTTCAAGAAAAGAGCCTACACCTTTTTAAAAGGCCGGCAACGCATCTGTAATTCTCCTGGAGTTGCGGTTGTTCATTGGCGGCGGTAGTCACCATCAGGGGAGCCGCATGCTCGTTTGCCCCCTCTTCTATAGAAAAATAAACGATTAAATATTTTATCGATACTAAATATTTTAGTACCCTTCCCTACCAGGTAGGCTGTAGCTGACGGCGCAGATCGGCAAATTGCCGCCAATTTATTATCTGTATAGTATGTGCCATATCGATTGAGAAAAACGGACAATGACCTCAGATATGAGCCGAGTGTCAAAAGGCGTAACTTACAAAATCTCAATTTAGATGTGATAACAATATTTAAATATTGATATTATTCCCACTTCTAGGTCAGCACATATGTTTTGTTTTTTTGTTTCTTAAATAATATTGTCTGTGGTTCCTATAAACATAGTAAAATCTTACGGTACATCGCGAAAAATGTGTTATATTTTATATTTCAATTTATGGTAAGTAACGCAGCAATTCATTTAATAACAGTTTCATATTAAAAAAATATTTGAAGCAATATAATCACCATATTGAGCTTTTGCAAATTCATCCCTTTAAAATAAACAAAACGCGCGTTACGTCAGTTCGTTCTAAAAGAAACGTGACAATGGCAGCCAGAGATGCGTCACCTTTTTTGGGCCGGTCCGCCATTTTGTTTTCATTCGTGTTCGGATAGCGCTTGCGTGTGTACGTCTCGGGTAATTCATAGCATTCATTGCATTGTTTTAGTTGAGTTTTTACTGTTAAATTTGTTATATCGTTAAGTTTTTGTTTTTTGAATCTGTTATATTAGTTTTACTGTGACGGTCGTTACTAAATCGACATGAGTTCAGGAGAATTTGGTGAAGGACCCGGTCCTTCAACATCAAGTGGAAAGAGACGTCGCCGACCCATAATAAACGTAGCAGGTACGTACAAATAGGTACAAATGCGACGACGTAGCCTTTCTATTTCTTAAAGCGCTCTTTTTATGTGACCATGTGGTATTTATTTTCTAAAACAATATGTATTTATGTGATGTAGTACTATGGTAGTATATTTTTGTCATTTATTTACAGGCCCATCTTCTGGAGCACCTTTAACGTCACCAGTAAAAAAGAGAAAACCTACCACTTTGTCGGTCGGGGAACAAGAGATTATCATTAATGTATACAAATATGTCAAAAACACCTGGCCCGAAGACGTGTATCCTTCAAACGTTAATATGGTAGAAAAGGTTTCGGAGATCTCAGGAGTCAGCAAGAGCACTATATATCGCGTATTAAGCGTGTATAGAGATTCCCATAAAATACCAGAAAAGGGAATAATTAATAAAAGAAAAAAGTCTGTAATTGACAAGTTGGACGATTTTGATAAATCGGCTATAAGAGCGAAAGTGCATCAATTCTTTCTTGCAGGAGAATTACCGACTTTAGACAAAATTTTGCTCAGTATAAATCAAGATGACCAGTTGCCAAACTTGAGCAAAACTTCCCTGCGACGTGTGTTGCGCCATTTAAAATTCAAATATATAAAGAGAAACAGAAAAAGTGGTCTAATAGATCGCCCAGAGATAGTTCTGTGGCGTACCAGATATTTGAGAGAAATACAAATATTAAGAAACGAGGGACGTAACATTTTTTACCTTGACGAAACATGGATTAACGCAGGTCATACTATGGGAAAGGTATGGGAAGACACCACAATTGAATCTTCTCGTCAATCACGGTTAGAAGGCTACTCTACTGGCGCGAAAGCCCCTTCGGGTAAAGGAAAGCGATTAATAGTTGTACACGTTGGCAATGAAAATGGCTTTTTGGAGGGATGTGATTGGGTATTTGAATCATCATCTACTGGTGACTACCATGAGAGTATGGACGCTCTCCATTTCGAGGACTGGTTTAGAAAAGTAATAGAAAAACTGCAAAGCGGCGATGTCATAGTTATGGATAACGCTAGTTACCACTCCAGACGTTTAGAAAAAACCCCAACAATGTCTTGGCGGAAACAAAATATGCAGGAATGGCTAGAATCTAAACAGATCGCATACGTGCCCTCGGACACAAAGACCCACTTAATGGAAAAAATAAAGGCAGTTAAAGATAACTATCGAAGTTACGTCACCGACGAGATGGCAAAAGAAAAAAGCATCACAGTGGTAAGGTTACCTCCTTATCACTGTGAGCTTAACCCCATTGAACTTGTGTGGGCAGATGTGAAAGGGTACGTTGCACGAAAAAATACAACTTTCAAGTTAAAAGATGTTAAAAATTTACTTAAAGATGGTTTAACTCAAATCACGCCAGATAAATGGAAAAACTGTGTTCAGCATGTCCTTAAGGTTGAACAAAAAATGCGTGGCATGGATGATAGAATTGACCAAACTGCAGATCGCTTTATAATTAATGTTACAGATAGTTCATCAAGTGAAGATACGAGTGATGATTGCACCGAATAAAAATAAAGTTCTTATATAATATTAAAAATAAAGTTTTATCTTTTGCATAAGTACGTACTTATTCGGTGTCGTTATCACTCGAATCTTTATATGTGTTATAAATTAATGTTTTTTGTTGTTAAATGAATAAAGTACTTTATAACAATAGATGATTTTTCTTCTACAGCGATCTTTCACATAACTTTTTAATAATAGTTAATAAATATATATTATATCAATCATTATAAAAAAATCATTATAAATAAAGAAAGTACTACATATAAAATGTGCCTATATATTGAAGGTTTGTAACCCCTGGTTAAACGACCGAAAGGTCATTGTCCGTTTTTCTCAATCGATTTGGCACATACTATAGTCATTCATACTTCAGAATTATGTGCTGCCTTTATATTGGGAAACCGTCTTTGAATACAAAATGATGTTTATTTGATCCCAGTATCATTCATTCCCTATATGTCGTTACAATTTTGTTATTTTTTATTATTGCAGCAAACATTAATAGCTCATTTGTAGCCTCTGAGAATAAACATGGAATGCTTCGTTACCAGATGAAAAGGGTGTCTGGTTATAGTCACTTGCCATACAAAACACATCAGCAATATGCTAATATTTTTTGCTGTTATTGGGAGAGTGGCACTTCCGTGGACGAGGCAATCTATTCGTTGCAACGTGTGGCCCCTGATAATAAGAAGACGAACGAACGGAAGTAGTTCAATGTATCTATAACTATCTTCGAATAAGAACCAAGGTTAAAGTTCTCTTTACTCGCCATACGAAACACAGCAGCTATAAGTAAATTGCTATTTTACGCTGATGACGCTGAGAGCGTGGTCCTACCCCGGTTGAGCCAACCCATTTGTAATTAAAGTAAAAATTAAATATTATACACTCAGCGGCACGGAATCTTGGCCAAGCAGTTATCTCGCGATAGCAAAAGCTTTAAGTGTTTCTGATGAATGTTTGTTATGCAAGTATGTCAAAAAATGTTTACCCTCAAGTTCAAGAGGTGTAAGTTCCGACGCACGTACAGAGTTGGTCATCGTCGATAATCGGCTTACAGCTACTCGATACATCGAGGAAGTTCTTCAGGAGCACGTAATGCCTTATTCGGGATTCATTGGACACGACCAATTCCTCCTCATGCACGATAATGCACGCCCGCACGTCGCACATTGTGTAGAGGAATATCTGGAAGAGGTTGGAATACAAAAGTTACAGTGGCCAGCTCGTAGCCCGGACTTAAATCCAATTGAGCATGTATGGGGTATGCTCAAAAGAAAGATAAAGTCCAGCTCCAAACCGCCACAAACTCTAAATGAGCTCCAAAATGCAGCGCTGGCCGCTTGGGACAGCATACCGCAAGTTGATGTCAGAAACATCATTCAAAGCATGCCAGATCGAATGCAAGCGGTTATCAGGGCTACAGGAGGAAACACCCGATATTAAAACTGATAGACAATAAAGAAACAGACTTAATTTTTAACTTTGTAGTGTTTTTAAAGTGACAATGGAAAGATGTTAATTTTAGTGAAAACATGTTATCTTGAAAAGATAACACAATCGGTGAAATAAACATTAAATTTCTACGTTCTAAAACCATTAGAGACACTTATTGAATGCATCTACCCTTAATTTACTGTTAAAAAAAACGTTTCAGTGCAAATAATCATTTAATTTTTATATAATATGGGTGACTAACAACCACACAGTCCACTTGATGACAAGGGGATGCCGTGGCTCGTAGACATCTATCCTTTATTGGCAATCAAAAGGCAGATGCGTTATCAACCACCGAGGACTGAAATTAGAAGCCTTGTTTAAATTAAAAGTATCTCTGGTTCCCTATACTCACCAAAAAAAAAACTGCAGCATTGAGCTGTCATTAACGCTCGTATTCTGTAAAAGTGGTACTTCTCCAGTCCAGGCAACCCATTTGGGCTACAGTCATAATATACTACGGCATGACTATACCACGTACGAAATGTTTGGGTAAAACATAGCTTAGATCGCTCCTGGCATTGCTCTCTATCTGTTCGTAAAGTCTACAGCGGCAGCGTGGCTCTACTACTTAAAAAATATTTATAATTAATGTGCTTAGAAGATCTTACGTTATCGACACTTTAATGCCTTGACCGTCTTTAAGCAGCCCATCACTATCGTTAAAAAAGAGACGGTGATTTGTATCTGAAAATGTTTTTCTTGATTCCCTATAGAGAACAGCTGGTATTATAGTGTCTTTATTGCTTTCGCAATTTATAATGTTTTTGTTTGAACGGGTTTTTGTAGGAACATACGTTTGTCTGGGACGTCCGAGTGAATTGAATTATCGTAATTCGTCTCGTCCCTTATAAAAGCATTTAATAATTTATTGGGTAATATTTCCTTTGGATGTCTCACAAAGAGTAAAGCATCTTTTATTCTAACAAAGTATATTGACTTTGTTTTTATTGTATTTTTTTTGATAGTTTTGATAGAAATATTCCAAAATCTATGCCACTTCCAGGCCTAGTCGCCACTTGCGCTTATGAATCAATTTAATTTGATAAGAACTCAAGGTAATTCTCACTCCAAAAAATTTGAACCTTTTCAAATTCAAATTAAATTAGAAAACTAGAAACCAGTTTAAATTGGATTTTTTATTGGATATCTTTATTAAACATAATTACTGTTAAATAATCTTTAGTACAAACTATTTACAAAATTTATTTTAGAAACCTATAATAAAAAAAAAAAAAACTAAGACTAGTAACTTAATTATCATACAGTTCTACTCCCCGCGGTGTCGTGCCAAGAACGCTGACTGCGTTTCCCCGCTGAATAGCTATACTTAGCCTATGAGTGAGTAAAAAACCAGCCCTCTTATCAACAGCAGCAACGACCAGCCGCGGATGGAGTTCCGTTAGGAACTCCACCGCATGTGGGCCCCACGGACCAATAGTCTCTACAGCAAATGGCACAAATATGTAGTCATCTCTCAGAGATATGGATATATATAAATATCTCAAGAAACAGAAAAATAAGAAAGTTGCGTTTGTTCCAATAAATGAACATCGCTTGGAGAGGTTTAGAAGTAATATAATAAAAAGACTTCCATCACTTTCATTTAAAAACAGTGCTAACTATTTGTATGGTACGTTATTTAAAATTATAACTTGTGAATTTAGTAGGATATTTACTTCTGAAACTTTCTCTTTTAACTGTCGCAAATCATTTAATGAATGGGCGACAGTAAGAATTTATAAGAGTAGGCGAAGGTTATACGAGCTTTATAATGAAAGATCATCACATAATAGTAGTGTTATATTTAGAGATTATGTAAAAACATATTCTAAAATATTTAAAAAAGTGTGCGCCACAGCTAAGGCTTTACATTTAAGTAACAATATTAAAACTGCATCAAACAAAATTAAAATGACCTGGAGAATAATAAATAGTGAAACGGGCAATGTCAAACCGCGCAACTCGGATTTTCAATTGAATATTAACAATAATTTAACCCGATCTGGTCATGAAGTTGCTATGGCTTTTGAGAAACATTTTACTGATGTTCCTTTTTTGACAACTAAATCATTAAACTCTTCTCCTACTGTCGCCGAATCATTGCTTAAACAAAATGTAAAGGCTTGTTCAAATACTTTTAAATTCCATAGAGTACTGCCAAAAGATATCGTTAAATATTTTAAAACTATTGATGTTAAGAAAACGGCAGATTTATGGGGGATTTCCGTTAAAGTTATTTTATCTATAATAGATATAATAGCACCTTATCTAGCCACTATATTTAATACAAGCGTCGAATCTGGTGTGTTTCCTGATTTAATGAAACTTAGTAAAGTCATACCTTGATATAAATCTGGTAGTACATTAGACCCCGCCAATTTTAGACCAATTTCTGTACTACACACATTTAGTAAAATTTATGAAAAAATAATTTTAGATCAAATGTTAAGTTTCTTTAATATTAATAAATTGCTACATCAGTTCGGTTTTACAAGGGGTCGCTCAACAACTGACGCTGGAGTTGAGCTTATTAAACATATTTTTTGTGCATGGGAGAATTCAGAGGATGCTTTGGGTATATTTTGTGACCTTTCCAAGGCCTTCGACTGCGTTCACCATGAGACATTAATCAGGAAGCTACAGTACTATGGTGTCAAGAACACAGCGCTTAAACTTATAATTTCATATTTAAGTAATAGAATGCAGAAAGTTATTATTAATGGTAAAAGTTCTTCCGGCTCACCTGTACTAACGGATGTCCCTCAGGGCTCAATTCTCGGCCCATTCCTGTTTCTAGTGTATATAAATGACTTCCCTTCTATTGTAGAGGATAATCATGATATAGTATTATTTGCTGATGATACTTCTTTGATTTTTAAACTTAAACGTAAATCATTTAAATGTACCGAAGTGAATAATGCTATATCAAAATTAGTGCATTGGTTTAACGTTAATAATTTACATTTAAACGGAAATAAAACTAAATGTATTAAATTTACAACAACGAATGTTAGAAATCTGAGTACCAATGTGTTTTTAAATGGGGAAGAACTGAGCCCTGTTGAATCCACTGTTTTTCTTGGCATCACTCTCGACGCAAAACTTCAGTGGGGCCCCCATATATCCAAACTAGCAAGCAGACTAAGTTCTGCAGCCTATGCTGTAAAAAAGATTAGAGGTCTCACTAGTGTCGAGACAGCTAGATTAGTTTATTTCAGTTATTTTCATAGCATAATGTCTTATGGGATTTTGCTATGGGGACATGCGGCTGATTCAGAAACTATTTTTGTTTTACAGAAGAGGGCCATTAGAGCTATTTACAACCTAAAACTGAGAGAGTCTCTTAGAGATAAATTTAAAGAAATAAATATATTAACTTTGGCCTCTCAGTATATTTACGAAAATTTAATGTATGTTCACAAAAACAAAGGTAGTTTTAGTAGAAAAAGTGATGTGCATTCTGTAAACACTAGGAACAAACACAAGCTAGTGATACCAGTTTCTCGACTCCACAGAGTCAGTAATTCATTCTTGGGGCAATGTATACGCTATTACAACAAGGTCCCGGAAAGTGTACAGGCTCTCTCCATTAGCAAGTTTAAATGTTTTGTTAAGTTGAAACTGTATAAAAAGGGTTATTATAGTATAAATGAATACATGGTTGATAATAACCCCTGGGAATGAGGTGATCGCTTCCAAGCTGTTTCTAAAATAAATTTTGTACTTATATGTATAATTTTACAATAATGTTAGTACAACCATTATTGTAAAATTTGCTTTAAAAAAAAAGTCCCGCTGGGTTTCTTGCTGGTTCTTCCCAGGACAGAGGTTTTTTTTTCGAACCAGTGGCAAAGTAAAAAATGACTTTCAATAAGTATTACACATGTGATCTATATTGAATAAAAAATTATTCTATTCTATTCTATTCTCTCTCTGCTGGTGACAAGGCTGGTTCTTTTCTCGCTCAAAGGCTAAGTATAGCCATTCAGCGGGGAAACGCAGCGAGCGTTCTTGGCACAATACCGCGGGGAGTAGGACTATATGATAATTAAGTTTCTAATTTTAGTTTTTTTTTATTATTATAGTTTTTATATTGTATATATGGATATCTTAAAATATGGATATATTGGATATCTTGAGCTACTCTCCGCTATATATAGCGCGTCGTTGCAAGCAAAAATAATGTTTTTTTTCCTATTTCGATTAGATTTTACTATTTATGAACCAAAATATTGAAGAAGTGAATAAATTAAAGACAATGTAAAGAAATTTATTATGAATTTGATTTTATTTACAGAATAAGGGAGCCGTGGTAGTTCAGATGGTTAGCGCTCGCTGTAAGCTTCACAGTACTCGAGCAACCCGGGTTTGATTCCCGCCGGCACCAATGAAATTCTTAATTGCAATATAAAGTGCTGATTTACCACGTATTCGGTGGTGAAGGAAAACATTGTGAGGAAACCTACATGTCTGAGAAATAAGAAAAAAGAAATATTTCCAACATATGTGAAGTTCGCCAACACGCATTAGGGCAGCGCAGCGGACATTTCCTTGCCCTTAAACCCTCTCAAAAATGAGAGGAGGCCTGAGACGTAAATAGGCTGCAACTTTACTTTTTACTTTACAGAATAAGGGTAAGAAACGAGCACACAGTCCACCTGATTATAAGTGGATGTTGTGGTTCATAGACATGTTCATCTATCTTCAGTTAAGAATCAAAATGCAGAAGCGTTATGACCCCTGAACACTTAGATGAAATATCTCGTTTCCAGTAATAAGTACCTTCCGCTGTCCACAATACGAAACAGTAGCTAAAAGCTGCTATTTACGATAATATTATGTGAGAACGTGATCGTCACCTGTTCGAGCCGACCAATTTGTGTTACAATATTAATATATGTAGATGCAGCATGGCTTTACACTTATAATAAAATGACTATATTATGTATTTATTTTATTTATTTAATGTTTTTTATTGCACACCCTACAAAAATTACAGAAATTATATAAATAAAAGAAGTATGCAATGGGCGGTCTCATTGCTAATAGCAATTTCTTCCGGACAACCAACGAATGGAGAAGATTGCACGAATAATGAACACGGGAATCCATGTCCCCTGTAATTTTTTATTTATTTTTATTACTTTTTGTTATAAAGGCAAAGAAAATACACGTTCTGTGAAAATTTCAACTGTATACTTAATACAGATCATGCGATACAGCCCGCTGACAGACAGACGGAGAAACAGTGGAGGCTTAGTAATAGAATCTCGTTTCAGACTTCTTTAATTGTATCTGACCCCTGTGGTTAGTCAGGCTAAGGCAAGTTGTATGTATGATACGATATAACAATGGTTATAGCAGGAAGAGGTATGCCTAACTGGAGAAGGACCAAGCTTGCAAAGAATACCAGCGTGAAACAGCAGAACCTAATGTCCCCCAGTTCAAATTTTGGCACGGCGGCCAGTCTCAATGGAGACTAAAAAGAGCAGAAAAGTGTTATAGTGAACGAGTGTGTGTGGAAGCACTCTCTCTATTCCCCCACTATTCCCTGAAACTCTCATAGTTTGATGGGATAACAATCTGACACGATTGATTATATTACTAGTTTTGCCTTCAACTCAGTATATTTTTGAATCCCTCCCTAAAGTGAAACGTTAAAAGAAGCATGCAGATTTATATAACCATAATGATATAATAGTGTCAGAGGAATAAATACCGCGTGAAAGAACTAAGACTGCCGGATTTTATGACTATGAAAGAGCCAACAAAGATTGATCGGCCAAAATTATTTCAAAAACGTCAAAGTGTTTCAATTATGTTTAGAATTATAGCAATTCCATATTACAAACAAAGATTGAATGAACTCAGTAGGTCTTTGAATGATGACCAAAATATCATATGTTCTTGTGTGGTAAAGCCACGTTGCAGCTATATTATAGTTGAACCTCGAATGGGTCAGCTCGACCGTACTACACAAAATACCAGCGTAAAATAGTATCCAATGCTGCTGTGTTTCGTACGGTGAGTGAAGAGAACCGAATACACTTTTTACTGAATATGAAGCATTCCATCTTAGTACTCAAGGAGACAACGCATCTGCATTTTAAATTGCAATGGAGGATGAATGTAGAATTCTATGGGCCACATTATCCACTTACCATCAGGTGCACTGTGTGCTCGTTTGTCACTTATATTCTCTAAAAAAAGTTGATTTTTGGTTGCTTTTTCGTATAAGGGTGCGTTTTTTGACTTCATTAAAAGAAGCCTTATTTTTAGGTTTCATACATAAACGTCAATAAAGACTGATTTCATATGAAAATTCTACCCCGATAGTAAAAAAAAACTATTAAATATAGGGCACAGTAGTGCCCCACGCATGTTATTACGTAATGTTTTACTGTAAGTGTAACTAGGTGTGTTGAAGATATAAAATTAGATATATTTAATTAATAATTTAAAAAAAACAAGCCGAATAAATAAAATAAAATAATTCTTAGTGATTTGGATTAGATAAGATATTCAGCCTAAAATAAAGCACACAAAATAACAACAATTTTCAACAGCGGTAGAGCCACGCAGCAGCTTTTGCTGTCGCACGGATGGGCCAGCTCGAACCGGGGTGGTACCACGACCTCACAGAAAACCAGCGTGAAGTAGAGGTTTACCTCTGCGTTTCGCTTGGTGAGTGCAGGTGGCCGGAGGCCTTTTTTACTGGAAATGAGGCATTCCATCTTAGTCCTCACGGGTGACAACGCATCTACATTTTGATTTGTAATAGAGGATAGATGTAGATGTCTATGGGCCGCAGCAACCACTTACCATCGGGTGGACTGTGTGCTCGTTTGTCACCCTTAACCTATAAAAAAAAACTTATTACTCGACTGCGGAGGGTAACGTGTTTATCAACTACATATATGTGTGTATGTATGTTTGGGCCTTTTTGGCTCTCTAGATACCAAACGCGTTGGTCGACTTTGATGATTCTTGCGTCAATCGATTTATCTTAATCTTGTGTCATAATAGATATGACAGTATTTAAATAAAACTAATTTTTACGGATTTTATCGGAAGATAAAAATAAGTTAATATACGCGATAAAATCCGTAAAAATAAGTTTTATTTAAATGTGTAGTGTTCGCGTAAATATAAGAAATCATTAGAAATGATAGTAATCAAAATTCAATATGGCGACAACCAGACGCCATATTACTAAATAGAAAAAAGGAAATTCGACGAACTATGTCAGGTGGGATATCTTCGATTAGGTCTTAGAAAATCCTATTTCTCGACCTGAGACGCATTAGGTCGGATATGGAATTTAACAAGTTTAGAGGAGAGCCAAAAGAATTTTTTTGATGAAATCGTGTCAAAATTATTGTTTATTTGCGATAAAGATAACAAAAATAGTAAAATGTTAAGGATATGTCTTCGAACTTTGTATGAGTATAGTAATAAAACTAGTCACTGAATAAAAATAATATTTTATTAAACAAAAACTACATTTTTGGTGACATCCAACTTTGTGCTTATAAAGAGTTATAAAAGGACGGATCGTTTTAATTCAACGTAGTGATCCAACTTTATGCCTGCAATTTTTTGGTAAATTCAATGTGTATTATAAGCTTTTTTACAATATGTAACATTATGTTTGACAAGAAACAAAACTTTAACAAGCCCAATCTTGTGATGATATCTATGTATGTAGCATTTAAATTATATATTATGAAGAACATAAGGTCGGAATTAACAAAATTTTGTTATAAAATGCCGTGTAGTGGAGGTTAAGAATATATACTACCCCATTTCTTTCCGTGAGTGTCGTAAGAGGCGACAATGGGAAACAGGTAGGAGATGGGCCGCAGCATCTTATTGATAACAGCAAGATTACAATAAAAACACACTACTACCACATCTGATGATTTATTGCCAAGAATATGCTTTCAACTGTGATCTGGAGCTACCAGACCTCCTTAGAGTTGTTTTTCCAAGCTCACCTTAACAAATTTTTCTCCTATATATAGCGTATTAAGAAACATATTCCGGCATATTTTTTCGCTCTTATAATCAACAATTAGACTATATTCGTAAGAAAATTTTCTTCGGTCAGTGTGTAAGTTCCCATGTGTTGTCATCATGCGTTTTATTTTTTTTATGACTTTAGTGACTATAAAGTGGCGACGTTGATCCCAAATGGTACATTATTTCCAAAATTCATATATATGCATTTTTGTTTCATTAGGCACTTTCTCATAACATTTAAATTTACACGTACATAAGGGTTTCAACTCACGACCGTCTATTTCAGTTCTTTTTTTAGTTACAGTTGAGTGATAGGGAGAAACTTTCAGCCTTGTAATTTCAGCGGCAACTCTTTTCCATTTAGTTACATTCTTAAATTTATTTCTTGTGTTAGATTTTGAATGGGCTGCCGTATCGATCTGCTGTATGTCTTCATTATTAATTATCTGTCTGTCAACTGGTATATATATATTTCCATTCATATCTGCAACCATAACTCCGTTACAGTTAATTATATTTTCATTCATAGTAGCATCATAAATAATACTTTCATCAAAAATTGTTAGAGTTGAAAAGCCTGCATTAGGATATCTGTCTATTAAAGTACAGTTTCCAAGGTAATTATTCTTATTAGCAGATGTACTCGCCCGTTCTTGAACCATATTCATATTATTGGAATTCGCTAATTTAGGACTACTTTGATCAAATAACGACGACGACGAAATAACGACGAGGTTATCTATTGAATAATAAACAATAGGAATTATTTGTCTAGTCATTGTAGCAGAAAAACGGTCGTGTTCTTTAGAACTTCGTAGACATACGTTCTTTTCTTGGACCTAGAACATTTTCTAAAGTGATTAAATTATTATCTACATTATTTGCTACTTTACTTTGTCTTTGAGGCGATTTTTCTGAAAAAGGCAGGTTCCGTTTCACTTTTAAAGATCTGGATTTTACGAATACTTTTTCTGGCGAATCACTGATGTAGCTGCCATCCGAAATATCTTTATGCGGTTCGTAAGTATTGTCTTTAAAGCTATCATCACTATCATAATCGGAAATTTCTCGCCTGGGATATGCAAAATAATATTTTTGTACGTAGGTAAAATCAACAATTTACAATATCAAATTAAATTTTAAATGATTTCAAAATTTGTTTTTTGTTTCTATATTGATAATATAAGAAAGTACAGTTATTTATTACACTGCATTTTTATATATTACTATCATAACTTCTTTCGCATCTAGTATAATTACAGCTGATGTCCTCACGGGTCCTAGTGTTCCTGCTCAAAATGTCTTCACATTCGGTTTACCAGTTTAGCCATGAAAGAATTATAAACAACAAACTGACAAACACAGATACTATGAATTTATAACAGATATAACTATGGACATGGATTTTAATAAATTATATTAAACTGACATTCATAGCACAACAAGTAGATAAGTAATTAAAATTAATTAAAGGAATTCTCGGTGTCAACATATCGAGTGATGTGTAGTTTCGTGGTCATTTGGAAGAGAAGGACAAATTGGCCACTAAAAAGGTTTTTCAGTATATCACTTCAGTATTCAGTATTCATGCCGGTACACCACTTTCAGCTATACAAGGCGCAGGTTCGGCCCCACATGAAATACTGTTCCCATCTCTGGGCAGGGGCTTCCCAGTGCCAGCTCCTTCCACTTGACCGCATCCAGCGCAGATCGTTTCGAATCGTCGACGACCGAGTTCTTTCCGATTGGCTTGACTCACTGGCACTGCGTAGAGATGTTGCATCTCTTTGCTTATTTTATCGCATCTACCAAAGGGAGTGCTCTGAGGAATTGTTCGGACTAATTCAAGCCACTTAATTTCACCACCGCACATCGAGATAAAACTCGCGATACCATCCAATATGGATGACTGGCGGTCCACAACTGTGCAATTTAAAATAAGCTTTCTTCCTCGCACAACTGCCTTGTGGAATCGATTACCACCAGCGATTTTTCCGGACCGATACTACTTAGGGACTTTCAAGAAAATAGTTTACTCCTTTTTAAAAGGCCAGCAACGCATCTGCAATTCCCCTGGTGTGTTATATACTTAATTAAGTTCACAACATGTTTAAATACTATAACCGATAAAATCGCTAACCCACACCACACGATTCGACAATATAAAACATAGTATTTAGTAAATATTTATAGGTTTTGTACACACCTGATCTTCATTATCCATTGCTTAGTATAGTATATTATTTTTATAATAACTACTAGTTCACATTCAATCAATTTTTAATTGAATCAGAAGTAATTAAGTTCACTATTACTTCGACACAACTCACGCGTGAATAACAAATTCTATTAATGTAAACAAAACAAACGCATGCGGCGATGTGCTGAAAGGTAAAGCCACCGTGGCGGCGAAAACCACCGAGTGACCGGCGATAATGTCCGATGTTACAGTATCGCGTTGGTCTGCGGTCCCAAAATCAATGGCATAATGTTTTTTCTTCACATCTGCATTTCTGTACAACGATAAAGTAGCACTTTTCAAAGGCATAAGGTCTCATTTTGTTTGTAGACCTTAAACGAACAAATAAAATTTTTGATGCATAACGGTATATCTCAAGGTACGACATCTGATTATTTAATTTCAAAAGGCATAAAGTTCTATCTGAAAATACGTATTATTTTTACCAACAATCCTTGTAGAATAAAGTCGAATAACGAAATAGACTATGCCTTACGCGTAAAATAATTTAAAAGCATAAAAACGGAAGTCAATGTACGAACTTCTAGTTATACCAAAATTTTAAGCATAAATACTGTAGTTGTTATCAAGCCTTAATCCACGATGTAAATGAAAAAACTCGACAGATCCGACCTTATGCATTTGTAAATCTATCAGAACAAATACAGACAGAATGATGATTGTTATATGCTTAGAAAGAGCGCGAGATACTGGTTTCAGCTGACTATTAAAGTTAATTTGTTCCGATTTTGAAATCCGACCTTATGCGTCTCAGGTCGAGATTTAGGTTTCTGTAGTCATTTTTCATTTTGAATGACATTAGGGATCTATAACTATTTAAAGTTGTTAGCAACCATTCTCGCAAAAATATTCAAAACTTTTAATAAAGCTAAAAGTTT
The DNA here is from genome assembly GCA_033319125.1 of Parnassius glacialis. Taxonomy (NCBI): domain Eukaryota; kingdom Metazoa; phylum Arthropoda; class Insecta; order Lepidoptera; family Papilionidae; genus Parnassius; species Parnassius glacialis. The sequence continues at coordinate 24,582,063 of JAVANC010000029.1, read as the reverse complement.
TTTTATAATAAAGCTGCTATAAAGTTAATAAAAAAGTTAATAAATAAAAGCTAAACGCTTAAATTAAAACATTAATTACTAATATTTTTACGCAGTCAGGTATTTTAAACAGTATTAACTTTGCTTGTTTATAAGATTACCTTCATAAAGAATCTATTATGCTATCCATAGTTAATAATAACAATTCAATCAGTATCGGTACATAGCCTGTTTTAATAACCTGATTTATTTTGCGACTCGTTGTCAAAGGGCACAAAGTCGATACACGCGTTTACTTCGCAGCAAACATTTGTTCGTTAGTGTTGATTCTGTTTGTTAGTGTTGATTCTGTTCGTACGACGAAACTACTGCTTGGGAGTACAAAATGATAAAAAACCGTTTTTCTTTAATATAATAAATCTAGCAGCTTACCATTACCATTACTGCCTATAAAAGCCTACTGCTTTTTATTTTATTCAAAACTAGTTGCTTCCGGCAAATTCGTCCCCGTGGAGTATATTACGATTGGATTTAACGGGTTTTAAGTGTTTTGCTCGGACCCCTAATTATTTTTTTTAACATAAAAGTAGCCTTAGTTACTTCTTATAACATTTGATATCCGCCATTGAATATCCTGTAAAATTGGCGTAGTCATTACGGAGACCACCCCGAACAAACAGACAGACAAACATAAAGACAAACAAAACATCAAAAATTGTTTTTTTTTATGTACTTTATATCTGTTGTTAACGGATTAGTAAGCTGAAGTGTCAATGGACCAGCCATATAGCTCGGAGAACTGATAACCGATGGGGAAAAAAGGCAGGCGAAGTGAAGGGCGAACCCCGTTAGATGGAGTGATGACCTGGTAAGAAATACAGGAAGTCGGTGGATGGAGGTTGCTCAGGACCGTGCCTTTTGGCATTCCTTAGGGGAGGCCTATGTTCAGCAGTGGACGTGTGAAGTGCTGTTATGATGATGATGATGTCCGTGTACACATACTTTCATTTGCATTTAGTAAAAAGCTGTTATATTAATTTTGCAAACAGACACTTCAATTTTATTTATTTGTATGTATAAATTAGTTTTTCTAAGCACTTTTTAAGTCAAATGCTACGTTATCGATCTAACAAGACCTTGTGAAAAGAAGCGACAAGACACACAATTACACTATTTTTCTCGCAATTGTATCCTAAATATATCTACCGTTATTGTTACAGCCTAATTGAAGTCCATGCTGAACATAGGCCTCCCCCATAGATAACCTCATAATATGGGAGATATTTGTCATAGGCAACCGCAGTTTTTATTTTTAGTTGTTATTACTTTGTCGTGGTACTTCAAATCAGGAGATAGGAAGACGCCGCCGCCTATCTCCTGATTTGTTTCCCTCTTTCGCCTCTTACGATATCCACGGGATAATATGGAGTAGTGGGTATTCTTACAACGCCACTTCACGGTAAAAAATATCCACATAAGTTAAAAAAAAGAAAGAAGAATACAAAAGAAATGTAAGGACCCTTTTTATGTAAAACTGCAAATCATAAAAGTTTTATTTATAATTTTATTTTATATCTTTACCTTTAAGTTTATGCTATATTCATAAAAAGCATTTTGTTTTATAAGTTTTTCAATAACGCACAAAAACGTGTGTGCAGATCACATGCAGTAGAAGTGAAACCTTTAGAAAAATAAACTTCGAGAGCATGAAACGAATGCGTGTAAGGCGTAGGATAATTGTGAATTTTATGTAAATAAATTTAAAAGAAACACTGTATTCAATCTCATTCTCTCGCAGACTAAATCCTATAGAAGTACATGTTTGTCTCTTTGTACATATAATGTCGCTTTTTCGTTTAATCGCGTTTCGAATCACAACGATTCTAAAGAAAGTGTTTAGTTCAAAAGTCAAATTAAAATATCTACATTAGTTAAAAATGGTCTAAGGGAGCTCTTTGTGTCCACGAATGCTTATCTTTTAAATAGCCCCTTCCTTCATAAAACTTTTATGATAAAAGTGCTTTTTACATGAGCTTTGAATTTATGCATAGACAACCTATGGAGAAATCCTATTTTCAGCAGTGGACTTTTACAGGTTGCAATGGTTATTTTGCGCTGATATTGTGTGGAAGTGAAGACCTTTCCCGTACGAGTTGCCAATCCTTCAGTGCTTTTTACATGTGCTTTGAATTTACAAAGAGACAATCGATGGGGAAATCCTATGTTCAGCAATGGATTTTTACAGGTTGCAATAGTTATTTTACTCTGATACTGTGTGGAAGCGAAGACCTTTCCCATACCAGTTGACCCATCCAAGCTGCAGCCACATTACGCTACATTGTGGCTTTATCACTTAAATATTGACGGCTCTATGGCGCAGTGACTTAGCAATGAGTTTCAGTGTCGTGGGTCCCTGGTTTGAATCCCGCACGTAAGAGGTACTTGTATGGCCTACCAATAATTATTCTGGGTCTAGATGTATTTCCTTGTGTTTTCAAGTGGTATAACAATGAAACGTCGGCTCGACTAGGGAAGGACAACGCTCTCACAGAATACCGGCGAAAAATAGCGGCCTAATGCTGCTGTGTTTCTTATGGTAAATGTAGGGAAATTTTCTTAGTTTACAGGAAGGGCAACGCATTAGCATTGCTTAGAATCTTAATCGAGGATAGATGTCGATGTTTAAGGGCCACAACATCCACTTAGCATCAGGTGGACTGTAGTTTGTCTCACTCATTTTATAAAAAAATATGTATACAAACCATGATATAGACAACTTTCTAGTGTGGAGGTAACGAAAAAAATATATAGCAGATAAAACGATTAATATTCCCCGCGTACACGTCCAACACACTAAGATTTGACATCGTACGTTTTTATTTTAAATTATATTATAAAATACGTTCAGTGTAAAAAATTAAAAACAACAAAGAAATATTTTCTGTGGTACAAATAATAATCAAATTGCTTTTTCAACGCAACATCAAAGCGACGTCTATACATTCGTGAACATGATATTAATTGTTTGTTCGTTAGTGCAGAGTTCTATGCAAACAAGTTCAATATGAGGGTGCAAATTTCGAACGTAGTGAAGTCAAACTATAGCAATATAATGACTGCAACACGAATGCGTCGGCTCGGCCCGGGAAAGACCGCGCTCTCACAGAATATCAGCGTAAATTAGCAGCTTAATGCTGCTGTTTTGTATGATGAGTGTAGAGAACCAGCGATCCTTTTTGCCGAATACGACTAATTCCGTCTTAGTTCTCAGGGTTAACAACGCAACTGCATATTGTTTCTTAAGAGAAGATAAATTTAGATGTCTATAGGTTATAGCACCCACTTACCTTTCAGGCGGGCTGTGTACTAGTTGATCACCCTTATTGTATAATTGTATAAAATGCTATTCATAAGCAAACTGCTGTACATAGGCCTTCCCTAAGAAATGCCGCATAACAAAATTCTAAGTCACCGGCATCCATCGACTTCTCACATATTTTACCAGGTTGTCATTCTCACAAAAAAAAGAAAAAAGAAAGAAATATATATTTGTCCAACACACAACATGGAGTAACATAGAAATTCGTACAATCATACGAAACACAGCAACTTTGACCAATTGAAAAAAGCTTACTTTCCAAAATCGATCCTATTACAACTCCCAATTAAGAAGTCTTAAATTTTCTATGCATAGCAAAGCGCACTCGATGTAAGAATGGCGTAATTTCACAAAACGTGCTCTCTTTTACGTCGCTACCAGTGATACGTTTATCTAGCGAAATAGCGCTGCATTACACTGCACAAGTCTTGCATGATAATTTCCTTCTACATTAATGCAGTGGTAACTCGGGATCTAAGCGCATGTCGTAAATTTCACCGTACGCGATCATTCCGGCTTCGATCCCTGCCGATACCAATAAAATATTTTTTATAGCATAAGCATGTCAACGAACCATGCAGTCCTCCTAGTGGTAATTGGATTCTGTGATCCATAGGTGCCTACATTTATCCTCGATTAAGTATCAAAATGCAGATGCGTTATCACCTCTGAGGACTGAGATGGAATGAGGAATTTTATCTGAGCAGAATGAGGGTTTCTAGTAAAACGAGTATAAAAAATAATATGGAATAACACTTAAACCACTACATTTAAACCACGTGCTCAACGGAGAAGGAAAACATCTTGAGAAAATATGCATGTCTGAGAATTAGAAAATATTAAATTAAATAAATTATATACTTAAAAAAAATCCTTTATTTACATGATATTGAAATAAATACAATATTAAAAAACAATAATAAAAAAAAACTAAATCTATAGAAATAAATTATCAACATACTCCCCGTGGTGTAGCGCCCAGAACAATTTCTGCGTTTCTTCACTGAATGGCTACATAGCCTTTGTGCGAGAAAATTTTTTTATTAATTTTCATAAATTAGTGGTAAAACAACCCCAGATTGTAATTTAACTTATTCTTACCGTGGTGCCTAACGATTATGTAAAATAAGTTATATTATACAGGTATTTATTCATCCTCCATCACTATAAAATACCTTCACAAGTCCAATCCTGAACATAGGCCTCCCCCAAGGAACGCCACAAACCACGGTCTTGAGCCGCCTGCGTCCATCGCATCGCTCTACACTTCGCTTACCGATACGTAGTTGCCACTCCAAGACCTTTCTTTCCCATCGGTTGACGGTTCTTCGAGCTATATATTTATTTTCCGGCCCATTGCCACTTCAGCTTACTAATCCATTTCATATATATTTTTGTATTATATGAAATTCGCAAACAGGCAGCGCATCGGACACTTCCATTCCCCAAAACTCCTTTGCAAATTATAGTCGTGGGACGTAAAAAAGCTGTGAATTTATAAGTAGTTGACTATGACCTAGTATTAAGGTAAAATATATTTATGTATATATTTTACTCTATTTTTATTATTCTGGAGCGCAAAGTGACCACAAAGCTTCCGGATAAAATTTGCTTCCAACGAGTACAAAGTTAACACAGTATAGAATTAAATGATTTTGGCTTTGCATGTCTTGTTTTAATCAGTTAAAGCTTGTTAAGAATTAATTGTAGATGTTCCTACAGTAAATTCTTTAAATAATATAGGTACCATTGCATAGTTTGTCGTTTATTTTAGAATAGAATAGAAAATTTTTGTTTATTATGAATTTCGAGTATTACCTTTTGAAAGTCATTAATTGTTTTTACCATTGGTTTGGAATCTATATTATAATGAAACTTTAACACGGCGTCTGTATGAACACGCATCGCGCACAAACCTGTGAACCGATTTCGATTGGACTTTCTTTGGCAGATAGCTGATGTTATAAGGAGTCAAACTACAACTATACATTGCTCCATGAATTAATAACTGACTCTGTAGAATGCACATAACTTTTTTACTAAAATTACTTTTGTTTTTATAAATAGTTTCTGCAGCATCTCACATCGCGTACCAATCTGCATAGTACGTAATTATGCGCTGCTGCTACCGACCATTCACGTTTGAACAACAAACAAAACTATTTGTATATTTTGGTACAGTTTATGCAATGTTAGATAAATATTACCAAATATTATTCTACCTTACACTGTTCTAAGGGACATTTTGATTGTGATTAAACTATTATAATAAACCGTGCAGTATATATCATATACTAATTAAAAACTTTTAATATATTACTATTCCGTGCCTTTTCCGTTTTTCATTACAGTCTTTCCTAGAAGTTCACTGATGAACATAGGCCTCCCCCATAGACACATTTGCTTAATTACCGTTGCTGTTACCGTTACAGCTTGTAAGAGTCCACTGCTGAACACATTTGCCATAGTTGCCACGCTTGACAAGCGGGATGGCAACCGCAGTTTTTTTATTCGTTATTAGGAATACACTGCTGACCATCTCCTGTACGGGATAATATGGGATAGTGGATATTCTTACACCGCCATTACACGGCTTAGTTACTTACATGATTGTGCCAAGAACGCTGGCGGTGTCTCCTCGGCCATACTTAGTTTTAAATGAGGAAAAAATCAGCCCTTTTATCACCAGTAGCGACGACCAGGCGCGGTCACAGTTTTTTTAAGAACTTCACCGCACGTGTATTTTTACATGCTTAATATTAAGTTTTACTGGTGATTGAGTTACCCTTCAGCTATGTCGGCGAATGAATACGCTCTCGCAGAATACCAGAGTTAAATACCTGATTATGCTGCTGTGTTTTGTATGGTGAGTGTAGAGAACAGGAGATCATTTTTACTGGTAACGAGGCATTCTATCTTAGTCTTCAGGGGTGACAACGTATCTGCATTTTATTATTTTTGAAAATAAATAAAAGTGATATAGTTTTGACCAAGTACTAGGCGCGCATAAAACAGTGAAGGAGTCACAACAGCAATCAGCAAAGCAGAATGCAGTGAAGCGGCACGAGCAAGACAACAACTACTGAGAGCTGAGACGGGGAGCGCATCCTAACGTACTCTCCATATAAGCACGCTCTGTCGCTTACCGTAATTTATAAGTGCCAGCGATTAGCGGGTAAGTATTGGTGTGTAGTCTAAAGTGATTATTAATTTATTTTACTACAGTGTTATAACTTGGGTTGGATTGCGTTAGTCAAAATGTCCGTTTCACGCACACCTACGAAAAGCAGTTCTAAACCTATTTCTCCCACACATTATGGATCCGACTCAGGGCTCTATACTCTCGGGAGTCATGAACATAATATAGATGTTAACGTTAAAAAGAGATCTAAACGCCGGTTGAATAACCCAGCTAGCGCTACTGATTTAACATTATCGGACCTAATGATAAGGTTGGATGAAATAAATAAATTGCAAGACTCTAAGTTTACTTCCTTGGAGTCATCTTTAAACGCCCTATCAAAGCAGAATGATGAAATCAAGGACACAGTTATACACCTGTCCGCTAAATATGATGATGTCCTAAATAACTTGAAAACACTTCAACAAGAAAACGATTTTTTTTAAAAACCACATTAAAACGCTAGACACCAAGCTTAAGCAATTTGAAAAAAATGCACGATCAACCACAATTGAGTTGAGAAATGTTCCGGTATCTGAATTCGAACACAAGGAAAATTGAATTGAATTTACTAAAAAGTTAGGCACAGTAATTAACGTTCCGATTCAGGACTCAGACATCCGTGATGTGTTCCGGATGAAGTTAAAAAGAAGCCAAATGGTCCTATAATTGTTGATATCACGTGAATTTTTAAAAGAGAAAATATTATTAAAGCTACAAGAACCTACAACAAAACGAACACTGATCAACGTTTAAGTACCGCGAGTATCAATATGAATGGATCTGTAAAACCTATATATGTGTGAGAACACCTCACTGCATCAACCAGACGTGTATTTTACCTTGCTAGAATGTTTGCTAAAAAACACAACTACGAAAACTGTTGGACATCGTTTGGCGAAGTATATCTGAAACGTCACCTTAACGAAACTCGCATACACGTGAGCTGCCAAGAAGATATTTTAAACCTCCAAAAAAATATCTGACTAGGCAATTCTGCTTTTTTGCTTTTTTGTATATTTCTGCTTTTATTTAAAAAACATTAAATATTTTTCTTTAAATGTTAATAAGCCTCATATACACGATCACGTGTTTAACACAAGCATAACAAACACATTTACTCATATATTTATTTCTATAATTGTTGAAATACTTTACACATTATTTGTCAAATATATAAAAAACACACTTCTCAAACTAAACGTAATTTATGTTTTACCTAGCTCAGAAAATGGTACCTGCTACATTTTAAACATGTTTATTACAATGAATTGCCGCAGTTTAGTATTTTTAGTATTTATTATAAAAATCGGTTTCAAGGTCCACTTGCCTCGTGAATATTATCCTTCTAATAGCTCTCCCCGTAAAATTTAGTGAATTAATTACAATACAAAACGAAATCGACTCCTACAACGTAGCAGATTCCAATATATGTGATGCTGAGAATTGCGTGTCTCTTTTACCTAACTCGAACAAATCTCTTAAAGTATTCCAACAAAACATCCTTAGTTTAAAATGTAATTTTTCTGGGTTATTACCAATTCTTGCACGAACAAGAGTGGACTGGGACTGCATTGTGCTTACTGAATGCTGGCTATCATCCATTCATTGCATACCTCCTTTGGATGGATACAATAAGTTTGCTTCCACTAACAATCTTACTCAAAATGAGGGTGTCGTTGTGTATTACAAAAAAGATTTGGTTATCTCAGTTGATGAACCTATAACATGAGATGCAAATTGTCTTATAATTACTCTAAATAGAGATACGGTAGCTATTGCTGTTTATCGACCTCCTGGATACAAAAAAAATAATAATTTTATTCAATCCTTAACAGTATATTACTAAAATATTCAACTAAGCAAAATATTATAAGGTCATATTAATATTAACATAGCAAAACAAAGTAGAGATTCAAATCTTTCTAAATACTTAGATATGCTGGCATTTCACGGAATGTTACCTGCGTACATATTTCCGACGCATAATAAAACATACTTGGATCATTCTATATACTGTACTTCAACAACATTCCCAATTAAAGTATGAACCACATAACTTTAGGAATCAGCGCCGCAAGGATAAAGTCTGCACTATAACTAAATACAGAACTAGCCTTACACACCGATTTTACTGTTACCAAAGCAGCTTGGATTATAACCGTACAGAAAATTTACTTTATAAATAATTTCTTATTCTTCACACATACACACACACACACACACACACACGCACAAGCACAAGCGCACGCGCACGCACGCACACGCACGCACACACACGCACACGCACACACTCGCACGCACACGCACACGCACACGCACACGCACACGCACACGCACACGCACATTCACACGCACACGGACTCGCAAACGCACACGGACACGCACACGCACACGCACACGCACACGCACACGCACACGCACACGCACACGCACACGCACACGCACACGCACACGCACACGCACACGCACACGCACACGCACACGCACACGCACACGCACACACACACGCACACTCACACGCACACGCACACGCACACGCACACGCACACGCACACGCGCACGCACACGCACACGCACACGCACACGCACAACACACGCACACGCACACGCACACGCACACGCACACGCACACGCACACGCACACGCACACGCACACGCACACGCACACGCACACGCACACGCACACGCACACGCACACGCACACGCACACGCACACGCACACGCACACGCACACGCACACGCACACGCACACGCACACGCTCACGCACACGCACACGCACACGCACACGCACACGCACACGCACACGCACACGCACACGCACACACACACGCACAAGCACACGCACACGCACACGCACACGCACACGCACACGCACACGCACACGCACACGCACACGCACACGCACACGCACACACACAAGCACATGCACTAGCACACACACACGCACACGCACACGCACACGCACAAGCACACGCACACGCACACACACACGCACACGCACACGCACATGCACACGCACATGCACACGCACACGCACACGCACACGCACACGCACACGCACACGCACACGCTAACTTTTTTTAGTACATTTCTATTATTTTTTATTTGTAATTTAAATAGCCTCATATGTCATAATAATTGCATTTTAGTGTATCATTATACATTTATACTCTAAGTTCTTTGATACCCATAACACTCAATCGCGAATAATGCTCTTGTTTGTCCCGTGGGATGGGGACCTGGCGATTTGTAATACAGACATTTTATAGCCTAACTCAGACAACAGCTCCTCACATATTCTAGACTATGAGTATGAACATACCTGTATTTAAATAGATATAAATTTTATTATGTATTGTCTATTTTTGTGAGGAGAAATAAACATTATTATTATTAAACATTATTATTATTATTATAGGGTATCTATAAAGTTTTCTCATCTGGTTGGGCAATATAAATATATAATTGTAAATATTATTAAACATTATTATAATTATTATTTTGATTCGCAAACGAGGACAGATGTAGATATCTATGGGCCACCACAACCACTCACCATCAGGTTGTTTGTGTACTCGTTTGTCACACTTATGATATAAAAAAAATATTTAGTGTAACGCCTGATTCGTATAAACAATATTGACTCCAGTCTATATTACAGATGATTATACATATATAGCTATGCTTTCCCTTGTCAAATTCTTAGATAAAGTCTCCAGCTATAATGGTGTGGTGTCGGTACTATGATAAAGCAATATAACAGAAATATTAAATGATATCATCACTCAACGTGGACTCCATATAAGGAGTAGAAATAACATCTATTTAGTTCAGTAATATCATATTATATTTATAGAAGAAGATACCATTCATGTGGCTCTACCTGGAACCACGTAACACAAAACCTGCCCCCTACCTATGTACCTACGTCACACCCACTATAATATATAAGTCTCCTCCAAACCAATAAAGAGAGAGTTATTAAACTGCATCACTGAGTTTAATTTATTGCATTGTTCAAACATTACATGGCGACCCTGCCAGGCGGTGCGCTGCTTCAATGCACGCGCACCGCCGGGCCTACTATTTAAAAGAAGAAAAAATATTATAAGAATACTTAATTAAATAATGGACAGTTTTTAAGAGGATTGACAATTTAAAAAAAATATATTATAACGGAATGGACGCAATACCGGATGTGACGAAAAATAAACAAATATGAATACAAGAAGAGGCCACAAAAATTATTTTATAGAAGCCGACTGAAAATTTTAAATATATTGTAGGCTATTTTCCTACATTTATAAAATTATATATTTATAACATTTATAATTTTTAGCATCATACCATTATATTTATTTATTAATATTAAACAGTACTAATTTTATATCTATAATATTTATATAAAGTATTATGTATATCTATTTATACATTAATTTGATATTAACACAATACATTGTTACACTCAGCCAGCGAGCCGTCGTGACGTATATCGCAAATGGAAACAAGCATACCGAGATCGGTTCCTTTGTTTTCGCCACCTCGATCGACTCATGCGCAGCGTTCGAGTTTTACGGACCTCCCGCCAGTCGGAACCTGCTCCTGACGCGAAGTGTATGTCGCTCGATGCTAACCGCTTTGGAATTGCCCGCTTACGTATTATTGTTTTTACTGTTAAATTATTACTGTGAACTTTCTCTGTTTCTTCTCTGTACTGTATACTTTCTTGCTAACTATTTGTGCTTGTGCTATAGCACATACTCCAGTGCATATACTCCTTCTGTATATATATGGTGTTGCGAATTTCAAATTCGAAGTAAATACCAAAAGACTGTGAATAACATTTTATTTCACATACGCAAACCACAATATAATATATAGTACTATGAAGACGAGTAACGAGGAAGGAGGAAAACAAATAGTGGATTTTTTTTATCATTTTTTTTTATAGGATAAGGGTGACAAACGAGCACACAGTCCACCTGATGGTAAGTGGTTGTTGCGGCCCATAGACATCTACATCTATCTTCTATTACAAATCAAAATGTAGATGCGTTGTCATCCGTGAGGACTAGGATAGAATGCCTCATTTCCAGTAAAAAGGGCCTCCGGCCACCTGCACTCACCAAGCGAAACGCAGAGGTAAACCTCTACTTCACGCTGGTATTCTGTAAGGTCGTGGTACCACCCCCGTTCGAGCCGGCCCATCCGTGCGACGGCAAAAGCTGCCGCGTGGCTCTACCACTGTTAATCTAAATATCATGACCAAAGATCAAAATTTAAGATTCGGCAGATCTATTTCAAAAGAAAAGAAGCAGTTGTATTCATGCGAGCACCACCCAGAAGAATGTGAAAATTGAACCAAAAAAGAACAAAGAAGAAATTAAGAGTTATGCTGTTCTATCTTGAGCTGCGTGACTGGGTGTACGCGTTTAACGAAAAGTAACAACCAAGAACATGGGCGGTTATCAGACTAAAGATGAGACCATGATTGTGCAAAATACAGTGGGAAGCAATAAGGCAGGAACTGAACAATTGCAATTTCACCTGACTATGTTATATATTTCGTAAAATTATATAAAGTCTACTCTATTCTACGTATTGGTGGTAAGTTATGAATATTTCTCTAGAACAGTTTTATGAGTAATTAAAAGAAGTTAGAGCATATTTAATAAAAATTGCATCGAAGCTGAAGGGAAAAATTTTAGATACCAAACTTAAAGTGGTTATAATAAATTTTAATGGTAAAGTAGAGGAAGATGAGATTAAATCTACTGATATTCCATTAAAAACTTTTAAAATTGATATTTTCATGTTGTTTTGATATAATATATTTTTTATAGTTATTTATTAAATATTTTGTATTTAATATAATATGATAAAGTTGAAAATATTTATCAGACACTTAACGATTCAATAGCATTTTGTTAGTTTTATTTCTAAATAAAAACTATAACGCACTATTATAAATTATGTGTGATGTCGGCAGGTGTTATTGAAAGAGAAGACGTGTTGCTGAGACTAATTCTTTAATTATACTGTCCTATGCTTAACTTAACTCTAATATAAGTATATATAGTTTTGGGGGCTATACCACACTACACCTCCCACCGACAAAAAAAAATAAAAAGTAAATGAATACATTTGTTTTTTTTTACTTATAAAAATAAATATAAAATATGTTTATTATTAATATCATCATTACATCATTACAGCCCTTCACAAGTCCACTGCTGAACATAGGCCTCCCCCAAGGAATGCCACAAAGCACGGTCCTGAGCCACCTGCATCCATCGACTTCCTGCATGTCTTACCAGGTCGTCACTCCATCTTGTGGGGGGACGCCCTACACTTCGCCTACCGGTACGAGGCTGCCACTCGAGAACCTTTCTTCCCCATCGGTTGTCGGTTCTTCGAGCTATATGGCCGGCCCACTGCCACTTCAGCTTACTAATCCGTTGGGCTATGTCGGTTACTCTGGTTCTACTGCGGATATCCTTATTCCTAAGTTTATCACGCAGAGAAACTCCGAGCATAGCCCTCTCCATAGCTCGCTGAGCGACCTTGAGCTTCCTCATACGGCCAGCAGTGAAGGACCACGTCTCAGTTCCGTAAGTCATCACTGGCAACACGCACTGGTTGTACAATTTTGTTTTAAGGTTTTGAGGTATTTCTGACGAGAAGATGTGTCGTAGCTTCCCGAACGCTGCCCAGCCGAGTTGAATCCGTCGATTGACCTCTCGGTCGAAGTTGGACTTACCTAATCGGACTATTTGTCCCAGGTAAACATACTCGTCAACAACTTCGAGCTTAGTGCTCCCAACAACTACCGGCATAGGTGTGACATGGACATTAAACATAATCTTTGTTTTGTCCATGTTCATCTTAAGACCTATCCGTTGGGAGACACTATTGAGGACATTGAGCATAGTGCTTAGCTCCTCCAGCGATTCTGCCATGAGGACTATATCGTCGGCAAATCGAAGGTGAGTGATGTACTCGCCATTGATGTTAATTCCGTATCCTTTCCAGTCCAGAAGCTTGAAAACGTCTTCCAATGCAGCGGTGAAGAGTTTCGGGGATATAACGTCACCCTGTCTTACACCTCTCTGCAATTGGATAGGTTTCGTACTCTGGTTCTGTACTCAGATAGCCATCGTAGCTCTACTGTACAAACACTTCAGCACTTCGATATACCGACAGTCAACTTGGCACCGCTGAAGGGACTGCAGCACCGCCCAAATTTCGACGGAATCAAAGGCTTTCTCATAGTCCACATACGCCAGACATAGTGGCAAATTGTACTCTTCGGACTTCTGTACAATTTGTCGTAGGGTATGTATGTGGTCTATGGTGCTAAAGCCCTTTCGGAAACCGGCTTGTTCGGGAGGCTGGAAGTCGTCAAGTCTGCGCGCGAGACGATTCGTAATGACTCTCGAAAACAGCACGTAGACGCGGCTCAGAAGGGAAATCGGTCTGTAGTTCTTCAAGAGAGCGTTGTCGCCTTTCTTGAAGAACAAGACCACCGCACTTCTGTTCCACGCCTCCGGTGTAATGCCACCATGGAGGACGGAATTAAAGAGCTTCTGAAGGACTTCAAGTACCGGTCTTCCACCCGCTTTCAAAAGCTCCGCTGTAATTCCATCCTCGCCTGGGGCCTTGCCGTTTTTAAGGTGCTGGAGAGCCATTCTAATCTCGCTCAGACTGACGTCCGGGATATCTTCGGAATAGTGTCGAAAAAGACTCGCTCTTGGATCGTTACTCACACTTGCGTGTGGCTCCAACGATGACGTGTACAGCTGTCCATAGAACCTCTCAATCTCACTCAAAATCTCAGGTACCCCGGAAACGATGCTGCCACATTCGGTCTTCAGCTTTGACAGTTGGCTCTTTCTGGCAGACAGATCTCTGGCAAAGACTTTGGAGCCTTGGTTCCGCTCGATCGCTTCTTCAATACGAGCTGTATTGAAGTTGCGTAAGTCTCGCCTCATGCATTTGGAGATCTGTCTGTTCAGTTGCCTGTATGCTGTCAAATCTGTTGAAGAATGTAGCCTCATCTCCCGTCTAACAACCATGAGATTAAGAGTGTGATCGGAAAGTTTTTGTGTTCTTCTGCGGTGGGTCTTGCAGAACTTAGCTCCGACCGCATGGACAGTTTCCACGAGCTTGTCATTCATATCGTCCACTTCATTGCAGTCTTCTAGGCACTGAAAACGGTTTTGTAACTCGAGCTGAAAGGTTTCGGGACTTTGGATTAGAGCACGAGGGGGACGGAGCGTTGACTTCATCAGACGAGACCTCTCCAACTTAACATTAAGGTTCAGTGTGCCTCGACGGTGATCGCTGCCGGTTTTCACCCTCGCGATCACTGAGACATCACTGAACAGTTGTCGTCTGGTCGTCATAATGAAGTCAATCTCATTTTTTGTCGAACCGTCGGGGCTCGACCAGGTCCACTTCCTGTGGGGCCGCTTCTTGAAGAAAGAGTTCATCATAAAGAGTCCCTCTTTTTCCATGAAGTTGGCCAGCTGCTGGCCCCTTGGTTCCGTTGCCCTATTCCAAATTTCCCTACTTTCAGCTTACCGTTCTCTCTTGTGCCTAGTTTTGCATTGAAGTCTCCCATTAACACCGTATATTGGGTTTTGGAGGAATGCATGGCTCTAGAGATATCCTCATACATTTCCTCCACCTCCTCATCGGGGTGTGCCGAGGTTGGTGCGTAAACCTGTATGACCTTCAGCGAATACCGTTTGGTGATTCTGAGTATAAGGTACGCAACCCTTGTCGACACACTCCCGATCTTTACAACGTTGTTAACGAGAGACTTGTGGACGATAAATCCGACACCTCCTTGGGACAGATGGTCGCCCTCCCGGTGATAGAGCAAGTTGCCGGATTCGAGGATTACCGTGTCCTCCCCCTCTCTTCGGACTTCGGATAATTCTATAATATGCCAGCGCAACTTGTCTATCTCTTCTTCCAGCTCCACGATCTTCTCGTCAGTCCTCAGGGTGCGTGCGTTGTACGTTGCCAGGTCGAGTCGTCTAAGGTGGCAACCGAACCTCCACCGGAGATTCTTAGATACTGCCCCGCCGTTACCATGGTCGCCACCGTAGCCAGGAATAGCGGGGCCGCCGGGGACTGGGGGCCGTTTATTATTGTCATTGCTCATGGGGGGTATATTGCCATAGTTGCCACGCTTGGCGAGCGGGTTGGCAACCGCAGTTTTTTTATTGTATTTTTGCCGTTACCAGGAAGATGCTGCTGCCCATCTCCTGCCTGTTTTTCTTTGTCGTCTTTTACGACACCCACGGGAGGATATGGGGTAGTGGATATTCTTGACCGGCAAAAATACAATGTAATTATATATTAAATGACCTAAATATAAAATACAAAAACAAAATATAGGTATATTCTATGGGTAGTTCGGGTGGCCACATCCCTCTACCCCATAGTAATTTCAAGGTCACAATAGAATTGGTATGATGTATCATGCAAACATACAACATAGTTATTTGACATAATTAGGTAATTCGCGAAGTTCTAGAATAGTTGTACATTCATTTATATTTTAAAATACTCTTGTCTTATTTATTTATTCATACTTGCTCATCTCCTTCCTTATTTTCGAGTTAGGCCTTTTTAATATCTTTTTTTTTTCATAATTCTTGTACACGTACTTTTTTTTCTTGATATTTTTGATCTTTAGCTAGCTTTATTTCTCTCCATTCACTTATATATTTATTTATTTATTATTCAGATACCGGGAATCGGAGTATTAATTCATTTCGTTTATATTTTATTTCGTGATATTTATCACGCGGGTACTTTATAAATATGGGCCCCCTATTTACTTGGGTATTATATAACTTTTTATAACATTCATTTCAATTTATTGGTACATAAACTTTTTTTGTATCATACTATATCAAGGTAAAACTGTACCTTGGGTTGTGCGCTCAACCTTGAGGTCAACGTTTAAGTCATTTTAAAAGGACTCCAATAATTATCACGGAGGAAACTAAGTTCCAACTATGATCCAATGAAGGATATGACCTCTATGTACCATTATTAAGTGTAACAAATTTAAGACTTCTCTGGTCCCCAACAGTACTAATATGAGTAAACTCGTTCACATCTCACTTGTACTAAAGGTATTGTTCCCTAGTACCCGTTACTCCCGATTTTATCATCCAATCATGGAAACATACCCTGCTCGAGGACTATATGCTTTACCAGTGATGGACGTTCCCGTATCTCTCCATTATTTATTTATCAAGGTCAACTTTTGTTTTATTTTTATTTATTTCTTTACATTTATAGTATTTATTAACCAGTTTTTAATGAACCATAATTTTCACGTACACGGCTCGCGTACATACATGATTAAAATTATGGATAATATTCTTATACAATTCAAAATAAATTCTCATTTACCTTATTAACAATACATTAAAACTTATTCCGTATTTAATAGTGTCAGAACCCCTTAAAAATTAATCGCTTATTAGGTTTTCCAAACTCTCAGCTGATCAAGCTGATTGTATGTGGATATGCTAACCTCCGATAATTTTTCTTTACTTTACTCTCACACTTAGGTACACACTATTAATATTTTTTATTCATTATTACGAATTCCGTAACTTAGCCAAACATTTACTCACATCTTTTACAAATTTATATCATAAAATAGTCTCGTATAATATTTACTTTCATCATTGTCAGTTAGGGATTGAGGCTCACAATATGGGTACAATAAAATTTAAATTAATTAATTATATACATAATATAAAGTTTCAAAATTGAATTAAACGAAGTTATTATTTTCGTAATCCACACAAATAAGCTAGATATTCCAACAGTTATACCAAAAAATAATGAATTATAATAGTTAAAACCTTATGATATGTAAGTTTAATCAATATTAAATCAAAAATAAATAATTGCATTTCATATTAAGATACAGAACAAAGAAGCAAAGCAACGTAATAGTTTTCAATAACAATAACATAATCGCATAACGACAGACAGATCAAAATACAAATTGTAATTCCACTCTTAGCAGTGCAAGCGATTTGAGACACCTTTGTTTTAATTAGCAAAGTACGTATATGGCAACGTTTTCGATTACAATGTATTATGATTACCTACCTGATTTAAAAGTAACTTATACAATGTTATTATTACATACATAATATGTGGATACAAGTAAAATTATAGTTTTGAATTCCTTATTTACACAGAATTTTAGACACATTACTTTTGCTTAGATCGAAAAAGATTTCTAGAAGTATGGTATTTACTATATCGTTTACAGAAAATAATTTAATAATCACTGTAACACATATCAACTTTACACAACAAAACATTAATTTATTTAAGCATTCAAAAGACCAATTTTAATTTTTAAGTAGGTTTATGTGTATAAGTATAACTTTAAGGTTCACTGCCTTTATAAAAGAAAAGAAAAAACTAATACTTATTAACAATGCTGAATTGTTTTTAAATAAAATTTACTACAGAAAAAAAAACAACGAAATATATCATATTTAACAATATATCAGTATTATTTTAATTATACGAAAATTAATTTATGGTAAATTTAAGTACGTAAAAATGTACTATATTATTTCATTCGTTTTTGTATTGTGTCCTGCACAGTAATAAAAATAATATAAAAGAATAAACAATAACTAAATAAAATTTTATATAAATTGTCTTGTGCCTTAATGCAAATGCCATAAGTGCCTAAAATGTAATGTGCTTAATTTATGATATTGTATTATGATTGCATTTTTTGTATATATATAAATAGTGATAAAATATTGAAAAATAATTTCAATTTAAACATACGTGTATTAAATATAGAATATTAAATACTTAACTTCAACAAATATTATAGCAAAAAATATAAAAACAATCTCAAATTGATAAATAAAGTTTTAAATGGAATTAAAATCACACAGGTGCGAAGTTACCTCTTAAGTTCTTTTTTGTTCTTTTCGGCTCAATTTTCATATTCTTCTGGACGAAGCTTGCAAAAGAATAACTGTTTCTTTCCTTTTTAAATAACCTGCTGTTTCTTGAATTTTATTCTTTGGTAATTATATTTAAAAAGAAAACACTTTTATTTTCCTCATTATTTCTTAGTTGCTTTCATAGTAGGTACTATTATACATTTAAATTATATTACTTCATGTTCATTATACTTTTTATATTTCAGTCAGCTTCTGTAAAATTATTGTTGTGGCCTCTTCTTGTATTCATATTCATTTATTTTTCGTCACATCCGGTATTGCATCCATTCTGTTATAATATAATTTACTTTTTAAATGGTCAATCCATGATGATTTCCATTTTTTTTGTAATTTTTTTTTTCTCTTTATGTAGACCCGGCGGTGCGCGTGCAATGTAGCAGCGCACCGCCTGGCAGGGTCGCCATGTGATGTCGGCAGGTGTTATTGAAAGAGAAGACGTGTTGCTGAGACTAATTCTTTAATTATACTGTCCTATGCTTAATTTAACTCTAATATAAGTATATATAGTCGTGGGGGCTATACCACACTACATATGTTACATATACACTTATGTGGCACTTCTATTGAGGCATAAGACGATATTATATTCACTTTTAATCAGTTATGTATCATCATCATCATCATCATTACAGCCCTTCACAAGTCCACTGCTGAACATAGGCCTCCCCCAAAGAATGCCACAAAGCACGGTCCTGAGCCACCTGCATCCATCGACTTCCTGCATGTCTTACCAGGTCGTCACTCCATCTTGTGGGGGGACGCCCTACACTTCGCCTACCGGTACGAGGCTGCCACTTGAGAACCTTTCTTCCCCATCGGTTGTCGGTTCTTCGAGCTAAATGGCCGGTCCACTGCCACTTCAGCTTACTAATCCGTTGGGCTATGTCGGTTACTCTGGTTCTACTGCGGATATCCTCATTCCTAAGTTTATCACGCAGTGAAACTCCGAGCATAGCCCTCTCCATAGCTCGCTGAGCGACCTTGAGCTTCCTCATACGGCCAGCAGTGAAGGACCACGTCTCAGTTCCGTAAGTCATCACTGGCAACACGCACTGGTTGTACAATTTTGTTTTAAGGTTTTGAGGTATTTCTGACGAGAAGATGTGTCGTAGCTTCCCGAACGCTGCCCAGCCGAGTTGAATCCGTCGATTGACCTCTCGGTCGAAGTTGGACTTACCTAGTCGGACTATTTGTCCCAGGTAAACATACTCGTCAACAACTTCGAGCTTAGTGCTCCCAACAACTACCGGCATAGGTGTGACATGGACATTAAACATACTCTTTGTTTTGTCCATGTTCATCCTAAGACCTATCCGTTGGGAGACACTATTGAGGTCATTGAGCATAGTGCTTAGTTCCTCCAGCGATTCTGCCATGAGAACTATATCGTCGGCAAATCGAAGGTGAGTGATGTACTCGCCATTGATGTTAATTCCGTATCCTTTCCAGTCCAGAAGCTTGAAAACGTTTCCAATGCAGCGGTGAAGAGTTTCGGGGATATAACATCACCCTGTCTTACACCTCTCTGCAATTGGATAGGTTTCGTACTCTGGTTCTGTACTCGGATAGCCATCGTAGCTCTACTGTACAAACACTTCAGCACTTATGTATAGTTATAAATAATTTTATTACTGTGTTCTGTCAAAAATTGAATGAAATTGATATACCATAATAGATTACATTTTTTACGTACTTTATTTCTCAATAATTTATAGTGAAATAACACTGAGACCTTAGATTATATAAAATTATCTAATCTAAGACTGTGACACATTTCGTCGTTTTTATTTTTTTTTGAACAAATTTGAAAAAGGGTGATAGACAATTCGTTTTATTTTTAGTTTCTAAAAGCCGACGGTACTGTCTTAAAGTTATATTATGATAAATTAAAATTATTTTTTTCTTTAAACGTTTTAAATAAATTAATATTTTGTTATACGTAAACTCGATGGCTGTTACAGCGATTGTTTAAAATAATTTTTGTATGTGATATAATTAACATTTTTTAGAGCCAATGAATGAATTTAAAACAAAGGTGTCTCAAATTGCTGTTAAGAGTAAAATTTGTATTTTGATCTGCCTATTGTTATCACTGTATCATGATGGCTTATGTTCCCGTTAGTATTTCTTTGTTCTGTATCATAACATGAAATGAAGTTTATTCATTTCGATTTTACATTTATTAAACTTTTAAATCATAAACTTTTAACTATTATAATTTAATATTTTCTCAGAAAATAGTACTTACTTGCGTGTATTATGAAAATATTTTCTTCGCTTTATATGACTTTTAAACTCATTATATTATGTAGACAATTAAGTACCTAATTAATTTAAAATTTGTTGTGCCCATATTGTGAGCCTCAACCCCTAACTGACAATGATGTTACTAAATATTATACGGGACTATATGATATAAATTTATAAAAGACGTAAGTAAATTTATGGATAAGTTACGGAGTTTATCATTATGAATGAAAAATATTGACATAAATATAAGTAGAAAGTGTGGCATAGGTAAAGAAAAATTATCGGAGGTTAGCATATCCACATACAATCGGCCCGAGCAGCTGAGAGTTTGGAAAACCTAATAACCGATTAATTTTTTAAGTTCTTCGGATTCGATGAAATACGGAATGATTTTTAATGAATTGTTTAAAGAAATGTGACTTTATTAAAAACTGTATAGGAAGATTGTTCATTATCTGGATCATGTATTTACGCGAGCCGTGTACGTGAAAGAAATGACACAAATATTGAATAAATATGTGGCAAAAATGCTGAGATGTAAAATGAAAAATAAATAATTGTTAAACAAGAATGAAGTAAATATATGAAGTAAAAAAGGAAACAAAGAGAAGTATTGAAGTGTGAAAAGAAATATAAAAATGAAACGAGTACTATGTATTATTAAATGTCCTAACTAGATGACTTGTCTTGATGATTAAGGATACGAATAAAAAATAACATAAATGGTTGCGAAAATCAAAACATAATAATATTATATTCTATTATGTTATACATAATTATGCCTGACTATGTCATATACTTCTGTGAATACGCGATTTTTACTAGCGAGTAGCGAGAGAGCGTTGCCAAACGCCCTGCTCTCGATCTCGGTATACATTAGATTGTAGTTTTTATAACACTTAGACTTAATTTCTACTAAATTTAAATTAAGATTATTCATCAATTATGTTTAGAATAGTTTTGAAGTTGGATAAAAATAGACTTTTTTTGTCGGTGGGAGGTGTGGTATAGGTATAACCCACGACTATATAATAAGTATATAGTTAAGTTAAGAATAGAGAACTTATAATAAAGTTATCATTACATAAATTAAGTGTAAGACATATGTAAGTCGTAATAATAATTACATTATAAAAATGACGTTAAAAATTTAAAAATCTAACTGAATTTTAATTTTTTTTAAATAAGGAAGGAGATGTGGTGTCGGTACTATGATAAAGCAATATAACAGGAATATTAAATGATATCATTACTCAACGTGGACTCCATATAAGGAGTAGAAATAACATCTATTTAGTTCAGTAATATCATATTATATTTACAGAAGAAGATACCATTCATGTGGCTCTACCTGGAACCACGTAACACAAAACCTGCCCCCTATCTATGTACCTACGTTACACCCACTATATATAAGTCTCCTCCAAACCAATAAAGAGAGAGTTATTAAACTGCATCACTGAGTTTAATTTATTGCATTGTTCAAACATTACAATGGAATCGGAGTAAGAAGGATTACAAAGTTTGGACAAAAAAATATTATTGTTCATTTTCACGGCAGCTTATAGTAAGCCTATTAAAACTTTATTTAATCTCGCAGTAAGCAGGCTCAGCATCAACATTAATTTAGATTAAATCTAAGCTATAACTTAATTTAATTTTGACGATCTCCACCGTTGTAAATTATTTTCCGTCACGGACGTCCCAAGTTTGTTCTCGTTAACTTGTTTTGCTACACGTTCGCATTTGAATTTATCAAGCGCGAGATCGTTTTCTTTAAAATATTACATTACCCCTATACGAGCAATCCCTCCTATGTTATGTAGAAGTTTCACAAATATGAATGGCAATTATTAACACACATCCAGCACCGAAATATTTTTTTATTTACTTTTTTTTATATAGGATAAGGGTGACAAAGGAGCACACAGTCCACCTGATGGTAAGTGGTTGCTGTGGCCCATAGACATCTACATCTATCCTCTATTACAAATCAAAATGTAGATGCGTTGTCACCCAAGAGGACTAAGATCGAATGCCTCATTTCCAGTAAAAAGGGCCTCCGGCCACCTGCACTCACCAAGCGAAACGCAGAGGTAAACCTCTACTTCACGCTGGTTTTCTGTGAGGTCGTGGTACCACCCCGGTTCGAGCCGGCCCATCCGTGCGACAGCAAAAGCTGCCGCGTGGCTCTACCACTGTTACTGTACTATATAGTGGTGATGAATATGGTAATTCGCACTGTCTTAGCATAACAAAAGTGTACTCATTCTTGCCTTGAAGATATCGAGATTATATTGGGATGGAAGACAGACGCTGGCAAATTATTCCACTCCTTTACCAACGCCTCACGAGAGACAAAGCATATTGTTTGCTTCGAATGCGTAGAAAATCGACAACAAAGGAGTGGAAGAAGAGGAAGGAATGTAAGCACTAACACACAAATTCCTGCGCATCCGAAATGCATCCTATAGAATATCAAGGGACTATCTACTCTACGCCGGTCTTCGAGACTGACAAGATTGGTTTCAAGAAAATCAGGGTAACCAATAAGCCCTAAACACGTCTCTCCATTGAGTCTAACGCTGATAGGTAGAATTTACAGCACCAGCCTATATATAGAATAGAATAGAATAGAATAATTTTTATTCAATATACATTACATGTGTAATTCTTATTGAAAGTCATTTTTTACTTTACCACTGGTTCGAAAAAATACCCTCTGTCCTGGGAAGAACCAGCAAGAAACCCAGCGGGACTTTTTTTTTAAATAAATTTTACAATATAAATGATTACAAAATTTATTTTAGAAACTGCTTGGAAGCGACCACCTCATTCCCAGGGGTTATTATCAACCATGTATTCATTTATACTATAATAACGCTTTTTATACAGTTTCAGCTTAATAAAACATTTAAACTTGGTAATAGAGAGAACCTGTACACTTTCCGGGACCTTGTTGTAATAGCGTATACATTGCCCCAAGAATGAATTACTGACTCTGTGGAGTCGAGAAACTGGCATCACTAGCTTGTGTTTGTTCCTAGTGTTTACAGAATGTACATCACATTTTTACTAAAACTATCTTTGTTTTTGTGAACATACATTAAATTTTCGTAAATATACTGAGAGACTGAGACTGAGAGACTTTAAATTTATTTCTAAGAGACTCTCGCGGTTTTAGATTGTAAATAGCTCTAATGGCCCTCTTCTGTAAAACAAAAATAGTTTCTGAATCAGCCGCATTTCCCTATAGCAAAATCCCATAAGACTTTATGCTATGGAAATAACTAAAATAAACTAATCTAGCTGTCTCGACACTAGTGAGACCTCTAATCTTTTTTACAGCATAGGCTGCAGAACTTAGTCTGCTTGCTAATTTGGATATATGGGGGCCCCACTGAAGCTTTGCGTCAAGAGTGATGCCAAGAAAAACAGTGGATACAACAGGGCTCAATTCCTCCCCATTTAAAAACACATTGGTATTCAGATTTTTAACATTCGTTGTTGTAAATTTAACACAATTAGTTTTATTTCCATTCAAATTCAGATTATTAACGTTAAACCAATGCACTAATTTTGATATAGCATTATTCACTTCGTCACATTTAAATGATTGATGTTTAAATTTAAAAATCAAGGAAGTATCATCAGCAAATAATACTATATCATGACTATCCCCTACAAGGTGAGGTAAGTCATTAATATACACCAGAAACAGGAATGGGCCGAGAATCGAGCCCTGAGGAACACCCATTAGTACAGGTGACCCGGAAGAACTTTTATCATTGATAATAACCTTCTGCTTTCTATTACTTAAATATGAAATAATAAGTTTAAGCGCTGTGTTCTTGACACCATAGTACTGTAGCTTCCTGATTAATGTCTCATGGTGAACACAGTCGGAGGCCTTGGAAAGGTCACAAAATATACCCAAAGCATCCTCTGAATTCTCCCATGCACAAAAAATATGTTTAATAAGCTCAACTCCAGCGTCAGTTGTCGAGCGACCCCTTGTAAAACCGAATTGATTTTTATGTAGCAATTTATTAATATTAAAGAAACTAGTATTATAACAAGCCTTTAAATTTTGTTTGAGCAATGATTCGGCTACAGTAGGAGAAGAATTTAATGATTTTGTTGTCAAAAAAGGAACATCAGTAAAATGTTTTTCAAAAGTCATAGCAACTTCTTGATCAGATCGCGTTAAGTTATTGTTAATATTCAATTGAAAATCCGAGTTGCGCGGTTTGACCTTGCCCGTTTCACTATTTATTATTCTCCAGGTCATTTTAATTTTGTCGGATGCAGTTTTAATTTTGTTGCTTAAATGTAAAGCCTTAGCAGTGGAGCACCCTTTTTTAAATATTTTAGAATATGTTTTTACATAATCTCTAAATATAACACTACTATTATATGATCTTTCATCATAAAGCTCGTATAACCTTCGCCTACTTTTATAAATTCCTACTGTCGTCCATTCATTAAATGATTTGCGACTGTTAAAAGAGAAAGTTTTAGAAGTAAATATTCTACTAAATTCACAACTTATAATTTTAAATAATGTAGCATACATATAATTAGCACTATTTCTAAACGTAAGTGATGGAAGTATTTTTATCATATTACTTCTAAACCTCTCCAAGCGATGTTCATTTATTGATATGACATGACAGCAGTACTCCATGCACGACCGGACTTGCGCTTTATTTAAAGTACAAAGCTGCTCCGGTATAAAGTACCGTCGCACCCTTTCTAGGACACCTACTTTAGAATTAATTTAGTTCAAAATTATTACCCTTAAAGCTAACGTTGAAAACATACTTTAGGCATTAATTCGAATAAGTCTGTAATTGTTAAAGTTTTTCATTTGCGGCGGTAGTCACATAAGATCAGGTGAGCCGCATGCAGGTTTGTCCTCACTGCTATAAAAAATATATAATGCTTAGGTTTCTAAAGAGGCGGTCAAAAGCGAAAGAATGTGTAAATAAAATCAGTTCCAGTGGTGACCCGAATGAAGGTTGATGATGACGGGTTTACTCTTGTTTAGAAGTGACATCGTTCGACATCGTTCGAGACCCATCTGTAACCAGCGTGGGCTCGCCAAAATAACCGCGAGTACAACTCTGCGTGTTGTGGAGCCAACCATACGGCTCTACATCTCCTGTTTGGACAAAAGCACGTCGGGAGAAGACATCCTGCATTTTGTGGAGGAACGAATCCGATGCCGCATTGAGGATCCGACCTCGTAACCTTTGCAGCGTCTGGAGTCTAATAGGTCAACGAACTTCAAATCCTCGTACTCCAGGTTCCTGCAAAACACAAAGAAACATTGTTTGCTCCCGATTTCTGACCCTCTGGGGTTGTGTTTCGACGATACAGGGACGCGCCGAAAAAGTAAGTTCCCCAAATTGTGTTAAGTTATGTCTACATTTTATTATATATATTTAGATTAAGGTATATATTGCTAGGGATCAATGTCCTTAATTTTTAAGTCCTTGATGCCTGAAATAAATTTATTGTATTGTATTGTAAAGAGAATGATACCTAAGTGTGGCAATACAGGTAAACATAACGTTTTAATAATATTCCAATTAAATCGCCATGTAGTGACAGTGTAAGTATATCCACTACTTCATCGTCCATGGGATCCTAAGAAGTGACAGAGGGAAACTGAATCAGGAGATGGGTAGCAGCATCTTTCTGATAACAAGTAAAAGTAATAAAAAAAGTTGACAACTCGTCTACGCAACATGTTAACTAAAGCGAAATTCCTCCGATGAAGCAATCTATGAGGCAGGCCTTTGTTCAACAGTGGGCTTGTAAGAGCGCTGTAAGGATGATGATGATTTCATTTGTTTTTAATAGACAAACACCGAAAATCGATTAGCAAATCAGGTTGAAATTTCTTCCTATACCAAAATAGATTACTAATATTGTTATAATATCAGCAAAAAATTTGATTTTCCAAATACATAGGTTCTTAAATTAACATGAAATAATTCTGACCCACCAAACTCAGGTCAGTAACCGTGTTGTGGCGGTGTCGTCCAGTGGGTGCCGTAAGAGGCGACAGGGAGAAACTGAAATAGGAGATGGGCTGCAGCAGCTTCCTGATAACAAGTTAAAATTTAACATACTGCGATTAACAACCTGCCTGCCAAGCGTAGCAAGGATAGCAATACCCCAACATTGGTCCTTAATATATTTTGTAATGGATGGATGGATGGTACAAACAGGCCATTAATCTCTCAATAAACAAACCAAATACGAGAAACTTTGTAAGAAAATTTATATTATATATATATATATATATATATATATATATATATATATATATATATATATATATATATATATATATATATATATATATATATTGCGTTAGTTTGTGGAAATCCGTGTCGAGTGAAATCCAGATGTTAAAAATTAATTAGCTAAGATCCGCATCACAAAACAAAATGATAAGTATTACCCAGTTCAAAGAGACCCCTGCCTCAAATTAGTCCTATAATCTTAGCGGTCAGCCACCGCAGAATCTGTTTCACCTGATGATGCCTCGTATCACATAAACACGTGTCGTATTATCGACGATGGTGTATCTTTACTAGTGTAGTGGTGTTGAAAGTAGTGTAGTAGTGTAGTAGTGACGGGCATAGTACACGCAATTGAGGGAAAAGAAGAGGTGCTCTTTAAAATAGCCGAGACAAATTTAATTTTATTACGTGGATCTTAGTTAACAATCTTAATATTTTTAATAGCTATAATAAATTATGTAAGAAGATTGGAGAAAATTAAAACGCAAGACCCGTGCAGTGTAAAGTGCAAGACGACTGCTAATCCGCTGGATAAACGGAACGCTCGTTGGAAGCTTTAAAAACCACGTCGACGTGAATTTTAGCGATTTTCGCTTTGAACGCTTCTCGATTCACTTGAGGATTATTTTCGTGGTGTTTAAAAGTATAATGAGCTTGAGAATATGTTATAACAACTTATGAACTCACTCCAACAAATGAAGAGGCTTATAATTTAACTGTAGCGCAGTGGCTTAGCAATGATGAGGGTGGGTTCGAATCCAACAGGGAACTTTGTATGGCCGACAAGTAATTGTTCCGGGTCTGGATGTGCTTGTGAATCAGGACCGTGCTTCGTGGTATTATTTGAAGGGGGGAGGACTATTTTTAGCGGTGGACTTCGGAAGGGCTGTATTAATGATTATGATTGATGAGTGGTTACCAGGAAAATTAATTTCCATCTTTCGCCCCTAACCACCGCGGGATAATATGGGATTGGTGATCCTTATACGCCATTATGACAACATTATTTTAATATTTTATCAAGTGGCATAAAATAATGCAACTATAATTACCAATATATAATTTTTAATACAAGTGGTACAAAATAATATATATTTGTATTTATAGTTGTAGCATGAATGGGTCAGCTCGACCGGGGCAGGACTACACTCTCACAGAATATCAGCGTAAAATAGTAAATAAATGCTGCTCGACGCTTCGTATTGTGAGTGCAGAGAACCGGAGAACCTTTTTACTGGAAACGAGTCATTCCAACTTAGTCCTCAAGACAACTCGTGACAACGTATCTGCGTTTTCACCCTATAAAAAAGAAAACAAGAAATTTAACTTATCTCAGTAAAAACAAATAAAATGAAAAAAATGTAACAATTGAAATAAAAAAATTAAAATTTTACGCCTCATTACCGACAAACGAGTTTCACAACTCAGAATATAACGTATACTGACTTCCAGTGCCAACCTCCGTTACATCCCTGATTCCAATCAGACCCATTTCTAAACTGTTGCGAGAAGACAACATGAAGAAAAGCAACTTGAGCTTATCACAATCATAATTTTTATTAAATAATAAAAATTATATATAGTGTATCAAATCTGATGCAATTGCGGCGGCCGTCTAAGGTAGGTGATCACAAACTGCACGAATTAATATATATACGATATGCACGTATATCACACGTATCGCACAATATGCACGTATTATTATTACGCTGGTATTCTTTGAGACCATGATAATTCCCCGGTCAAGCCTAACGATTCGTGCTACGCCTATACTACTTATAAAGCTGCAGCATGGCTCTATCATGTTTATAAATGCTTAAAGGTTAATTCAAATAAAGTATACATAAATTTAATATGTGTACGCCTATTTCTGGAAAATATATGCATTTTCTTTCTTTTTTTCTAAAATTCGATTTAAATAACAAAAACACTACATTTTGTTTCAAAAACATCAAAAAATGTTTGCATACATAAACAAAATCTTAGAAAATGATGTCAGTAAGAAGGAAATATTTTCAGGCGGTATACGACCGTATGACACTTAAAAGTCATACGTGCAGTTTATGTTCCTTGTATAACGGAAAAATGTGTTCTGAAGATATTGTGGGTTCTTCAGGATTAAAAATTTAAATTCCGTCACATATTTTGTAACACAGTTTTAAGTATTGATTTACTTCGTGCTCTGCGGTTAAGGAAACATCGCTAGGAAACCGGAATGTCAGACACATATAAATAATGCATTTTAGACATGTGAAGTCCATCAGAAAACTTTGGGCAGCGCAGTGTACTACTTGTCTTATAAACTCTCTTAGAAATAGAGAAATATATGCCCAGGATTCCATTCCATCCATTAAAGCCTATAAAACTGAAAATAGGCCTCACACATAGTTAACGGTATAGAGAACATTTTGCCATAGTTGCCACGCTTTGTTTATATATTCGTAATGTTGGTAAATATTTCGTTTTTAAATTTTTTGCATATAATTATTTTTGTACATGTGCTGCATGCTTTTTTCTTTCTTTATATCCTTACACCACCCTTCTCCACGTGGTAGAGCCACGCTGCAGCTATATTATAGTTGTAGCATGAATGGGTCGGATCGACCGCGGTAGGACCAAGTTCTAACAGAATACGAGCGTGAAATAGCAGCTCATTGCTGCTGTGTTTCGTATGGTGAGTGTAGAAAACCGGAGACCCTTTTTACTGGATAAGAGGCATTCCATCTCAGGAGTAACAACGCCTATGCATTTTATTTATTGAATGACGATAAATGTAGATGTCTATGGGCCATAGCATCCACTTATCATCAGGTGGACTGTATGCTTGTTTGTTACCCTTATTCTTTAAAAAAAATCATCATTTTCATCATTACAGCCCTTCACAAGTCCACTGCTGAACATAGGCCTCCCCCAAAGAATGCCACAAAGCACGGTCCTGAGCCACCTGCATCCATCGACTTCCTGCATGTCTTACCAGGTCGTCACTCCATCTCGTGGGGGGACGCCCTACACTTCGCCTACCGGTACGAGGCTGCCACTCGAGAACCTTTCTTCCCCATCGGTTGTCGGTTCTCCAACCTATATGGCCCGCCCACTGCCACTTCAGCTTACTAATCCGTTGGGCTCCGTCGGTTACTCTGGTTCTACTGCGGATATCCTCATTCCTTAGTTTATCATGCAGAGAAACTCCGAGCATAGCCCTCTCCATAGCTCGCTGAGCAACCTTGAGCTTCCTAATACGGCCAGCAGTGAAGAACCACGTCTCAGTTCCGTAAGTCATTACTGGCAACACGCACTGGTTGTACAATTTCGTTTTAAGGTTTTAAAGTATGTCTGACGAGAAGATGTGTCGTAGCTTCCCGAACGCTGCCCAGCCGAGTTGAATTCGTCGATTGACCTCTCAGTCGAAGTTGGACTTACCTAGTCGGACTATTTGTCCCAGGTAAACATACTCGTCAACAACTTCGAGCTTAGTGCTCCCAACAACTACCGGCATAGGTGTGACATGGACATTAAACATAATCTTTGTTTTGTCCATGTTCATCTTAAGACCTATCCGTTGGGAGACACTATTGAGGTCATTGAGCATAGTGCTTAGGTCCTCCAGCGATTCTGCCATAAGGACTATATCGTCGGCAAATCGAAGGTGAGTGATGTACTCGCCATTGATGTTAATACCGTATCCTTTCCAGTCCAGAAGCTTGAAAACGTCTTCCAATGCAGCGGTGAAGAGTTTCGGGGATATAACATCACCCTGTCTTACACCTCTCTGCAATTGGATAGGTTTCGTACTCTGGTTCTGTACTCGGATAGCCATTGTAGCTCTACTGTACAAACACTTCATTACTTCGATATACCGACAGTCAACTTGGCACCGCTGAAGGGACTGCAGCACCGCCCAAATTTTGACGGAATCAAAGGCTTTCTCATAGTCCACATACGCCAGACATAGTGGCAAATTGTACTCTTCGGAATTCTGTACAATTTGCCGAAGGGTATATATGTGGTCTATGGTGCTAAAGCCCTTTCGGAAACCGGCTTGTTCGGGAGGCTGGAAGTCGTCAAGTCTGCGCGCGAGACGATTCGTAATGACTCTCGAAAACAGCATGTAGACGCGGCTCAGAAGGGAATTCGGTCTGTAGTTCTTCAAGAGAGCGTTGTCACCTTTCTTAAGAACAAGACCACTGCATTTCTGCTCCACGTCTCCGGTGTAATGCCACCATGGAGGACGGAATTAAAGAGCTTCTGAAGGACTTCAAGTACCGGTCTTCCACCCGCTTTCAGAAGCTCCGCTGTAATTCCATCCTCGCCTGGGGCCTCGCCGTTTTTAAGATGCTGGAGAGCCTTTCTAATCTCGCTCAGACTGACGTCCGGGATATCTTCGGAATAGTGTCGGACAAGACTCGCTCTTGGATCGTTACTCACACTTGCGTGTGGCTCCAACGATGACGTGTACAGCTGCCCATAGAACCTCTCAATCTCACTCAAAATCTCAGGTGCCCCGGAAACGATGCTGCCACATTCGATCTTCAGCTTTGACAGTTGGCTCTTTCTGGCAGACAGATCTCTGGCAAAGACTTTGGAGCCTTGGTTCCGCTCGATCGCTTCTTCAATATGAGCTGTATTGAAGTTGCGTAAGTCCCGCCGCATGCATTTGGAGATCTGTCTGTTCAGTTGCCTGTATGCTGTCAAATCTGTTGAAGAATGTAGCTTCATATCCCGTCTAACAGCCATGAGATTAAGAGTGTGATCGGAGAGTTTTTGTGTTCTTCTGCGGCGGGTCTTGCAGACCTTAGCTCCGACCGCATGGACAGTTTCCACGAGCTTGTCATTAATATCGTCCACTTCATTGCAGTCTTCTAGGCACTGAAAACGGTTTTGTAACTCGAGCTGAAAGGTTTCGGGACTTTGGATTAGAGCACGAGGGGGACGGAGCGTTGAGTTCATCAGAAGAGACCTCTCCAACTTAACTTTTAGGTTCAGTGTGCCTCTAAACATTCGGTGATCGCTGCCGGTTTTCACACTCGCGATCACTGAGACATTACTGAACAGTTGTCGTCTGCCATGCTTGGCGAGCGGGTTGGCAACCGCAGTTTTTTGCTCTTATCAGGAAGATGCTGCTGCTCATCTCCTTCGATTTGCCGACGATTTAGTCCTTATGGGAGAATCGCTGGAGGACCTAAGCACTATGCTCAACGACCTCAATACCTGGGAAAAATAGTCCGACTAGGTAAGTCCAATTTCGACCGAGAGGTCAATCGACAGATTCAACTCGGATGGGCAGCGTTCGAAAAATTACGGCACATCTTCTCGTCAGGTATACCTCAAAACTTGAAAACGAGACTGTACAACCAGTGCGTGTTGTCAGTGATAACATACGGAACTGAGACGTGGTCCTTCACTGCTGGCCGTATGAGGAAGCTCAAGGTCGCTCAGCGAGCTATGGAGAGGGTTATGCTCGGAGTTTTTCTGCGTGATAAACTCAGAAATGAGGATATTCGCAGTAGAACCAGATTGACCGACATAACCCACTGGATTAGTAGGCTGAAGTGGCAATGGGCCGGCCATATAGCTCGAAGAACCGACAACCGATGGGGAAAAAAGGTTCTCGAGTGGCAGCCTCGTACCGGCAGGTGAAGTGTTGGGCGTCCACCCACTAGATGGAGTGATGACCTGGTAAGATATGCAGGAAGTCGATGGATGTAGGTGGCTCAGGACCGTGCTTCGTGGCATTCCTTGGGGGAGGCCTATGTTCAGCAGTGGACTTGTGAGGTAGACTGAAAACGGTTTTGTAACTCGAGCTGAAAGGTTTCAGGACTTTGGATTAGAGCACGAGGGGGACGGAGCGTTGACTTCATCAGACGAGACCTCTCCAACTTAACATTTAGGTTCAGTGTGCCTCTCACCATTCGGTGGTCGCTGCCGGTTTTCACCCTGTCGATCACTGAGACATCACTGAACAGTTGTCGTCTGGTCGTCATAATGAAGTCAATCTCATTTTTTGTCGAACCGTCGGGGCTCGACCAGGTCCACTTCCTGTGGGGCCGCTTCTTTAAAAAATACCACCATTATATTATATCCATGTACCCAGGATTAAAAATAACATATAGGCTGTGACTTTAATTTTGTAACATAAATACGCTAAGTAAATAAATATATGTTGCGGAATAATCTATAAAATTGCCCCGACTTCAGAAGCTATAGAAATGTGTGTAAAAATATTCGTAGTTATTTGATTTTGACTTTACGCAAGCGTAATCCTTACCGTTCGTGATACATCCATCATAATGCGGCGTGGCTTCTCTATAGAATTGAAGTGACGAACGAACTTAAAGTCAACTTGACGGTGACTGCAAGTGCACCTGCAAATTCAAACAAAAAAGACTACAGATGCGTTGTCACTTCTGTGTACTGAATGCTCCACAGTCTGTTATTATATTGGCTATATATACCCTCCACACCGAAACACAGCTGTAGATGTACTGATATTGAGCGACAACAACAGCTAAGAGTTTTGTATCTACCTAGACGGAATCCTAGGTGGATAAGAAACCCTACCACGTAGTAGGAGCACTAGTATCACGTCTTGTAGTACCTTTCGAATTAAATAAGTTTTACCACCCTCATTTTCTGATAAATACTAAAAGAACACAACAATTATCTATGTTTATTACCTAAAAAACTAGGTTCTGCTTATCATAATATGTAGAGTATTAGAATATGTATTAGTAACTATTTGATTTTTTTTGAATGGTAGGTCCATGCTGCAGCTATATTATGGCATATAAGTAGCAAAAAATGTGTTGGCTCGTAAGGGGTAAGACCATTCTTTCACAGAATACCCGGGTAAATGTCTAGTTTAATGCTGTTGTGTTTCGTATGGTAAGTGTAGAGAATCGGAGACCCTTTAAACTGGTAACGAGGCATACCATCTTAGTCCTCAGAGGTGACAACGCATCTGCATTTTCATTCTTAATCGACGTTAGATGTAGATGTCTTTGGGCCGCAGCATTCACTTACGATCAGGTAGACTTCGCTTGCTCGCTCGTTTGCTGTCACACTTATTCCATAAATCAAAACAAAAAGCTTTGTATAAGTATATGAAATGAAGGAAAATGGAAACTCGATTTGGATCAACATTTACTTGCACCGCAAGAGACGTCAATGTTCTTCGCTGTACAAATAAACAATACTGAAATCTTTCATATAAAAGAAGAAATAAGTTTCCTCAAATAAGTTTTCTCGTCAGATGTCGCTAGTTGACACTGAGGTCAAGTTTTTTTTTACACAATGTTATTTAACTGAGAAATTAGTTTTGAGTAAAAGTTGATCAGTTTCTAAATTATTATATTGATACACAAAACAATAGATAGACGGCCCCCAGTCCCCGGCGGCCCCGCTATTCCTGGCTACGGTGGCGACCATGGTAACGGCGGGGCAGGGGGTGCTAAGAATCTCCGGTGGAGGTTCGGTTGCCACCTTAGACGACTAGACCTGGCAACGTACAACGCACGCACCCTGAGGACTGACGAGAAGATCGTGAAGCTGGAAGAAGGGATAGACAAGTTGCGCTGGCATATTATGGGATTATCCGAAGTCCAAAAAGAGGGGGAGGACACGGTAATCCTCGAATCCGGCAACTTGCTCTATCACCGGGAGGGCGACCATCTGTCCCAAGGAGGTGTCGGATTTATCGTCCACAAGTCTCTCGTTAACAACGTGGTAATTATCGGGAGTGTGTCGACGAGGGTTGCGTACCTTATACTCAGAATCACCAAACGGTATTCGCTGAAGGTCATACAGGTTAACGCACCAACCTCGGCACACCCCGATGAGGAGGTGGAGGAAATGTATGAGGATATCTCTAGAGCCATGCATTCCTCAAAAACCCAATATACGGTGTTAATGGGAGACTTCAATGCAAAACTAGGCACAAGAGAGAACGATGAGCTGAAAGTAGGGAAATTTGGAATAGGGCAACGGAACCCAAGGGGCCAGCAGCTGGCTGACTTCATGGAGAAAGAGGGACTCTTTATGATGAAATCTTTCTTCAAGAAGCGGCCCCACAGGAAGTGGACCTGGTCGAGCCCCGACGGTTCGACAAAAAATGAGATTGATTTCATTATGACGACCAGACGACAACTGTTCAGTGATGTCTCAGTGATCGCCAGGGTGAAAACCGGCAGCGATCACCGAATGGTGAGAGGCACACTGAACCTAAATGTTAAGTTGGAGAGGTCTCGTCTGATGAAGTCAACGCTCCGTCCCCCTCGTGCTCTAATCCAAAGTCCCGAAACGTTTCAGCTCGAGTTACAAAACCGTTTTCAGTGCCTAGAAGACTGCAATGAAGTGGACGGTATGAATGATAAGCTCGTGGAAACTGTCCATGCGGTCGGAGCTAAGTTCTGCAAGACCCGCCACAGAAGAACACAAAAACTCTCCGATCACACTCTTAATCTCATAGCTGTTAGACGGGAGATGAAGCTACATTCTTCAACAGATTTGACAGCATACAGGCAACTGAACAGACAGATTTCCAAATGCATGCGGCGGGACTTACGCAACTTCAATACAGCTCGTATTGAAGAAGCGATCGAGCGGAATCAAGGCTCCAAAGTCTTTGCCAGAGATCTGTCTGCCAGAAAGAGCCAACTGTCAAAGCTGAAGACCGAATGTGGCAGCATCGTTTCCGGTGCACCTAAGATTTTGAGTGAGATTGAGAGGTTCTATGGGCAGCTGTACACGTCATCGTTGGAGCCACACGCAAGTGTGAGTAACGATCCAAGAGCGAGTCTTGTCCGACACTATTCCGAAGATATCCCGGACGTCATTCTGAGCGAGATTAGAATGGCTCTCCAGCATCTTAAAAACGGCAAGGCCCCAGGCGAGGATGGAATTACAGCGGAGCTTCTGAAAGCGGGTGGAAGACCGGTACATGTAGTCCTTTAGAAGCTCTTTAATTCCGTCCTCCATGGTGGCATTACACCGGAGGCGTGGAGCAGAAGTGCGGTGGTCTTGTTCTTCAAGAAAGGTGACAACGCTCTCTTGAAGAACTACAGACCGATTTCCCTTCTGAGCCGCGTCTACGTGCTGTTTTCGAGAGTCATTACGAATCGTCTCGCGCGCAGACTTGACGACTTCCAGCCTCCCGAACAAGCCGGTTTCCGAAAGGGCTTTAGCACCATAGACCACATACATACCCTTCGGCAAATTGTACAGAAGTCCGAAGAGTACAATTTGCCACTATGTCTGGCGTATGTGGACTATGAGAAAGCCTTTGATTCCGTCAAAATTTGGGCGGTGCTGCAGTCCCTTCAGCGGTGCCAAGTTGACTGTCGGTATATCGAAGTGCTGAAGTGTTTGTACAGTAGAGCTACGATGGCTATCCGAGTACAGAACCAGAGTACGAAACCTATCCAATTGCAGAGAGGTGTAAGACAGGGTGATGTTATATCCCCGAAACTCTTCACCGCTGCATTGGAAACGTTTTCAAGCTTCTGGACTGGAAAGGATACAGTATTAACATCAATGTCGAGTACATCACTCACCTTCGATTTGCCGACGATATAGTCCTTATGGCAGAATTGCTGGAGGACCTAAGCACTATGCTCAATGACCTCAATAGTGTCTCCCAACGGATAGGTCTTAAGATGAACATGGACAAAACAAAGATTATGTTTAATGTCCATGTCACACCTATGCCGGTAGTTGTTGGGAGCACTAAGCTCGAAGTTGTTGACGAGTATGTTTACCTGGGACAAATAGTCCGACTAGGTAAGTCCAACTTCGACCGAGAGGTCAATCGACGGATTCAACTCGGCTGGGCAGCGTTCGGGAAGCTACGACACATCTTCTCGTCAGACATACCTCAAAACCTTAAAACGAAATTGTACAACCAGTGCGTGTTGCCAGTGATGACTTACGGAACTGAGACGTGGTCCTTCACTGCTGGCCGTATGAGGAAGCTCAAGGTCGCTCAGCGAGCTATAGAGAGGGCTATGGTCGGAGTTTCTCTGCGTGATAAACTTAGGAATGAGGATATCCGCAGTAGAACCAGAGTTACCGACGTAGCCCAACGGATTAGTAAGCTGAAGTGGCAGTGGGCCGGCCATATAGCTCGAAGAACCGACAACCGATATGGAAGAAAGGTTCTCGAGTGGCAGCCTCGTACCGGTAGGCGAAGTGTAGGGCGTCCCCCCACGAGATGGAGTGACGACCTGGTAAGACATGCAGGAAGTCGATGGATGCAGGTGGCTCAGGACCGTGCTTTGTGGCATTCTTTGGGGGAGGCCTATGTTCAGCAGTGGACTTGTGAAGGGCTGTAATGATGATGATGACACAAAACATGCGTGTGCGTGTGCGTGTGCGTGTGCGTGTGCGTGTGCGTGTGCGTGTGCGTGTGCGTGTGCGTGTGCGTGTGCGTGTGCGTGAGCGTGTGCGTGTGCGTGTGCGTGTGCGTGTGCGTGTGCGTGTGCGCGGGCGGGCGGGCGGGCGTGCGTGCGTGCGTGCGTGCGTGCGTGCGTGCTTGCGTGCGTGCGTGCGTGCGTGCGTGCGTGCGTGCGTGCGTGCGTGCGTGCGTGCGTGCGTGCGTGCGTGTGTGTGTGTGTTTATAGTGGTATTTAGTTATATGTATATTTACATGGATATTTGTTTTTATTATCTTTACTTTATGTTAAGTATATTAATATTATAAAATTTAATTATGAGAGTGCACACTAGATCAGCTTCTCTTTTAATTTGTCCAGTATCAGGCCTGCTGGGAT
The DNA here is from genome assembly GCA_033319125.1 of Parnassius glacialis. Lineage (NCBI taxonomy): Eukaryota > Metazoa > Arthropoda > Insecta > Lepidoptera > Papilionidae > Parnassius > Parnassius glacialis. The sequence continues at coordinate 24,544,152 of JAVANC010000029.1, read as the reverse complement.
AAATTTCAATACGAAATAAGCAGTGCCTTTGTACAAAATATCTTTTATTTTCTTCATTGTAACATTATTTTGCGTGTACATAAACTGTTAAGTAAATAAATAAATTATTAAAAAAATTATTAACAGTGGTAAAGCCACGCGGCAGCTTTTGCTGTCGCACGGATGGGCCGGCTCGTACCGGGGTGGTACCACGACTTCACAGAACACCAGCGTGAAGTAGAGGTTTACCTCTGCGTTTCGCTTGGTGAGTGCAGGTGGCCGGAGGCCCTTTTTACTGGAAATGAGGCATTCCATCTTAGTCCTCACGGGTGACAACGCATCTGCATTTTGATTTGTAATAGAGAAAAGATGTAGATGTCTATGGGCCGCAGCAACCACTTTCTATCAGATGGACTTTGTACTCGATTGTCACCCTTATCCTATAAAAAAATACGTGATAGAGACACGCTGCAGCTATATTATGGTTGTAGCACGAATGTGTCGGCTCATCCAAAGTAGGATCACGCTCTCACAGAATCATCCTCATCCTTTTTATTGGATATGAGACACTCCATCTTTGGGGATGACAACGCATCTGCATTTTCATTCTTAATTGAGGATATAGAATCTCTATGGACCACAGCATCCACTTACCACCAGGTGGCCTGTGTGCTCGTTTCCTTCTTCCTCCTGAGAAGAACCAGCAAGATACCTAGCGGATTGTTTTACGTTCGCAGTGCGACACGTCTGACTCATAACGCTGTAAATTTTTTTTGTATTAAAATTGAAGAGACTAAGGAACTTACATTACGACTGGTGGTAAACGGTTACTGGAGCCTACGCACACCTGAAGCAAATAACATAGGCTTAATATGTGTTTACACAGGCCTCGTCTCATTTCCTAGATGGTTTTAGGAGCAATTATAAGGCCGCGTGGCTCTAGAACTAGTTAACGGACATCACATGTCCTCGAAATAGTTTTCCATTACAGCATATCAAAAGTCAACTTCTGAACATAGGTCTTCCCCATCAATTATCTAATAGGAAGGCTATTTGCCATACCTTCCTCGCTTGATAACCGCAGTTTTTTTATTCAACTGTTATCAGAAATATGATGCCCATCTCCTGGTTCAGCTTCCCTGTCATACCCATGAGATAATATGGGGTAGTGGAGATTTTTACATCGCCACTACACGGTTACGAACCGAAATAGTTTATTCCTAAGAAATGCGGATTTTCCTTCTTTGCCGTGCATGTTGGTAACTTAGCACTTAAAATTGCAGTTACTAATTTCATTGATGCCGGCTGGGATCGAGGTAGAACGCTTACTTTGAAATTTACTTGTTAACAGGAATCGTTTTCTGCTTAGAAGTCGGTTTGTGGGTTTAGGTAACCCCTTCATACCTATTTCTGTATCTAAATAGCAGTGCTTGTACTGCTTGTGCTCAGGCCTTAAAGATATAGAGAGCCGGTATAATCACAGGCTGTGAAATATTCTATTTTAGTCGCCCCAAGTGACAACGCATCTGTAGCAATCTTTATTTGAACTTGGTTGCAGTTGTCTATTTTATCTTCGAAGCTGTAATTTCGTTTGTTACATTTTTTTTTTAAACAGTGCTTAGTCCTTATAATACCACAACTCGATTTCAAAATATATCCAACCTATTTTAGATTGATATCTAGAAACAACAGTTAACACGAAAACACACAAGATTAAACACAATCTCGGTGTCAGTTAAGTCAAAGTCAAAGTCAATGTCAAAATCTTTATTTGCAGAATAAAATGTTTAGGTAATACAGGTATTTAGTATAAGAGTAAGTCTCAATAATATTCTACCGGGAGTTGTACCGGTGTGCAAATATATCTTAAAATAATCAAATTTAATTGTACATATATGTCAAAAGATTAAATAAATTATATAATACATTAAATAAAACTGCAATTAATTAAAATATTCCTTAACACTATAATAACACTTGTCAAGAAGCCATTTATTAATCTCAGATTTGAATTTATTCAAAGGCATTTCTTTTAAGTTATTGGGCAATTTATTATATATTTTAATAGCCATTATAGGAGCACAGTTTGCATAAAATCTAGAGCTGCATTTGGGATGAAATAATCTATTTTTATGCCTTGTTTGCCTTTCGAGAGATTCAGCGTGGGTTTTGAAGTAATTCGGGTGTCGCTTTACAAAAATACATATTTCTCGAATATACATGCATGGCAACGGCAATATGCGTATCTTTTTGAACAAAGGCTTGCAGCTATCAAGAAACTACGCACCACATATCGCTCGTACACATTTCTTTTGTAATTTGAACGCTCTAATCACATCAACAGAATTTCCCCACAAAGGCAGAGCATATAATAATACTGACGACACATAACCGTGATAAGCAGCTAGGGCTACTTTTTGTGATATTGTTTTTCTCAATCTTTTTAAAGCATATACAAACCGGTTTAATTTTGTACAAATCTGGTCAATGTGAGGCTTCCAGTTTAAATTTTTGTCAATTTTTATACCTAAAAACATAACTGATTCAACATTTTCTATCTTTGAATTTTCATATTTTATATTCATATTTATAGATTCCATTTTGTAATTTCCAATTTGAATTATTTTTGTTTTGTCAATATTAAGTAAAAGATTATTTGAATTAAGCCATGTCACAATAGTATTAATAGAATTATTTATTTCGGTTTCATATATGTCTTTTTTGGTGCATTTAAATATAAAAGTTGTGTCGTCTGCGAACAAGATGCATTTATGCCTGGTTATTTAAGACAAGTCATTAATATATAGCAAAAAGGTTAAAGGTCCTAAAATACTACCCTGAGGGATACCACGGTCAATAAATCTAAACTGTGAACGATGTAGTTCTTTGGTAAATATGCTGTCTTGTCGTGCTTGCGTTAGCCGAGTGATTTCTGTGCATTGTTTTCGGCCTTGCAAGTAACTGCTTAGCCATGTGTAAGCCGCACCTCTTATCCCGTACCTTTCAATTTTTTTTAAAGAATTTCGTGGTCAACAAGATCAAAAGCTTTGGTAATGTCCAGCATGAGAGCAGTTACAGGAGGTTTTCTATCGATACTCTCTGCTATGTCTTTAATAAAATTGAAGCATGCTAAAGTCGTGGATCTGTTTTTGCAAAAACCGAATTGATCTTCAGTTAAGATACCAAATTTTTGTATAAATTTACTGAGTCTATCGTACATAGTTCTCTCAAATATCTTTGATATTACGGGGATCAAAGTTATTGGTCTATAGTTATTGAGATCTTTTTCATCTCCTTTTTTGTGAACTGGTTTTATTATAGAAGTGTAGGTGTTAAGTAAATTTACATGAGGCTAAGTTAGATAAACCAGTAGGGGAACAAAGAGAAATCAGTGTCACGTAGAGAGGATTAAAGCTTCGTTTCATTCAAAAGTAAAAGATTTTTATTTGACTGCTGTTGCGTGTGTATTTATCGGGAAGATGCTGCTGCCCATCTCCTGTTTTTTCACAATTATATATTACAAAAATATATTCACATTTTTCACAATTTTATTGTGAAACGTGTATCGTACCAAACAAGTGCGGACCCAAGTCTATAATAGGTCCGCCCTTTAGGTCTTAAGGCGTTCTCTCCCAATAAATTCTGGTTTTAATGAGTAGATAGTTGGCATTAATTTTGATTCAAATATACAAGCTGTAGATTTTGTTTATAAAATTGCAAAATGTTTTCGAACTTACAATTAAACAATACACTGAGTTTAGAATCATCACACCCTCTCGCGTTGAACGATAACAATTCGACCGTTTCACGAAATTTCACGTTGCCGATACAAAGCTTAAATTAAACTCTATAATTAAATCCATATATATATTATAATTATAATTCACAATGCTGTGTTAGTGCCTACTTTAATGTATGGTAGTGAAAGTTGGGTGTGGCAGAAGAAGCACGAGAGTAGAATAAATGCTGTAGAAATGCGGTCATTATGTAGTATGCTAGAGCTTAATCTGAATGACAGGGTGAGAAATAGTGTGATAAGAGAAATGTGTGGTTTGCAAGATGATGTTGTGACTAGGATTAAGAAAGGAATGCTTCGGTGGTTTGGTCATGTAGAAAGAATGAATGAGGAAAGAGTGACAAAGCAAATTTATGTTGCAGAGGTGAATGGCAGAGTCGAAAAGGGTCGCCCTAGGCGAAAGTTTATCGACCAAATTGGCAATATATTGAAAATGGGCCAAATTACGAGTACCTTTAACCGACGAGCATGTATGCGTAGTTATATGGATGTGGAGGAAGCGAAAGAGGTGTGTCAGGATCGTGCCAAATGTAATTCCATAGTCTTTGCCTACCCCTCTGGGTGACAGGCGTGAGTGTTTATGTTTATTTTAATATATATATATATATATATATATATATATATATATATATATATATATATATATATATATATATATATATATAACTTGAAGTCTATCTGTATTATTTAAATAACTGTCTCAACTCTACCGTACTGCATGCCTTAAGCGAAAGCGCAAGGTATGTTCTACTATTGCCCTAAAAATTAAGATTCCAACGTTTTATCGAATAAAATCGTATCTAGCAATCATATTATACATACAAGTGATATAAAAAGCACATTGTTAGAAAGATAAATGATTGTTGAACTTATTTTTTTTTTGAAATCGATTAATTGCTATTTTAAAATAAAAAAGGGGTTTTAGTGGCTTATGGTGTGGATTTATCATGACCCCAAGGATTGCAAACACGATAACTATTGAAAATATCAATTGTTTAACCCAATATATTTTTTAATCTCTTCATCTATCATGTGGGAAGCCACTGAATGTAAATGACAGTGTAATTTTTGTTTTGTTTAGCTATAATTAATTTTTTCGGCTCCAAAATGGCGAAATTTTCGTTGATTTGGTAGCCTTCTATGTGAATTATTTATATTTACATAAAGTTAAGGGGAGCTACCGCCACAGAGTAGTTGACTCACTTACTCAGTTCAGCGTCAATCGCCGTCGTGAGTGGACATTGTTTCGGTTGTTTTCAGCGGCTCAAAAAGATCGCTGTACAAATACTAAATATACTTGTTTATAACAATAATAAGAGATTGTTTTATTACAATATTTTTAAAGCACAGAATAAATAATAGTAGTACGTACTAAAAGAAAGTAGTATTAATTTTTTCATCTTGGGTGTCATTTTCATGGTTTTCGAAGGTGTTGAAGACGATAGAGTTGTCGAAAAGTAATTCCAAGATGATGGCTGCAATAGATATCAATTTTTTCATCATGGGTGTCATTCTCATGGTTTTCGCGGGTGTTGAAGCCGATAGTGCTATCGAAATGTAAATCCAAGATGGCGGTTGAAGTAGGTACCAATTTTTTCATCATGGGTGTCATTTTCATAGTTTTTGAGGGTGTTGAAGCCGATAGTGCTGTCAAAATGTATTTAAACTACTATAAAAATTCCGTATAATCATGTTATACGTAATTTTTTTAATGCGCTTAAGGCATGCCCAATTGGATTTACCAATTGGGCATGCCTTAAGCACCTCATAACTTTTTTTGTGGAACCGATTTTAATGATTTTTTAATATTAAAGCTAATAGTACTTCTCATGTGGTTCCCTATAAATTTTAAGGTCTGATCAATAGTTTTTGAGTTGTTCTTAATAATTAATAGAAGTTGGTTGTGCAATATTTTTATTATTTATACTGCATTTGTTCACAGTCTTTTTTGTGTTTTTTTAATGGGATAGGGTGACAAATCAGTACACAGTCCACCTCATGATAAGTGGTTGCTGTAACTCTAAGACTCAAAAAGAATCAAAATTCAGATGCATCGTCACCCGTGAGGACTAAGATGGAATGCCTCTTATCCAGTAAAATGGGTCTCCAGTTCTCTACACTCACCATACGAAACACAGCAGTGTCAAGCTTCCATTTTACACTGGTATTCTGTGAGATCGTGGTCCTTTCTCGGTCGAGCCGAACCATTCGTTCAACAACTATACTACTAATAAAGCTGCAGCATAGCTCTACCACGTATTAATTTAAACGTGGTTAACGTTTTTATCTCTCCTGTTTGTTTTCATTTCTATATATCGATATCTACCTTTTTTACAAATAAATACCACTCAATTTATGGAAAATCCCTAAAACTATTCGGTTTACATTTCAAACTTATGTAGTAAATTAATTTAAATACAGATGTAATCCTTTGTAATGACTTCATTTGAAGCAACTCGAGACAGAGTGCATTGTGGACTCTTCGGATTTGTATGCATAAATAGTAAAAGTGGACCTCTTCTGGAATCCTATTATAGTTCTAAATCTAATATATAAAAACTAGATTTTGTTTTTTCGTATTTTATGCGCTACCATACCGTTCATCATATTGCGTTAAAACTTTGTCAACTTATTGCTTGCACTTTCTCAAAGGTCAGAGGCGTAGTACAATTAACTTAAAGTAGGGAGCGCACGTATCCCTGTAATTTATTTGAACGTTATATATCATTCAACTTCAATTAATGTAGTACCATACCTAATTAAACAATATAACTCTTCCAAATTCAAAACGATATTTACACAATTATTTCTTCTGCGGCAGCAACGACTTCGGGTTATTATAGTAAGATCTCATGGCTTCCTTTCATCTCGTTTACGCTAGATACAAAATACCCAGACTGGAGTCGAGTAGCAGCGTGAAACGCGCAAGATGTCTGGCAGTACCGCACGTGATTATCATGCAAATTCTCCCTACAACAGGAGAGCCCCATATCTACTTTTAAGGACTGATGATGCAGAAGACGACATTTATTCTTAAAAATGATTTGATCTTTTTGGCCTTTAGATTCTTAATCTAGGATAGATGTACTCGTAGATGTCTATGGGCCACAACATCCACTTACAATCACGTGGGCTGTGTTGTTTGTTACACTTACCTATTCCATAAAAAAGCAAAGTTGCATACATGTACGTCCGTTGCTTCCGTGCATAAATTAAAATTAAAAAAAATATATAATAATTAAAGTATGTACTTACAGTTGTTAGTAAAATAAGCACAAAATTCCTACGGGCTTGTTTGTCACCTTTAGTCTATAAAAAAAATTAAAGAATTTGCTACAAAGATAATGGCCCGATAATTTGAAAGTGCTTCGATTTGTATATCCCGGACAATCCTACATGTTAAGTTTTTTTCTCGCACAACTTCCTTGCGGAATCGCCTACAACAGGCAATATTTCCGGACCGATACGGTTTAGCAACCTTCAAGAAAATTACATACTCTTTTTTAAAAGGGTGGCAACGCATCTACAATTCCCCTGGTGTTTCAATTGTTCATGGGTGGTGGTATTCAATTACCATTAGGTGAGCTGTATGCTCTAGTGCGTTACCTCTAAAAAATCTAAGGACCAAGTATTTAAATTTTTATTATGATAAGGGTGACAAGCAAGCACACAGTCCATCTAGTGGTAGGTGGTTGCTGTGGCCCATAGATATCTATATCTATCCTCGTTTGCGAATAAGTTACAGATGCCTTTTCAGCCATGAGCACTAGGATGCAATGCCTCTTATCCAGTTAAAAGGGTATCCGGTTCTCTGCAGTCACCAAACGAAACACAGCACCATTAAGCTGCTATTTGATGCTGGTATTCTGTGAAAGCGTTGTCATTTTCCGGTCGAGCCGATCCATTCGTACTACAACTATATTAATAATATAGATGTAGCATGACTCTATCACGTTTAAATTAATTCTCTAAAAAACAACTATCCAAAACTCAGACACGTTGTTCCCACAATGTACCTGAAACGTTTAGTTGTCAGCAACGCGGAGTCGTGATCCAGTCATGAAGGTCCCGTTAATACGTCGCTCTGCACCCGTTTCGATTCAGATAATATTTAAATTATTGTTTATTAGATACTCTGTCGCGATTCGAGTAAGCTTTACTGGATGAGACAGTCTTAATATAGACGAGTTAATATATATATATATATATATATATATTAGCCACTTTATAATATTATGAGAAATATGTACGCAAGAATATTTTTATAGAATAAGAGCTACAAACGAGCACACTTTCCGCCTGATAGTAAGTTGATACCACAGTATCAACTTACTATCAGACATTTATCCCGATCAAAGAACAATATGCAGAGGCGTTGTCACCAATGAGTACTAATTTGGATGCCTCATTTCCAGTAAAAAGGATTCCCGGTTTTTTACACTTGCCTTGCGAAACAAAACAGTATTAAGCTGCTATTTTGCTCTGGTATTCTGTAAGAGCGTGGTTCCATTCCGGTTCAGCCGACCCATTCGCGCTGTAACTATAATATAGTGTTAAAAATAGAGAAGGAATAGGATCAATTTACCTAAATTTCACTCTTTAATCGTTATTTTCGAAGACATGGTCTTGACGCTGCCATTTCACATTTTTTATGAAAAATACAACTAATGCAATCCATCCGTCCATTACAGTCTATCAAAAATTCACTGCATATAGGCCTCGTCAATAGATTGCCTTATTGTTTTTTGCCTTACAAGCGAGTTGAAAAACAACTCTTGATACATTAAAAACAATATATCTTTTTTTGTGTATCAAGAGATGTTTTGTTACTTGGTAGAGCCACGCTGTAGCTATATTGTGGTAGCGGCATGAATGAGTCAACGCGATCAGAGAAGGGCCACGCGTTTACTGAATATCAGCGTAAAATAGCAGCTTTATGCTACTATGTTTCACGTGGTGAATTTTTCGAACCAGTGACATTTTTTACTGGAAACACCCTTATTCTTTAGAAATATTTTATAATGAAGCATTCCATTTTGTTCCGCAGGGGTGACAACGCATTTGCATTTAAATTCTTATTCGAGATCACCAGTAAGACAATGTGCTCATGCATTATTTTTTGTATAAAAAATTGTTTATATGATGTCATTTCTAGTAATGTTCTTAAGCACTGAATAATTATTATGCGAAACCATGCATAACCTCTAAAACTGCTTAGTATATATTACAGGACGCCTTCACAAGGATATTTTTCTGCTGGTTTATGTATAAAACATGTAAGCATGGAGAGAATCAAAAATGTAGTCCTTAGCAAAGAAACCTAAACTGAAGTTTTATTAAAGTCCTCTGTTGAACACAAGCCGGTACGGTAAAAACAATTTAAAAAAAATTGTCTGGATGTCTGTCGAAATGGCTGGAGTGATTTTGACATGAATTTCACTGGCATATAGCTGATCTTATAAAGAGTAATTTAGTCTATGCTTATAATTTTTTAACTTAGGCTTTTATTTTATAAAAGTAATTAGAGTTCCGTGCAAAAAATTAAAACCAATGACATACAATTGTAATAAATTCAACCCGAATGTAGCCGCGGTGAACAGCTAGTCTTAAAATAAGTATAAATAACAAACAACTACTATTTTCCGTGTATATTTTCTTATGGGCCGTCACTTAGACCGACGATACATGGTGTATATAGCGTCTTCAAACACGATTGTTTACTTAATGATTAATTGGTAATTGTGTGCTTTACTAAATAAACAAACGACATGCTCTGTAAAGCGTGTTTGCCGTGGTGAGGTAAGAGACAACACTTCCCAAAATCCACCCGAGGGTGTCGTACGAGGCGACAGGGAATGAAACAGGAAATGAGCTGCAGCAGATGTAACTAATCTACACGTGATTCACTTCACTATATGTGGTAAAACTACGCCGCAGTTATATTATGGTTGTATCACGAATGGGTCGGCTCGACCGGGGAAGGACCACGCTCTCACAGAATATCAGCGTAAAATAGCAGCTTAAGACTGCTGTGTTAAGAACTGTAAGATTACTGGCAGGACTATTTTTCTGACCAGAAGTTCGTCTATATAGGTATCACTCTCATACCTATCAGAGTCAAAACATGTCCTCGGTAATCTTGACTAAGATAGTAGACGTACTATGATCAGCACAGAAACCGGATTGGAGTGGATTGAAGAGACTCCACTTAAATAAGAAAAGGATCAATTGGCGATGAACTATACGCTCAAAAACTTTTAAAAGGAGTGGATATGGGGCGGTAGTCAGAAAAATTGAAACTATTTGCTTTTTTGGGTTAGGATTAATCTGAGTTTCTTTCCAGGAAAAGGGAAATTTTCCAAAGGAAATAAACTAATTAAACATGGATTTTATAACAGGAGTCAAGCTATTTTTCATGTTTAAAGATTAAAAAATCTTGTGTAGTATATAAATGGGCAACTGATATATATAAAAATAAAGCAGTATTGAGTGCATTGATGAGTTTCGGTCCAAAATATATAGAGAACAATTATAAATACAGCTTGAAAAAAATATTATTTTTAAAGTACATTGAAGATTATTTTTAAATAGTGTCATCGCTTCTCTTCACCCATAATACGAAACCCGGAAAAATCTTGCTCTTTCTTTGGCTAGTATTTTGTGTATGCGTGCTGTTTTATTTGTCCAACCAACCTATTTGATACAGCATCAATACAACTACAGCGTGACTCTACCACATCATGCAAAAATTGTAATGTCGCCCAGACCAAATTTCGGTCACGGCGGCCAGTCTCAACAGAGACTAGTCAACTGCGCAAGGCAGGATTATAGTGCACAAGTGTGCGCGCAAATACTGTTGCACCCCTTACACTCATAGATTGATGGGCCGGCAATGCGACATGATCGGAGAGAGATCAGGATCAGGATCAACGGCTTTACGTACTTTTCAAGGCACGGTGGTGAAACACCGCCAACTTCATGTCTCCGTGCTGCAACTGAATTTTTTTGATATAAAAATACTATAACTGATTTTATTCCGAACCGAGATTCGAACCCGGGCTAACATGATTATCAGTCGCGCTTTTAACCACTAGACGAACGAGTCAATAAAACAAAATTAGCAAAAATTGTAATATACATAGAACATTTAAAAATCTTTCAAGTAAGCTACTAAGGGCTGGTTTTTCAATACTCGGATAAAATTTCAGCTCAATTGGTTTGGGATAACTGTTTTAAAACCCCGTTACAACTTTTGATCTCAAAAACAATAATACAAATAATGCAATTTAAAAAAAAAACTTTTAAAAATCAGCCCTAAGAGCAATTTTGACGCGAGAGTGCGCTATGTAAGTTTCATAAAGCCCACAATGCTTTGTTTGGGTCCGCGCCAAACAGATAATAGAGATCTATACACGTTGAACTGACGCAGCAACAAACGGTGAGACTACGAAAATCTATTGAGTCAACAAACTACCACCAATGTAAATATAACTAAACTAAATATGAAACGATTGAGGCCATCGTAGTGCAATAGCTTAGCAATGCTTCGCAGCGCCGAGGTCCACGAGTTCGGAGCCCTTTGATTATCGGAATAGTGTGAAATATTTGTATGCAAACTGCGCTCACCATAAAGGAGACATTTCTAGTGTGGATGAAATGAAAGCTCTTAAAAACTCTTTATTACTCTGTTACTCTACTCACAATGTTTATTGTAGTTGTGTAGTGGCAGTGTAAGAATATTAACTACCCTATATTATCCCGTGAGTGTCGTAAGAGGCTGCAGAAGGACAAACCAATAAGCAGCAGCAGCTTCCAAATAACAACTAAAATTAAAAAATAAACCTGCGGTTACCGACCTGCCTCTCAAGCTTCGCAACTGTGACAAATATCGCCACTATGAAGCAATCTATGAGGGAGGCCTATGTTCAGCAGCGGACTTTTGTTATTCTGCTAAAATCTGAAATCAGTCCTACCCTGCAGTACAGTGCCAATATCGTTTGCTAGATTCTCTTGCTGAATGATTCTAGTAACTTTGGACAGGAAAAAAGTTAATCCTGACGTCTCTCACAGTGATATATACAGATACGAGTTGGTATGCAGTTCCTTAAGAAATTTCACCATAAAATTGAAAATTCCCTTTGTGAAATATAATTTTTAATCTACGAACGTTTCCAAGTGAGATTCCTCTGACTGGAAAGGAAAATGAAAGAAACTCCGCAGATATTCTTTTTCTTGTCATTGTTTTAAATTTCGAATAAGTATATTTTATATAATACTAGCTGACCAGGCAGATGTTGTTCTGCTCTTTCCGACGACCCGTTGTCTAATAAAAAAAAAAACTCGCAATAAAAAATATTGATGTTCACTTAACGGGATAAAAACTATCCTATCTCTGAAGTTGGACCAAACTGCACACAGTGTGCATAATTTCATTGAAATCAGTTCAGCAGTTTACGTGCTTATCTTACATATATCTTAGGAGCTTATATAATGAGAAACGTAATTTTTATAGATAAAAATATAATATTATAATATGGATAAGGACCTAAATATAATTGATAAGTTCGGTTTTTTATAAAAAACCCCGTTAGGTTTCTTACTGGCACTTCCCAGAGCAAATCTATACACATATAAATAAAATTAAAGTGCTTGTCTGTAATATTGAAATAATTAGGTTTTATTAAGCTCAGTAGGTTATTAGCATGGTATTAAGACAAATAACCATTTATAAAAAAAAAAATATCTTTCTGTTCGCGCTAATCTTCGCAAATGCTGAACCGATTGTGATAAAACATTACGAACAGATATAAAGAAATATCAGGGAAGAGAGTATCTAAAACGAAAATGGGCAGCGGCAACTTCCTGGTAACAACTCAAATTATAAAAAATGCGGTTACCAACCCGCCTGCCAAGCATCGCAACTATGGCAAAATCCTCCCTGTGTTACAGTTTAGGGGAGAGTCCTTTGTTCAGAAGTGGATCTTTTATAGACTGTAACTGATGGAATCATGCAAATAATTAGAAATAAAATAAGTTAATAATTTTGCCCCTTCTCAACATTTCCGGATAGGCCTAATATACTGTTTCGTGGAAGGTTGCCAATATCGAAACAATGGCGTGCCCGTTTGATAAACTCGGTCACCGTCTGATGCACCTTTACCGCGCAGTATCATGTGAATGACTTAAGTACAGACGAATGATGTGTTAATGGAGCTATAGGATTCGATTTTCACGGGTGCACGTACCAAATTGAGGAACATATGTTGTGTAGATCCTATTTGTTGAGACTTTAAGGTAAGTTAAATACCTTTTTTATAGGATAGGGTGACAAAAGAGCACACAGTCAACCTGATGGTAATTGGTTGCTGTGGCCCATAGACATCTACATCTATTCTCGATAAAGAATTAAAGTGCAGATGCGTTGTCACCCGTGAGAACTAAAATGGAATGCCTCTTTTCCAGTAAAAAGGGTCTCCGGTTCTCTACACCCACCATACGAAACACAGCAGTGTTATGCTGCTATTTTACATTGGTATTCTGAGAGAGCGTGGTTCTTCCCCGATCGAGCCGACCCATTCGTGCTGCAACTATACTACTGATATAGCTGCAGCAAGGCTCTACCGTGTTTAATCTACCGGTACTTTATATTAAATTTATGTTTAGTTATTAGTTTTGTTTAGTTATTAGTTTAGTTTAGTTAGGTATTTTATATTTAACACAACAGCAACCACTTACCATCAGGTGGACTGTGTGCTCGTTTGTCACCCATATCCTATAAAAAAAAATAAGTAAATTACGTGAAGTGGTGGAGTAAGTAACTAATCAATATCACCCCCTGGGTGTCATAAGAGGCGACAGAGGGAAACAAATCAGGAGATGGATTGTCAAGACGCTGCTGGTCTTGACAACTATGGATGATATCCGCCTATGGGGCAATCTATGCGGGAGGCCTGTGTGTTCAGCAGCGGCTTTAATAGCCTGTAACGGTCACGATAAGCGTCACAATCGAGCACATAAGGTCGGCTTATTGCCACTTCAGCCTAATGATCCGCTGGCCTATGTCAGTTATACTCTTTTTGTCTTTCTATCTTTTAAATAGGTTTCACATAACGTAATGAGTTTGATACTCATTTATTGTCAAACTTAGTTAAAAGGTTTCATATTATTATAAACAAAATCCAACATTTCATAATTTCCGGTTCCGAGACAGGAAGTTGTGAAATTTCATCACAAACAAGATCTGTATCGACCTGAGACGTATACGTTGATAACAAAGGCTCACTTTTAATAACCTTTCAATCTGTTTATAGGTGGTTGGTAAGAATTTCTAAACACTTCATAAACGATTCCGTATATTTATTTTTTATAAATATAAGACATAGTTATATTATTCAATAGACAAATTTTTCGGATTCTTTCGCTTTTATTTTAATTTATTAAACTTATTGTTATTATTTTTATTTATTCTTAGCATCCTATACGTCAGGAATTTAAAATAATTTAAATTAAACTTCCGTAAATATAATTTTGTCAAATGTTAATAATTCACGTAAATATAAAATATCATTATGATTATATTATTATTTCTTATTCTAAAGTTTCAGTCTGTTGTATGCCCCGTGTATGTACTCCCTTTTTCCATTATTCACGGCTTAGGCTATTTTGTGTCTTGTCGGTACAGAAGTCGTCCAGTCCATCCCGCCATCTTCTCCTTGCCCTGGTGCTACGTCGTTTAAATTTGTGTGGGACCCATTCCCTAGAACGTTTGGTCCACAACCCATCCAACATTCGTCAATATGTCCGGCACAATTCTACTTCAGTTAGACAGGTCTATTACCAACGCCTGTGACTCGAGCTTTGGAGCACAGTACTGATTTGTATCGGTCTGACAATTAAGCTCTCAAGATACTGGTTTACGTGGCTTGCTGGTATACCCTAAGTGCGGAAAAAATGTCCTGTCAAAGATTAAGTCTAAGCATCGTAGGTTAGTGTGGGGAGAATCCACATGTCCATTATTTCGTTCTATTATATTATTATCGTCAACATCATCATTACAGCCCTTCACAAGTCCACTACTAAACATAGACCTCCCCCAAGGAACGCCACTATTGAATATCAAGCTCCACTTGTACTGGTGGAATTCTTGACTAAATAAGAACTTCAATATTAAAACTATATAGGTAATTTATTGGTTGCTATAAGAGAGGCAGTCGTAATGCGTGCGTTCGCGACCGGGTTGTTCCGAGCAAGAGAGCGTTGTTGTGGTGCCGCGTTGTGTTTATGAAGGTTGGGCTGTGAAGCACTCGCAGAACCGGTTTGAGATCCGCCGCCCAACGACACGACCCCGGGAGAAGAATAGGCGGCGACGTCAGGAACAGCCACAAAGCACGGCCTTGACCCACCGGTGTCCATTGATTCTTTATATATCTTACCAGGTCGTAACTCTATCTTGTAGCGCCTTACACTTCGCTTACTGGTACGAGGTTACCACTCGTTTATATTACCTGAATATATTATAAGAAGGCATAATTTTTCACATAGAAGACGTAGAAATACTTAGTCCCACAAAGGACAGAGGCGCATATTTTGAAATCTTTCAAGGTAACTAAATTACTTATATATTTTTTATTATCATCATCATCATGACAGCCCATCACGAAAACAAAAGATTATTCTATTTACGAAGTGATAGCATTCCTTTTCTGCCTATTATTCAGTCTGGGTAGGTACCACCCTCTTACCCATTTGTTCCGTCAAACAGCACTGCTTGCATTGCTTTGTTCCGGTCTGAAGGACCAGAGCCAGTACAATTACAGGCTGTTAAGCTTTCCATCTTACTTCTCACAAGTGACAACGCATCTGTATTTGTATAAATTTGGCTGCTGGTATGGACTGCAATAGCCACATACCATCAGGTGGAGTATACGTTCGTATGTCAGTTTAGTTTTATAAAAAACCTTCCCAAAGGAGTCGTCGTCCAAAAGTTTAAAAAAATCAGAGGCAGTCGTAAGGACTACCGACTGAAGTGAAAACTCAATGATACGCATAGTATACATGTCCACAGGTCGCTATACCACGTATGGTAAACATGTGGAGGTCATGGGTGTCGTGAACCCATAAATTTTTTCTCTACCAAAAATCGCTCAACGCAGTTAAAGAAGTTTTGAACTCAAACATTTTATAAGTATTAATTAATTAAGTACAATTTTTATGGAACCCTAAGCTAACAACTAAGATCAAAACACTAAAAATCGGACAACGATTTATTAAATCGTCGTCAGCAAAGAGATCGTGGCATCGCATCGTATCGTATCCTTAGAGTAATTACACATACAGTGATAGTGTTATTCGAAATTCCGTTCAAAGTTGAAAGCACAACACAATGAATGTGTGCATAAGCGGCCTGTTATTACGTTTGCCCACACGCACTCAAGCAAATGAGTAATGTATGCAAGTTAATGACATTTTCCCCAAAAAGTGGGGAAAATGTAATAGTAGACATAGTCATAGAATTAATATTAAGGTTGCGTTTATAATTATTTATTAACCCATTCTATGCCAGCAACGCATTCGCGTGCGTTTTAGTTTTTTTTACTTGTGTGCCTGCAACGCACCCGTATGCGTGTAGTGTATGTTTTAATAAAGTATCATTTAAATAAAACTAATTTTACGGATTTTATCGCGTATATTAACTTATTTTATATTCCCGACGTTTCGAGCACTTTACAGCACCCATGGTCACGGGGGGGACTGAGGTGTATGACGTCCCAATGTCATAGTTAACCACGGCTACCTCCAGATTAAAAATTATTAATTTTTGTTCCGATCCACGCAAAGTATCATTTATTCACTGTGCGTTGCATTATTGTTGCCATTTTTTAATTTACCTCAACCTAGATTATATTTCTGATATAGCAACACCGTTACAGTAGTAAAAGAAATTTCACATTTGAATTGACGCAAGTTTTTGTTTGTGATTTTTGCTAGTATTATAAATCAAGTTTTTACAGTGATTTAGGTATTAAAAGGTAAGTGAATATGATTTTTTAATCAAATTTAGTCATTTACTTATAACAACAAGGTAATTTTAAGTCTACTGATAATATTTTGGATAAATTTTGAAGTCCAAAACATACCAACGCTAATGGTGCGTTCTATGGCATTTATGAACGACTTTGTTCATGGATGGTGTTACACATCGACAATAATCGGTCGCTCAATGTAACCTACTACTGCTATTGTAACTTTATAATGTTATTTTATAACTTGAGATATTTTACTGCAGTGTTCGTATTACATACCCTACATGGTACAAAATAAAACCGTTTGTGAAAAAACGCTTTTATTTTTAAATTTGAATGGGATATTCCTAGTAAGACAGTTATGAGCCGAGTTCATATGACTGTATTACGGTATATGTATAGCTATATCATAAGGGATATAACTATATCACGGCTTCAACCATCTTACTACGACATATATATTTAACATAGTTATACGAAAGCGATTCATTACTACCTTATGCTCGCAATCTGGTAATACATTTATCTGACTTAACTAATCTGGTTAAATAGTCCCATAGAATCAAATAAAACAATATATTGGTTTTTGTTTTTATTACTAAATCAACTGAGTGTAACCTGCAATCAGTTACAATACTTTGTTGCAATAAAACTTATTAAAGTAATTACAATTACAATTAGTATTAAAAACGATTGTATTTTGTATATAAGCATTAACGATACAATTGGGAAAACTTATTATTTGTGTTAAACGTGGTACTTGTTGCGTGAATTTTCTTTAATCCCATATTTCTCAGTATTTTTTTTAAATTCTAACTACACTCCCACAATTATTTCACTAAACTTAATTAAGTAATATAATTATATCAGCAAACTTGAACCGTATTATACTTATATTCCTAGTGAGATAGTAATGAATCGCTTTCGTATAACTATTATATCCCTAGGGATATAACTATATTACGACTTTATCTATCATACTGCGACATATACATATTTTTGTCTTTATTTAATTATAACAAATCATTTACTAAAATCTTGTATAATGTATTCTTCTAGAATACCTACATTGTTTAATCTTTTAGCTTTTTTTAGATACTGTTTTACATAACTATGTTGAAGCTCTTGGCATAAATATTTTCTGTATTTGCTAAATAAATATTTTTCATTTTACTATAATAATTATTATGAAAATACGTACTTATAATATAATTATGAAAAAGGAGAACTAAAGACTGCTTTGATCTTATATGAGTTTTTTATTTCTGTCACCTACCCTACACCCTAACAATTTAACTATTGGTTCATGTTTTCCAGTCATGCATAAAGCCATCCATTATATACTCTCAAAAGTGCGTTCTCGGATCTCTCGAAAAACTTTTTTCGTCATGTGCCACCCACGCACCGTATGCGTTTGGTGTATTTTTTCGTATTTATCAACAATATTTATTTAAAAAAATCTAAATACATCATTAGTAATCCATTTCCTACAATAAAACATAATAAAAACTGGTGGCACCTGGTCAACAACTTTTAAAAAAAGGTGGCATCGAATGGGAATCTACTTGCAAAGAGAAAAATGTAACATTATTTATTTTTGTTAACTTTTGTAATATTTAAATTATTAATATACGTAATATCTTGTGTTATATTCAGAAATCTAATTATATTATTATGTTAGAAGTGGTATATTTATATAAATATCTGTTATTGATCTTCCATAAAATCTTATATTATTTGTAAATATTAATTTTTGTATAATACTCAATGGCCTTATTCTGTGTTATATAGAGAAGTGAAAGAAATGGAGGAGGCAAATGACTACGTACATTTTTTCCAGTATTTCCAATCCAGCCCCACTTACACGTAACAAGTGAATAGTTGTCAGATAATCATTTTAGCTGTCAGATATTTTTTCATTAGTAATTTATTACTAGCTGTGGCTGTGGCCCGCGCCTTCACCCGCATATTAAATCATACACTGATCTCGATTTTTGTCATTCTAAGAAGATAGATACTAGATATATACTAGATACATGATATATTTAATTTAAATCGATCTTAACGTAAAGGTTATAACAGTGGTAGAGCTATGCGGCAGCTTTCTGCTGTCGCACGGATGGGCCGGCTCGAACCGGGGTGGTACCACGACCTCACAGAATACCAGCGTGAAGTAGAGGTTTACCTCTGCGTTTCGCTTGGTGAGTGCAGGTGGCCGGAGGCCCTTTATACTGGAAATGAGGCATTCCATCTTAGTCCTCACGGGTGACAACGCATCTGCATTTTGATTCGCAAACGAGGATATATGTAGATGTCTATGGGCCGCAGCAACCACTTACCATCAGGTGGACTGTGTGCTCGTTTGTCACCCTTATCCTATAAAAAAAATACAACTTTCACAGAATGGATATAATATTAGAAAGAATCACGAGACTTAAGAGTGCCGTCAGCTTCACGTGATTATTATTATTACTTTATTGGATATTATGTTTTGCATTAAAACAAAATAAGATTCAGAAGGAGATAAACTATTCAAATAAAACATGAAATTAAAAATGTTTATTAAATAATATAAAATAAAATATACTCTAGTACTTAAAAACAGTATCTCTTAATGACCATGAAACTACAACTGTTTTCTAAACAACTGCCGCTTTGATGACGCTATCCTCGAAATGTTATCTTTTTTAGATTCATAACAGAATCGAACTAAAAATGTTAAATATATGTAAATTAGAATAAAAAAACAATCATAGGCTATGTTATTTATTCTAAAATACATAAGGTAAAGTTGTTTTTACCTTATCAAAACAAAATAAAATTAACATATTTTTTTTCGTGGCAAATGGGAACCCTAATAATATTTGGCAAATAAAAATACATATTTATATGTGAATGGGATGAGACTATTGGCAGTATGTATGTATTTTTTCAATATTCATTTTTTAAACTATAATAATAAGAAAAAATGGGGTTAAATATTTTACTACGCCTAGCAACATTTTCATTATATTGGCGTCTGTCAAAATTATTATTTATTATTTTGTTTTGATGAATGTTTTTTTACAAAAATATAATATGCTAAGCAGTAATTACTCGTGAAATGAGATTTTTTATTTTTTTTAGTGATTATGTGATGAGTTGTAAAATTTTCCTCCCTTTCACAGTAAAATACGTCATTTTTTTGAATTATTGTGCGAGCTGTTTACACGTCTACGTGGACTCGAGTACTAACGCGCCAAAAGTCGTACTTAGCCTTTAAAGGCTAACTTGAAATGGCTTCACTTTGCGTGCGCCTACTGCGGTTCTAAGCCTTATACTTCTATGATCGTATCGTAACCTCCGCGTACCGGTAACTGGTAATTATCTAACGGATTATTATGACTTAATACTCATACACATTATCGTAAAGGCGACATCGAATATGATTTTTGATGTGCTATGACAGCGTAAACGAATCTTAATCTCGTTTCGAATCTGAATCGTATAAAACTAGTGTAGGCACTGTAGTAGAGCTGTCACGACGTTAGACCATCAGTTATTTGGCTGAGGTTCTAAAGCTTTTGTTTTAGAATTCAGTTTATTTTAACTTATACCTTAAAATTTAAAAAAAGGTGACTGCGCGCTGGGTTTCTCCAATTTTAACAGAAAGGCGAAAGTTAATTTAGAAATAACTTAAGAAGATCCAGAAGACGTTTCGTAAACAAATCAAGGTGTGGATAAGGCCGTCTATTCTGTCACCCAAGAGATTCAAGGTATCTGCGTCCGCTTAAAAAATGACGGTATAAATATGATCGACTGTTTTTTTAATAGGATAGGGTGACAAACGTGCACACAGTCCACCTAAGTAAGTGGTTGCTGTGACCCATAGACATCTACATCTATCCTCAATAAAGAATCAAAATGCAGATGCGTTGTCACCCGTGAGGAGTAAAATGGAATGAATCGTTTCCAGTAAAAAGGCTCTCCGGTTCTTTACACTTAAACAGTGGACTTTTACAGGCTGTAATGGATAAGTGGATGCTTGATTTAACTTACTTTCTAAATTTTTCTTTCCTGTTGAAATGAAGAAAAATTACAAACGTAACCAAGTTTTGATGCACTTGATAACCCATGGAGCTGAGATTTTGTTTTTAAGAAAATAGGTATATATTTTCGTCTCGTATGATGTTTTTTAATAGAATGAGGGTGAAAATGAGCACACAGTTTACCTGATGGTAAGTGGATGCTGTGGCCCATAGACATCAACGAAGGTCCCGGAAAGTGTACAGGCTCTCTCTATTACCAACTTTAAATGTTTTGTTAAGCTGAAACTGTATAAGAAGGGTTATCATAGTGTTAATGAATACATGGTTGATAATAACCCCTGGGAATGAGGTACTTCCGAGCTACTTCCAAGCAGTTTCTAAAATAAATAATGTAAATAGTTTGTAATCATTTTGTATTATAAAATTTATTTAAAAAATAAGTTCCGCTGGGTTTCTTGCTGGTTCTTCCCAGAACAGAGGTTTTTTCGAACCAGTGGTAAAGTAAAAAATGACCTTCAATAAGAATTACTCATGTAATGTACCTATATTGAATAAAAAAAATATTCTATTCTATTCTATTCTAACATTTATCCACGATTAAGGAATGTAGAAAAATAAAATGTAGATAAGTCGTCACCCCTAAGAATTCAGATGGGATGCCTAGATTCCAGTAAAAATAGTCTCCCAGAGAGTTCTCTACACTCACCATACGAAACACAGCAGCCTTAAACTGCTATTTTACGCTGGTATTCTGTGAGAGCGTGGTCCTACCCTGGACGAACCAAACCATTCGTGATACAACTAATATAGCTGCAGCGTTTCTCTACTACGTATAAGAGAGATATCTGATGATTTATTATATTTCGCAAAGACTACACATTAAATGAAACTAATTTATACGGATTTTATCGCGCTTAGTTAAACTTTTTAATTCCCGACGTTTCGGGTGCTTAACATCACCCATAGTCACGCGGGGATTGATGTGTTTGACATCCAGATGTCATAGGTGGCCCGGCTACCTTCAGTTTTTGAATATTTATTTTTGGTCCGATCTACGCATAATGAGCTTATAGTATCTTGAAGTCTTGCAGTGGTATGCTTGGGTTTGGATTTAGTTTTTATTAATTAGAAGATCCCAAGCAGATGGCAGCACCCATCCATGGTACTGCCATCTGCTTGGAATCCTATAATTATAGATGAATGGAAGATTTCTTATGTTTACGCGAACACCAAACATTCAAATAAAACTCATTGGTTTTATTTGAATGTGTGGTTTGATACGTTAAGTTTACGTCACGTATTTACGTTAAGTTTTTAAACATATTAGGAAGGTCTGCAGTCTGTGAGCACGTACAAGATTGCCCCCGTCACTACATAAGATTTGGTAGACCACAAAACCTCGCTAAACAACATGGATTTCTTCCAAGGATGATTCACAAGGTTAATAAAATTTAAAAACGTCCTAATTTTAATAGGAAAGATGGATGGATACTACCATCTGCTTGATCCTATAAATAATAAAGTAAATTCCAACCCAAGCATGCAACTGAAAATCTTCAAGATACTATAAGTTCAAACTGCGTAGATCGGAACAAAAGTTAATAATTTTAATCTGAACGTAGTCGTGATTAACTATAACATTGGTAAGTCGAACACCTCAGTCCCCCCGTGACCATGGAAGCTGTAAAGTGCTCGAAACATCGAGAATATAAAATAAGTTAATAAAAAAACTTTTTTATATTTGAGGCAAAGACTTCCACTTAAGACTCCCTCTATCCATTTTTACATGATTTTTTTATTGATCCATTCTTAATAGATACTAGATAGACGGCACTCGCGTGCGTACATTAATGACTCGTTTAACAGAAACGTAAAATATTAAATTAAAATTGAATCGTGTTGTATGTTTCAGGGGGAACATAATCATATTTTACATATTAAGGTGGTTATGTAACTGTGTATATACTAGGGTTATTGGAATTTTATTTAGGATACACATTTTTAACACAATAAAACCAAGAACCTATGCTCCCTTTGTTTGTACTTGTTAGCAAATAATGGACTAGGATTTATCCCAAGTTATGAGTACTATCCCACCTGATATTATGTTAGTGGTGCCTTAACAGAAGATGAGAAGGCAAACTTTCAGCTGGAATGTGTGGACTCCACTATTTTTTTTTCATAATAAGAATAAAAATTAATAATAAGAATAGCTTTGTTCGCTACTAATTTCACACATAACCTGATTAAAAATGGATGCTGTGGCTCTTAGACGTCCTTGGTTAAGAATCAAAATGCAGATGCGTTGTCACCTCTGAAGACTAAGAATGCCTCGTTTCCAATAAAGTGTCTCTGGTTCGCTGCACTCACCATACGAAACACAACAACATTAAGCTGCTAATTTACGCTGGTATTCTATGAGAGCGTTTTCCTACCTCGGTCGAGCCGACCGACTACACCATATACTACTACCATAATATAGCTGCAGCGTGGCTCTACCACGTATGATATTTATATTTATGAAAAAATAGTTATGTTCATGAAATTGTACATTCTGTAAATACTAGATACAAACTACAAACACAAGGTAGTTATACCGGTTACTGGACCCCACAGAGTCAGTAATTTTTCAATGGGGCAATATATACGTTTTACAACAAAGTAAAATCTATACCTTTAATAAAAATGTAAATAGCAGATGTCTGTACATTTTATATTTTTGTAATAAAAGTGATTGAGAGGTACTAAAAAAAGTAATTAAATACATTTGTACCATTTTCGATTTTTCTGTCTGTCTGTCTGTCTGTCTGTTTGTTTGTTAACGTATCACGTATAAAGTACTAATTTATATCAGAAGAATCGTTAAGGAAATTATAAAGTGTATCTTCGGGTTACATTTTGTTTTTATTTAATTAAAATCAGTTCATTCCATCAAAAGTTATGACAAATATTCTGAAGTATGGGTACGAATATGTTCAATAGTGGCGTTGGATGAGTCATCAAGTATATTTTAAATTAGTATCAAGAGCTATTAAAACAATGTCGTTTTTCGGCGAGAATCAAACTTTCTTTTTTTCCTACTATGCAGGCACTGATTTTTAACATTTTTATGTTTTTTATTGTATCAATCCCGTCAATTAATCTCTTATTTTTAGAATTGATGTTAACAGCGCCATCTCTCTTTAAATCTATACATATAATAAAAATGGCGATATCATGTTGTGTCTGTTTCTGTTCATTGTATAGTATATTAATTTGTGACTTAAATCATTACGGGGACTGAAAATCATTAAATAAGTACATGTTTATAATTTTTAGAACTGTAATGTCTGACGGTCTGTCTGTTTGTATATGAACAACTTGGTTGGTTTGTATATGAATAAATTGGTTAATTCTATCGAAAGTTGGTGTTGGTTGAAGTAGGCACAAGAGAAAACGGTGAGCTGAACGCAGGGAAATTTGGAATTGGGCAACGGAACCCAAGGGGCCTGCAGCTGGCCGACTTCATGGAGAAAGAGGAACTCTTTATTATGAACTCTTTCTACCAGAAGCGGCCCCACAGGAAGTGGATCAGGTCGATCCCCGAAGTTTCGACAAAAAACAAGATTGACTTTATTATGACGACCAGAAGACAACTGTTCGGTGATGTCTCCGTGATCGCGAGGGTGAAAACTGGTAACGATCACCGAATGGTTAGAGGCACACTAAACCTAAACGTCAAGTTGAAGAGGTCTCGTCTAATGAAATCAACGCTCCGTCCCCCTCGTACTCTGTTCCAAAGTTCTGAAACCTTTCAGCTGGAGTTACAAAACTGTTTTCAGTGCCTAAAAGACTGCAATGAAGTGGACTATATGCATGACAAGCTCGTGGAAACTATCCATGCGGTCGGAGCTAAGTTCTGCAAGGCCCACCGCAGAAGAACACAAAAACTCTCCGATCACACTCTCAATCTCATGGCTGTTAGAAGAGACATGAATCTACATTCTTCAACAGATTTGACAGCATACAGGCAACTGAACAGACAGATCTCCAAATGCATGCGGCGGGACTTACGCAACTTCAATACAGCTTGTATTGAAAAAGCCATCGAGCGAAACCAAGGCTTCAAAGCCTTTGCCAGAGATATGTCTGCCAGAAAGAGCCAACTGTCAAAGCTGAAGACCGAATGTGGAAGCATCGTTTTCGGGACATCTGAGATTTTTAATGAGATTGAGAGGTTCTATGGGCAGCTGTACACGTCATCGTTGAAGCCACACGCAAGTGTGAGTAACAATCCAAGAGAGAGTCTTATCCGATACTATTCCGAAGATATCCCGGACGTAAGTCTGATCGAGATAAGAATAGCTCTCTAGCACCTTAAAAACGGAAAGTCCCCGGCATGGATTACATCGGATTACAGGGGAGCTTTTGAAAGCAGGTGAAAAACCGGTACTTAAAGTCCTTCAGAAGCTCTTTAATTCCGTCCCCCATGGTGGCATTACACCGGAGGCGTGGAGCAGAAGTGCTGTGGTCTTGTTCTTCAAGAAAGGCGACAACGGTCTCTTGAAGAAATACAGACCGATTTTCCTTCTTATTCGCATCTGCGTGCTGTTTTCGAGTCATTACAAATCGTCACGCACGCAGACTTGACGACATTCAGCCTCTCGAATAAGCCGGTTTCCGAAAAGGCTTTAGTTCCATATACTACATATGCACCCTTCGGCAAATTGTACAGAAGACAGAGGAGTATAATCTGCCACTTTGCCTTGCGTATGTGGACTATGAGAAAGCCTTTGATTCCGGCGAAATTTGGGCGGTGCTGCAGTCCCTTCAGCGGTGCCAAGTTGATTGTCGGTATATCGAAGTGCTGAAGTGTTTGTACAGTAAAGCTACGATGACTATCCGAGTACAGAATCAGAATACGAAACCTATCCAATTGCAGAGAGGTGTAAGACAGGGTGACGTTAAATCTCCAAAACTCTTCACCGATGCATTGGAAGACGTTTTCAAGCTACTGGACTGGAAAGGATGCGGTATCAACATCAATGGCGAGTACATCACTTACCTTCAATTTGCCAACGATATAGTACTTATGTCAGAATCGCTGGAAGACCTAATCACTATGCTCAATGACCTTAATTGTGTCTCCCAACGGATAGGTCTTAAGATGAACATGGACAACACAAAAATAATGTTTAACATCCATGTCACACCTATGCCGGTAGTTGTTGGGAGCATTAAGCTCGAAATTGTTTACGAGTATGTTTACCTGGGACAAATAGTCCGACTAGGTACGTTCAACTTCGACCGAGAGGTCAGTCGACAGATTCAACTCGGCTGGGAAGCGTTCGAGAAACTACGACACATTTTTTCGTTAGACATACCTCAAAACCTGAAAACTAAATTATACAACCAGTGCGTGTTGCCAGTAATGACCTACCGATCTGAGACGTGATCCTTCACTGCTGGTCGTATGAGGAACCTCAAGGTCGCTCAGCGAGCTATGGAGAGGGCTATGCTCGGAGTTTTTCTGCGTGATAAACTTAGGAATGAGGATATCCTCAGTAGAACGAGAGTAACCGACATAGCGCAACGGATTAGTAAGCTAAAGTGGCAGTGAGCCGGCCATATAGCTCGAAAAACCGACAACCGATGAGGAAGAATGGTTCTTGAGTGGCAGCCTCGTACCGGTAGGCAAAGTGTAGGGCGACCCCCACTAGATGGAGTGACGACCTGGTAAGACATGCAGGAAGTCGATGGATGCAGGTGGCTCAGGACCGTGCTTTGTGGCATTCTTTGGGGGAGGCCTATGTTCAGCAGTGGACTTGTTAAGAGCCTTAATGACGATGATGATGATGATCGATATATATATATATATATATATATTACAATTAATATATTTATACTTAAAACACAGTAAAAATATGTTTTTCTTAAATTAAAAAAGGATCTTTTCTCGCAAAAAGCGTAATAGATGGCGTTGTGCAATTTACAACCTTTTCTGAATTGCGGTGTTAAGGTTTTTCGCCAGTGAATCGTATTGAGACTCGCTATCCATGAGTTCGATGAAACTATAAAAGCCGTGTAGGCTAACATCACTAACATCATTGGAAACAAAAACCAGAATAAGATACGTACGCCCAAGTTATGCAACAAAACTCTACTACCAGTAGCAAAATTACAATAAAACGTCGTTCGTTTTATACCCAGAATCCCCCTAATACCAAATAACTTTCCCTTTAGTTTTAACATATTGATGAACGATGTTGCAGAAACATCGATGATGATATCGATGTTGGCATCGATAGCTCAACATCGATGTTCGATGTTTAGCCTTCTCAAAACATCTATGTTGACCATTATCGATGTTTTTGTATATATGTAGATACTTACACATTGTTTCTAAATAATGTGGTATACACAGCAAGGGAAAAGTAACAATAAACTTGAATATCAATTTACGTAGAATAGTTATCATGCGCTAACCGACAACGGCACTACAAAATAAAGCAAAAGCAGTGACCATTGTGACATTACAGGTAACACTTGACAATTAAGTTTGACACACCATAATGATATTTTTTTAGGTTAACGATGCGTTTAGGAATTCTGAATCATTCAAAATTTTGAATCTTCAGAACAGATGCAAGATTTAGTTGATATTGACTTCGCGGGTTCGCATTGTATGCAAGTTTCCTATTATCGATTATGAATTCATTGACATCGATGTTTTGATGTTTGACATGTGTCAACATCGATATTAAAACATCGATGTTAAAACATCGATGTTTTCATTATTAACATCGATGATCATCAAACATCCCTATTTTAAGCGCGTTTTCCACTCAGCGTGTGTTATGCGATGATCCTTAATAAAGCGCAAGGTCAAACTTTACGCGTTGCAGTAGTGGACCTCACATCTAATTGTTTTGCACATGGCCAACTCTATGTTGCCTTTTCCCGCGTTAGTAGTCCCCGTTACCTTTTTCTGTATGCCCCGGCTAAGTCTACTTCTAACGTCGTTTACATAGAAGCTCTATCATAAACGACTTAGATCTTTGAGTATATCGATTTATATTGTTACCACTTATTCATACAGTAATGTTTTTTTATAGGATAAGGGTGAAAAACGAGCACACAGTCCACCTGATGGTAAGTGGTTGCTGCGGCCCATAGACATCTACATCTATCCTCTGTTACAGATCAAAATGCAGATGCGTTTTCACCCGTGAGGACTAGGATGGAATGCCTCATTTCCAGTAAAAAGGGCCTCCGGCCACCTGCACTCACCAAGCGAAACGCAGAGGTAAACCTCTACTTCACGCTGGTATTCTGTGAGGTCGTGGTACCACCCCGGTTCGAGCCGGCCCATCCATGCGACAGCAAAAGCTGCCGCCTGGCTCTACCACTGTTAATGGTTGTGGTGGTGCTAGATAAGACAGCTTTAACACGTATCTACTATGCCCTAGCGCAAAGTCTTCTTACTTATTGCATCACCTCGTGGGGCGGTGCTCCTAAAACAAGTATGAAGCGCGTAGAAATATCACAAAGGGTCAGTTTAAAAGTTTGCGGATTCTTCTCTTATAGACATCCAACTGAACTTCTTTATCGACACTGGCAGGTACTAACGGTACGTCAGCTGTTTATTCTCTATACCTTGTTGAAGCAACACAGTGGAATTACTTATGATCGCCATAAATTTGTAGGAGTTAGACGTAAAAACACAGTTTGTGCAACATTTTCAACAAAGAAGACATATACAAAAAAAATCTTTTGCTACATGGTTGGATTCTTATACAATAAAATAAATGAAAAGCTATCTATATATTCTAACAATAAATATGATTGCAAAAAAAACGTACATAATTGGCTACTGAAATTAGATTATGATTTAACGGAATCGCTCCTATCAAGATAAATTTAATGTACGCACACACACACACCCAAAATCACAAACACATACACACACACACACACACACACACACACACACACACACACACACACACACACACATACACGCGCGCGCGCACGGGCATACTATACACTACACTACACGAACATAAATATATAGCACTATACATACATATATGTATTTATACATTTTATATCATAATACACTCTTAATTAGTATTTTATCCTGGATTTTCGCTGTAATTTAAAAATATAAGAATACCTTTGTTTATCTATCTATCTATTGTTTTCCTAGAATATTTTCATACAATGTCATAGCATTCGAGGGGTGAGAACCTGGTGACTTGTACTACAGGCTTATATATGTCTACTTCAGGCACCAGCTTCTCACATAATAGAATTCTGTATATGTACTACTAGATTTACATTGTTTTACTTTATGTTATGTGAGAAGATAAATAAAGACATTATTATTATTATTATATTATAATATTCTCTTACCCTAAACTTCAAATTCTTTAAGTAAAACCTGTTTACGCGAGCTACGCCGCGGGCACAGCTAGTAAGTATGATAAAATAATTTTTATTAAGCAAATATTGTATGATATTTGTTATTATACTACTAAAGATAATAACACTTGGAAATGAGGTGATCACTACCATGCTGTTTCAAAATATTTTCGTACTTAATTGATAAAATATTATATTGTAAATTCATTTTAAAATAAGTCACACTGGGTTTCTTGCCGGTTCTTCTTAGGAAAGAGGTTTTTTTTCTGAACCAGCGTTATAACTTAAATGATTTTCATACTTATTGATTGCTGATTGATGATTGCTTATAATCTATATTGAACAAAATTATTATTTTCAATTATATTTATAGCAGATGTGAGAATGCCATATTCGCGTCGTAAGAAAATGAACCTCAAATTGAAGGTTGCGTGTTCACGTATGGTTGAACAATTTCTGCGTGGAAGGAAAAGGGATCTCACGCCGGGCAAGATGTTTTACCTGAGAAGTGGCCAACGCTCCTTGTGATAGTACGGATCTCGTTCTATATATTATTCATTTCATTGCCTCGTCTGTTAAGTGTTCCTAAACATGCCTGTTGATCATGAGGTCCTGGATTTGAATTCTGTGTCGAGCCAAAAACAACAGTTATTGAGTTTTTCTGGTAATGATAAATATTATCTTATATTTAAGTTTATCTACAACATCGCCATTTATTGTTTTCACCAAAATTACGATATGGGGCGATAAGCTCCATGTCAAATGAGGTCTTATAATGGAATAAAACTAAGTTTACGGATATTTTTTATTCGAGTGAATATAAAAAATCATAAGACGGATAGTAACCTTACGCTCACCAGATGTCGCTAGTAGCGACTGAGTTAACATAAATTAATAAATTAAATAGATAAATTATCTTTATTTCAGGCACATTGCACCCATATTACATTCCAACAAAAAAGACAATACTGTACAAAAACACAAAAAAAATTAAAATAATAATATAATAATAATATCTCAACTAAAGTGATGGAACCATAAAGTTAATAACCATCATTGTTAAGTAAAATGGTCACACACAAAACAATGCCTCAGTGATGTGTTCTTTAATTTTTATCATTTAAAAAATATTTTTAATTCTTTTAGGAATATCTGTAATTTAGTTTGTCTATTTCTAAACTAATAATTATAAAATAAAGCTAATATTTTAGAAAGAAACATTAATATCTATTTTCTACACTATTCTAACAAATTATCTTCGCCCGCCATGAAATCTGTCACATATTGTTCGGACCTCATTCCTAAATGGCGGCACCCTGTGGCAGAATTCGTCTTGCAATTAGAATAAATTGTGGGCGGTTACAGGTCGATAAAGAAGTAGGTATCTTACGTTCCATTTAAAAAATCTACAAAGTAAACTATCACTAGTAAATATTGTACACGAACCAAAAAGAAACCAAAAATTATTACGCTTTTAAGAAGCACTTTTAGTCACTTACCATCAGGTGAGCCGCATGCTCGTTTGCCCCCTCTCCTATAAAAAAAAGCAGTTTAATACCGTACCCATTGGATACGCAAAAATAAAACATGCTACCAAGTAAGCAACATATTGCATTCCACCTTCGGCCTTGCTACCTACAAATCATTCGTATGAAATATTTTACATTGAGGCGCAAATGCATCGTGGGAATTCATCGATTCTGCAATATTATAAAAAACGAAAGAATTATGTGTAAAATATTAGCTCATAAACAAAAGACTATGGAATTTTCCAATTAAATGCACTATACGAAATCATTTTAAATCGAAAAAGGAAGACATTTTAAAAGGAAATATCTGTAATGTAAATTATTAAAGATATTTTCTTTTAAATTAATGTATTTACAACGCCTTTTACTAATGAATATTTTTCTTTTTCTTTTACGTAATTCAAAATATATGTCTATGCATCATTTAAATAATATATTTATTAATTACACGTGATAAAGGCATACCGCACCTATACCATGATTGCAACAAGAGGGGATCAACTCAACCGGATCTTACAAAATACCAGCGTAAAATAGCAGCATAATGCTGCTGTGTTTCGTATAGTGAGTATAGAGAACCGGAAACCCTTTTCACTGGAATCGAGGCATTACATCTTAGTCCTCAAGGGTGACAAAGAATCTGCATTTTGATTCTTAATCAAGGATTGATGTAGATGTCTGCACCATCAAGTGGACTGTATGCTTATTTGTCACCCTTATCCTGTAAAAAAATAAAAAGGTATAATTAAAGCGTCTGATGACTGTATTTTATATTTTAAAATTTTAATTGAAGTAATTTCTATACAAAGAGCAATTCCTTTCGAAATTAAAATACCTTGCACTGTTAGTAAATTACGAGTCTTTATTTTATAAAACCTAAAGAAGTG
The DNA here is from genome assembly GCA_033319125.1 of Parnassius glacialis. Lineage (NCBI taxonomy): Eukaryota > Metazoa > Arthropoda > Insecta > Lepidoptera > Papilionidae > Parnassius > Parnassius glacialis. The sequence goes on along the minus strand of JAVANC010000029.1, from coordinate 24,512,508 downwards.
GCTAAAAACTGTTAATTGCCGCACTAATTAATGACTCGTTTCGGGGATTTCCCCTAAGACAAAGGAAGAGAGGGACAATGAATTAAAATTTCTTTCAAGCAAACTCATACTTTTATAGCAAATATAGAAAAAAGTGGTTTTCAATTGTGAAGGTCTACCGCCACGTTAGTTTTCTTTTATTGTGCCAAAAAAATATGACTACGCATCTGAAGCCTTATTTGTAGAAGAATAAGGGTGAGAAACGTGCACATATTTCTATATGATGGTAAAGAGATATTTAGTTTTTCAAGTCGTCATAGCCTATTAAAAGTCCGCTGCTGAACATTTGCCTCATACGTACATTAACTCATAGGAGGGATATTTGCCATAATTGCCAAGCTTGGTGGGCGGGTTCTCAACTGTAGTTTTTATTACTTTGATTTGTTATCAGGCAGATGCTGCTGCCCGTGTTCTGCTTCTTACCCTGTATTGTTGTGTATTACTGTTTTAAAGATGATAATGATGATGATGTTATCGATTGTACGTATGATTATAATAGCATGGCAATGGCATATAATAGCAATGTCAAAGTTAAATCGCCTACTTTAACAGCCTTTGAGAAAAACATCTGAGTCAGATAAACACAGACTGACACTGAGGTGATTCTATACGTTATAGGCTACAAATTAATATTTATATTCGATCGGCCCATCCGTGCGACAGCAATAGCTGCCGCGTGGCTCTACCACTGCGAAACCTATTACGAATCATGAGATATAGCCCGCTGACAGACAGACAGATTCCTGTTGGTTTTGTACCCTTCGGGTGCGGAACCCAAAATCGAGTTTACAGAAGAAAGAATGACGAATGGTTACTTTGTCACACTTATGTAAGTAATATAGGAATCAACCTAGAATTCAGCACAAAAGCTTTATAGATTTGGTACATATATACATGAATATTCTATTGTCATTTGTTCCCATCTCTCACTTATGGTTGAACTTCAGTTAGTGACAGTTAAGTCAGTGAAAGCTTTAAACAGTGACTGCTGCGTTCATCTAGTGATTTTTAACGCAACTGGTGACCACGAATTTCTGGGTTCGAATCCCGAGTTGGACAAAAAATCACTTTTTGAGTTATTATCTCGAGAAATCCTCAATAACTAACAAAACATTGAATATTAACAATAATTTATCTCAATCTGATCAAGAAGTTGCTATGGCTTTTGAGAAACATTTCACTGATGTTCCTTTTTGACAACAAAATCATCAGATTCTTCTCCTACTGTCGCCGAATCATTGCTTAAACAAAACGTAAAGCCTTGCTCAAATACTTTTAAATTCCATAGAGTATTGCCAAAAGATATCGTTAAATATTTTTCAACTATTGATGTTAAGAAAACGGCAGTCTTGTGAGGGATTTTCGTTAGTTATTGCATCTATGTTAGTTGTTATGTATATAGTTTGACCTTGCCCGTTTCACTATTAATTATACTCCATGTCATTTTAATTTTATCGAATGCAGTTTTAATTTTGTTGCTTAAATGTTTAGCCTTAGCTGTGGAGTATAATTTTTTAAATTTTTAGAATATGTTTTTACGTACTTTCTAAATATAATACTATGGTTATATGATTTTTCATTGTAAAGCTCGTATAAATTTTGTCTAATTTAATAAATTCCTAATTCTATTAAATTCACAAGTTATAATTTTAAATAATGAACCATACAAATAATCAGCAATATTTTAAATGAAAGTGATGGAAATCCTTTTACTATGTTACTTCTAAACCTCTCCAAACAATGTTCACTTATTGGAACAAACACAACTTTCCCATTTTTGTTTTTTTGTATGTAAGACAATGAGACCAACTGTCCACAGTGATCCAAACTTGAATTTTGAATAATTTATTTATGCAAGGGCTTAAAATCGATAAAAATGATATCACTCGCACTAGACCCAGCAATACGTGTCGGTTCTAAGAATAAATTGACAAGATTATACGATTTAAATAACGAGGTAAACTTAATACCAATTGAAGAAGCTTCAAGCAGATTGATGTTAAAGTCTCCACATATTATAATAGACTTTGTTCTGTTTAATAAGGTTGAGCAAAACTTTTTTCAAAATCATTTAAAAATATTCGTAAGTAGCATATGGGGGTCTGTAAACACTTACAACGATGAGGTGCTCGAGCTCGACACAAGCTATTTCTACAGTTCGTTCAACAGAGAGGCTCTCAATATCCTTACTTTCTTAATATAATAATGATTTATCAGCTAATATTAAGGAGCCACCACGTAAACTTTTTTCTCTATTAAATTAACTGACCATCTGGTGATTTCTGAAATTCAACATTAAACTATAATATTTTAGTTAATGTTCAGTAATACAAAGGATATGTATATATACTTTCAATTCTTTGCCCATCATGCCTTGTAAATTTTTACTTCTTATTACTTATTTGTGGGCTATATTCTAAATTAATCAAACTTTTATTACTGTACCAGTTGGGTAAAATTTTGTAACTATAATTTTATTTAGGATGTCACTAAAAGATGCTCCAGCTATTCAGCAATTTACAATTTTCTCCAGACTTTATTTTTATATGTGGTAGAGCCACGCTACGGCTATATTTGTAGCACGAATGGGTCGGCTCGACGGGGAAGGACCACGCTCTCACAGAATACCGGCGTAAAAAGCCTAATGCTGCCATATTACGTATGGCGATTGTAGATAACATGGGATCGTTTTTACTAGCAATGAGTAATTTTGGTCCTCAGATTTTACCGTCTATGGGCCACAGCATCTATTTGCCATTAGGTAATAATTTAAGAATAAATGAGATCAGAGCGCCCATTTAAGCCGTTATAAAGCCGTGGCTTACCGCTATTCGTCCTCTTTAAGCTTCGATTAACAATGTCTAAAACGTATTAGTTATTCCGGATCCCTACTCGCTTAATTCCTTGTTCAGACTTAGCTGTTAGATCAAATTAATTATGTCAAATAATTTCTTGGTATATTTTATCTACACACTAGCTGTATCCCGCGACTTTGTCTGCGTGGAATTTTTTACGATTGTACTAAATGGGTTTAATTTTTTTTGCGCGGTACCCTAATTAAAAGGTAAAGAGGTCAGCAGAAGTTCCAACAGGGAAGTTACATGGCCTTTTACATCTAGGATCCGCGTAGGCGATGTAACCAGTTGTGTCAGACCATGTGCCAAGGCAAAATCATAGACAGATCTACCCGCATGATCGGTTAAACAGGAACCAAGCCATTCAGCGTGGTGGGCGTTAAAACCACTGAGTATCACGATCTCTCCGGATGGGACCTGTTGTAGCACGGAGTTTGCAGCCATCTGGACGTGGTCGATGAGACGGTCTGTATCGGCATTACCACTATAGGACCTATAGAGGCATCCGTATACGCGGGGATGGTCGTCGCTGTCTACGCAAAGCCATAGGATGGACAGGTCTTTATCTTCAAAACTGCCGAGGCGTCGAAAGCCAATTTCATCTCTGACGTAAACGCAAACTCCAGCCCAGGATACAAACGAGTGTTCTAATTTATACCCCGGGTAGAAGAGATACAAAGTATCAGCCGGAGAGAATACCTGTGTCTCGGTTAGAAAGAGCAAGGCCGGCTTTGCTATCTTCAGATGGTAGTGGACGGCGTAAAGGTTTGAATGAAGTCCCCTGATATTAGAGAAATCCACGGAAAGCGTGGCAGGGGTTGCCTTTGTCTTCTTGCTCCCCTTGCCCCGAGCAGGTTCGCCCCCCCCCCTTCCCCAGAATACGCGGGGCAGCCTGAGCACCCACGCTCGGAAAGAGTAGGGTAGCTCGGGCGTGGATGCCCAGCGAAGGATTCTCCAGGGATGCTGGTACCCTCCTGGGGTAGTGTTCCTTTTAATTCCGCTACCATGTTGAGTGGGGGAGAGGATTGGGCCCGCCCACCTGCACTCACCAGGCGAAATGTAGAAGTAAACTTCTACTTCACGCTGGTATTCTGTGAGGTGGTGGTAACACCCCGGTTTGAGCCGGCCCATCCGTGCGACAGCAAAAGCTGCTGCGTGGCTCTACCACTGTTAAAACTGTATGTCGTCGAATATCTCCAGTTTGTCGCAAGACATCATTGAGACCCTCGCAATACTACATAGCTCGCATTATGATTATACTTAGGATAAAAATTTAATATAATATAACAGAGTAGAGTAGAGAGGACAGGAATAAAATAATTTTTATTTAATAAAGATTTACTACTGTTTCGGAAAAATATTCTGCCCTGGAAGAAACCAAAAACACCATACACTTTTTAGTAGTAACAACCCCTACTAAACAATTTTTGCTTTATATACTACATTTTAAACTTTTTGATAGATAACTCCTCCATATTTTCCGGGACTTTGTTGTAATAGCGATTTGAATTAGGCCAAATCAATAGTCATACTCGTGTAATCGAGATACAGCTATAACGTTAAGTTCATAGAACTATTTAGACGTTTACCCTTAACAGAAATCACTAATTAAACCGGAATCGGTTTAAACCGCTATCATACGACATTACACGTGAAATACCGCATCAGCCCATTACAGCCATCCATCAATGTCTTTATTGCGCGCTTCGTGCCGAACTCAGTTTGTTAAATTTTCTCTTTCGTAGTTAATTAAACAACGGTTTTAATATAATATTTATATAGTTCACAAGTTAATTATTATCTGTACATAGAAATAAAATCGAGGTATCTGTTTGTTATATGTAAATAACTGCCTTCGATTGAGCTGAGGTCATTTGTATGTCATTAAGACAGGTGTTTAATTATTTTAGTTCCTAAGCGCGATCATAGATGGCGCTGGCTGTCTGTTGCTTCGCGCAGTAGAATTTTTTTTTGTTTTATGGCCCTCGGGCTCTTACGGCTCTTAATAAATTTGGTTTGCCAGTATTGTATATTGAATTTTTATTTCAATTACACACCTACCTCGAACTACCTCGTCATACCTATGTATTGGGTTATACATAGTGTTGGTACTTTGAGCCAACTGCGGATCGGTCGGTTGGTTTAGGCAAGTTGTTCAGTTTTTTGAAGAGGTTTTGGCTGGGCAAGTGGATTGCTTGCGCAAACTAGCCAAGTTCAGCAGCGGTGGTTGCAAGGAGGCTACTATCAACTGCAGACGGTGCCGGGAGTGACGGTGCCTGTCAGGCAGCAAAGCGGAACAACTACGAGCGGAGGAGAGGGGAGTGCGGAGCGCAACGCGCTTTGTACGTCATCAACTACAGTCCATTGATGTGATACCAGGATTAATTGTGAGTGATTTGAACCTTATTTACATGCAACAATTAACTTTGAAAATATTAAATCAAGTGAAGTGTTTACAATAAAATGGTGCAAATTTGAACTTTATTTCTTTGAATATTTAAACTTAGTAAAATTTTGGACGTTACTTGGACTTAGAATAATTAAGTAGTTTGTTTACAATTAACTTAGTTAGATTTTAAGGAAATTTGGCAAAGACGGGGAACCTATGTCCGATTTTTTTTTTGAAACAACAACTGTGAAAACACTTGTAATTTTTTTAGGATTTTTCTGTAACTTGTGTTTCTTATATATTAAAAAAAAAATTCAGTGTAAATTTGTATTGACGTTAAATAATAGTTTGATTCAAAATGGAAGATTTAGTTCACTTGCAGGTCGATTCTTATGACCGTATGAAAAAGGCTTTAATAAATTATAAAAAGTGTCCTAAAGAGAGAATAACACAGCAATATGTACAAATCAGATTAGATTCTCTTAATGAACTTTGGTCTAAGTTTAATGATACACATGATAAGATTGTAAGAGCTACTGATAGAGAATTAGCTTATTTTAAAGATGATATGTATGAATTAGTTTAAGTGTTGTATGTAGAATATAAAACAGTTTTAAAACAAGTGCTGGACACCTTTGAAAAACCAGCAAAGGCAGTTTCAAATGTTTTGGATTCTAATAGTTCACAGACACAGAGTACAAACATTCAATTGCCTACCTACCTTTACAGGGCAGTATTCAGAATGGACCACGTTCCGAGATTTGTTTGTATCGTTAGTGCATAGTAATTCTCAGTTAGACAATGTACAGAAAATGCACTATTTAAAGGGTTATTTGTCTGGTGAACCGGAACAACTTCTTAGGCAGATTCCAATTGCGGATTCAAATTATACCAGATGTTGGACATTATTAAATTCGAGATATAACAATAAGAAATTCATGTGTCATTCTATTCTCAAAAATTTATTAAGTCAAAAAAATATTGTCGGTGAGTCTGCGCAAATGTTAAAGGGATTGATTGACACCACCACTGACTGTTTGAGTGCGTTAACAAACATAGGAGTCGATGTGAGCTCCTGGGATATACTTATAATACACTTGTTAACCCTTAAACTTGACGTAGATGCCAGAAAAGAGTGGGAAATCTATATTAGCAACAACAGTGAATTAGACGAACTTCCGAAGTTCACTCAATTTAAAGACTTTTTAACGAAACGTTATCGCGCTTTAGAGTTTCTGGAACCTAAGTCATCAGTGTCACACAAGGCTCAAAACATTCAATCACAAAATGTTAATAAACCTAAGGTTTTTCACACAACTCAACTTAAATGTGAATTCTGTTCTGACAACCACAATTGGTAACTGTAAAAGGTTCGCCAAGGAAGACGTAGATAACCGTAGAAGTTTTATTGAGAAGAACCGTTTGTGTTTCAATTGTTTTGGTCCTCATGCAGCCAAGGTTTGCCAAAGTACTTTAAGCTGTAGGATTTGTAAACGCAAACATCATTCAATGCTTCATCCTAAAATGTCTCATGATGAAGGTTCAGGTAGGTCTGGTGATGTGTCTAGTGGTTCTACTAGTGCTCAAGGGTCTAGTAAGGTTTTCATTTCTCTGTCTGGTGAGGATGTTGAGGGTTCATCCACTAAAATAATAGTGGCGTCATCCAGCTCAGTAGAAAGTGACCCTGTTATCACGTGCCATTCATCGAACCAGTTGACAGTTCAAAGTCAGATTCTGTTAGCCACAGCTCTGGTTAAGGCAGAATCATCCAACGGAGAGCTTCATTTAATCCGAGCGCTGCTTGATCAAGGCTCTCAAGCCTTTTTTGTCACGGAAGCGGTTGCTCAGTACTTGGGTCTTAAGAAGATGCCTGTACAGGGGCGTATATCTGGATTGGAAGGTAACGACAACATTGCAGTTAAATATATGGTAAAATTGAAGGTTCATCCTAGGTTTGATTCCACCACAGTGATAACTGTTCATGCTTACATTCTCAAGTCTATTACCTCTTTTCTTCCTAGTAAAAAGGTTGTTGAATTAGATTGGATAAATAAAAGTGGCATTTGCTTAGCTGACCGTCAATATCACACTCCTAACAAAATTGATGTTTTGTTGGGTGCAGAGGTATACGGACAAGTCATACAAGGTCAAATCAAAAGGGGATCAAAAGGGTCATTAGTAGCGCAAAGTACTTCTCTGGGTTGGATAATTTCAGGTACTACACAACAGATCCAAGGCAACCACGTCGTTGTAATGCATGCTTTGACGGATGATTACCTCAAGGTATTTTGGGAAATGGAAGCTGATCCCAAGAGTCAATCAAAAATATTATCGCAGGAAGAAAAAGAGTGTGAAAGATTGTATGCACAAACAACGTGCAGAGACTCGCAGGGCCGTTATATAGTGCGGCTTCCACTTAAACAACAAAATGTCGAGTTTAAAAATTCTAAATTGATCGCAGAGAAAAGGCTTAGATCATTAGAATCTAGATTCAATAAAAATGAATCTTTGAAAAAGAAATATGCTAAGGTAGTCAAAAAATACGAAAACTTAAATCATATGGAGATCGTTCCAGAGAAGGAACAAAACGGAAACAAATCTTTCTTTCTTCCATATCACGCTGTCATTAGGGATGACAAAGACACGATCAAGATTCGAGTCGTATTCGATGCATCTTGTAAAGATCAAAATGGTAATTCCCTAAATGATGTTCTTATGATAGGGCCAACCCTACAGCCAGAATTAAGGCACTTACTGATAAGGTGGAGGAAGTACCCTATTTGCTTGGCAGCTGACATCATTAAGATGTACCGTCAAGTCAAGGTGGCTGATCAAGATACAGATTATCAGCGGTTGTTATGGTGTGATCAGTGGAATGGTGAGGATGAGGAGAACGGAAATGTAGAAGCTACTAGAAAATCAAAGGCAAATATACAGGAATATCGTTTATTGCGACTAACATTCGGAACCGCTTCAGCACCATATTTGGCTGTAAAAACGTTGCAACAACTGGCTCTTGACGAAGGTGCACTGTATCCTGAGACAGCTAAAAAAATTGTGGATGACTTGCTCTCGGGCTGTCAAACAGTGGAAGAAGGATTACAGATCTATAGGGAATTGAACATAATGTTAAAAAAGGGAGGGTTTGAGCTTCAAAGGTGGATGACAAACAACAGTGAGCTACTGGAAATATTAAAAAAGGAGGAAGAAGGAAAGGATATAGGAGAAGGGATTAACTTAAAAACACATGAGATAGTTAAACTTTTAGGACTTACCTGGAATCGACGAACCGACGAATTTCAGTACACGGTGACTCTTCCGCCGCAGACAGGACCTGTAACAAAAAGAAAGGTTTTGTCAGACATAGCTAGATTATACGACCCCTTAGGTTGGCTTGCCCCATGTATAATTAAAGCAAAGATTTTAATCCAAAAATTGTGGCTGGCAGGCATAAATTGGGACGAAGAACTTCCAAACGTTATACTCAAGGAATGGATTACTTACCGGAACGAGTTAGAAAATTTAAAACATATCAAGTTGCCTCGTTGGATGAAAACCAAGGCTAACGATGAAGTAGTAGAACTCCATGGATTTGCAGATGCTTCGAATCCTGCGTATAGTGCAGTAGTGTATTTGCGAGTTGGTGATTCGGATGGAAATATTCACGTTAGCTTGGTTACCTGCAAAACAAAAGTAGCACCTATTAAACAAATATCAATTCCTAAAATGGAGTTGTGTGGAGCAACATTATTGAGTAAGCTTCTGAAGGAGGTGTCTGAAGTGTTGAACATTGAAAGGTCGCATATTCATGCTTGGTCGGATTCAGAAGTGGTTTTGACCTGGTTGAGAGGACATCCAAGCAAATGGCAGACATTTGTTGGTAATCGTGTCTCAGAAATTCTAAGTACTCTCGATTCGAATCGCTGGTCACATATTTCATCCAGCCAGAATCCTGCTGACTGTGCATCGAGAGGGCAAAATCCATCAGATTTACTGCAAAATACTTTGTGGTTTCATGGTCCACCGCTTCTTCAGGAAAAGACAGTAAATTAATATAAACCAAAAAACGATGAAACTCAGTTGGAAATGAGAAAGGTTCACTTTACTGAGGTGGATCAATTCATTTGGAACAAATACTCATCATGGACCAAGCTAGTAAGAGTAGTGGCTTATTGCAGGCGTTTTTTGTGTGGTAAAAATAAGCTTGAACGCCGTCATAACTACCTTAAAGCTCTAGAGTTAAAACAGGCTACTGACACCTGTATTAGACAATGCCAACAGGAACATTTTAAAAAAGAATTTGAGCTTTTAAAGGCTAACGAACCGAATAAAATCAAGGGTCCTCTTAAACCTTTTTAACAGTGGTAGAGCCAGGCGGCAGCTTTTGCTGTCGTACGGATGGGCCGGCTCGAACCGGGGTGGTACCACGACCTTACAGAAAACCAGCGTGAAGTAGAGGTTTACCTCTGCGTTTCGCTTGGTGAGTGCAGGTGGCCGGAGGCCCTTTTTACTGGAAATGAGGCATTCCATCTTAGTCCTCGCGGGTGACAACGCATCTATATTTTGATTTGTAATAGAGGATAGATGTAGATGTCTATGGGCCGCAGCAACTACTTACCATCAGGTGGACTGTGTGCTCGTTTGTCACCCTTATCCTATAAAAAAAAAACCTTTAAATCCGTTTATAGATGAATCAGGACTGCTACGAGTTGGAGGACGTCTGGAAAAATCCCAATTGAACACAAACAAAAAGCATCCAATTCTGCTTCCTAAAGACTCGCCTGTAACAGATTTAATTGTCGCTGATGCCCACACGAAAACACTACATGGAGGTCAGCAGCTTATGCTTACATATTTGCAATCCAAATACTGGATTTTAGGCTCCAAATTGTTGACCAAATCACATGTCAGAAAATGTGTAACATGTTTCAAGGACAGGGCAAAATCTGCACCGCCTTTAATGGGCCAGCTTCCAGCTGCCAGAGTAACACCTTCTAAACTATTTAAATGCAGTGGAATTGATTACGCTGGACCCATTAACGTACGGACAACAAAGGGAAGAGGATACATATCATATAAGGGATACATTTGTATTTTTATCTGTATGGCGACTAGGGCAATTCATCTGGAAGTTGTCAGTGATCTTACAACTGAAGGATTTCTAAGCGCGTTCAAACGATTTGTTGCTCGCCGTGGGCTCTGCACCGATATTTGGAGCGACAACGGCACAAACTTCGTGGGAGCCGCTAGAGAGTTGCGCGCACTATTTGCATCTGAAAGGTCAGGAATCTTAAGAGAGGTGGCAGATTCCTTGGCTTCACATGGCACTTCTTGGCACTTTATTCCGCCACGGTCACCGAATTTCGGAGGATTGTGGGAAGCCGGAATTAAGTATGTAAAGACACACTTAAGGAAGGTTATCGGAGAGACAACCTTAACCTACGAAGAGTTGTCCACAGTCTTGATACAGATTGAGGCCTGCCTGAATTCAAGACCTCTAACACAACTTCGGACAGACACCGGATCATTGGAGGTACTTATTCCCGGCCATTTTTTGGTGGGAGAACCCTTGGTTACCCTACCAGACAATAACTTTGAAACCTCCAACATCAGCAGTTTACGTAGGTGGCAACTCACCCAGAAGCTGATGCAACAGTTTTGGCGACGATGGTCGCAAGAATACTTAAGTCAGTTTTTACATAGGTACAGATGGTCTCACCAAACACCTGAACCGCAGTTAGTAGATAAAGTATTAATAAAAGAGAATGACTTACCCCCGTGTAAATGGCTCCTTGGTCGTGTGATAGCTAAACATCCAGGAACTGATAACATCACCCGTATAGTCACTTTGCGAACTAAAAATACAGTTATCAAGAGACCAGTATCCAAGCTCTGTATACTTCCAATTGATACTGGACTAACTGCTGACCAATAAAATATTTACTGTACTTATTTAACCCCTTATGGGTACCTATAAAATGTATTTTATTTGTAATGGGTAAATATAGATTATTTTTTTTTTGGTATTGTTGCATGGTGGGCGGTTTACTTTTATTGTTTTATGTATAATATGTTAATGTTAATTAAGGACGAATCTGTTTATATCGTCCTTGGTGGGCGGAATGTTTAATTATTTTAGTTCCTAAGCGCGATCATAGATGGCGCTGGCTGTCTGAAGGCGCAGTAGAATTATTTTTTTGTTTTATGACCCTCGGGCTCTTACGGCTCTTAATAAATTTGGTTTGCCAGTATTGTATATTGAATTTTTATTTCAATTACATACCTACCTCGAACTACCTCGTCATACCTATGTATTAGGTTATACAACAGGAATAAACATTTTAAATTGTTTTGCCTATCTACCTGTTCGGACTAAATTTCAAAATAGCTGAGCAGTTTGTTGTGAAACTTTTACAAACAGATAGATAGCAATAACAGGAGAGATCTAAGCTATATTTCATCCAAAATACCTTTTCATTTTTTTTCTGAAAAAATTGATAAAATTCATAGTCTATAATAATCTTAATTCTAAATAACATCACATTAATTGACCCTTCAAACAGTATCCGAAAAACAGTTTGTTATGTTCCTAGTGAGGATACGATTTTTTTTTTATAAAATAAGGTTGAAAACAAGCACAAAGTACACCTGATGGTAAGTGAATGCCATGGCCAATACACATCTACATCTATCCTCGATTAAAAGTCAAAATGCATTGACGGCGTCACCCCTAACGACTTAGATGGAATGCCTCGTTCCCAGAAAATAGGGTGTCTGGTTCTCTACACTCACAATTCGAAACACAGCCACATTATTCTGCTGTTTTACAATGGAATTATATCAGGGCGTGATTGTGATTCGACCCATTCGTGTTGCAGCTAGTAGTATAGCTGCAGCGTGGTTCTAACATATTACAAAATAAGTAGCCGTAAAATATTAAGTCTTAGGTCATGGTCATGAAATTATTGTGTTATCATCGGTTCTTAATACGACTACATATTATCAGATTCGTACGTTCGGAAGTGAAAAAAACTGTATTTTTTTTAAAGGAGAGGGTGACAAACGAGCACACAGTCCATCTGATGGAGAGTGGCTACTGTACCTATTGACATCTACATCTATCCTCAATAAAGACTCAAGATGCAGATGCGTTGTCACCCGTGAGGACTAAGATGGAATATCTCTTTGCTAGTAAAAAGGGCCTCCGGTTCTCTACACTCACCATACGAAACACAGCAGCGTTAAGCTGCTTTTTTACGCTATTATAAATATATATACGCTATTATAAATTCCATGGATTTCGTTTTGCGGGTTTTGACCCCTTTGTTGTCGATACTCCACGCATTAGAACCAAACATTTTGCTTCCTCTTTTGTAATGCGTACAGCAAGGGAGTGGAATAATTTGCGGACGTCTGTATTTTCGTCAGAATATAATCTGGGCGTCTTCAAGGCAAGTGTATAGGCTTTTGTTGCAGTAATACAGTGTGATTTACCATCTCAGGCTTCATCACCACCACTTACCACCAGGTGGGATTTTAGTCAAGCACTGGCTTTTTCATAGCATAAGGGTAACAAACGAGCACACAGTCCACCTGATGGTAAGTGGTTGTTGCGGCCCATAGACATCTAAAATCTATGCTCGATTACGAATTAAAATGCAGATGCATTGTCACCCGTGAGGACTAAGATGCCTTGTTTGCAGTAAAAAAGGGTCTCCGGTTCTCTACACTTACCATACGAAACACAGCAGCGATAAGTTGCTATTTTACGTTGGTATTTTGTGAGAGCGTGGTCCTTCCCCGGTTGAGCCGACCCATTCGTGCTACAACTACACCTACTAATATAGCTGCAGCATGGCTCTACCACTTAAAATACTTGGCTTGGCTTATAATAAGTAAAAATAACATACATTAAATTTTGTAAATAGGCAAAAGTTAATATATTTATCACTCGAAAATTTTCTTTGAGTTTCTCTTGGTTTTAGGTTGAAAATGTAATCATAAAATTCCATTACATTTCTAAGTTATTCATACATACAGTCATATATACATTCATACATACAAACACGGCTCCGTGGTGCAGTGGCTTAACAATGAGTAGTTGCGCTGGGAGCCGCGGGTTTAAATTCCGCACAGAACAGGGTCTGGATGTATGTCCTCGTGCAATTTAGGTTTTTATACTGCCTTCACGATGCAGGAGAAAATCCTAGTGTGAGGGTAACGTTTTAAAAAAAAATACAAACACACTTAAGTACAGGCCAAGCTAAATAAAAACGTTATTTAATTTAAGTTTAGAATTCCAAGTCGAAAGCAAAATATTAAATTTTATAACATTATTCGCAATGTAACCAGGACAGAGTTTTATTGCACAAGTGTGAGCACAAACACAAGTGCAGAGTGTATTCCGACGCAACCGGAGAGAGATCAGAGAGATCAGAAAATCTGCTCTACGGTGCATTTCGAGAAATGGATCTGGAACACTTCAGGACTCTGGACCGCTACTGAAAATTTCTTGACAAAATAATCAAATAACTGGTTTTCTCCCAAACCGGAATTCGAACCCGAGACCACATAATCAGCAGTCGCATTTACGACCATTAGACTTACGAGGTTGTCGATTAATTATAAATTTTATTATACAACATATAAGTATGTTGTACACATTTTGTAATATACAAGATTATTTTTCAAAGAGCAGCCAAATTTTATACTTAAGTTCAAATAAATCAATAATGATGTTGCGTTAATGCAGTTTTTGAAAATACGAGTAAATAAGGCTTCTACTTTTATTAGAAATTATCCCAAATTGAATGTAATTTATGAGCATCAACGTTTTTGCCTACCGAGCGACCCTAACGAATGTGTGCGTGCGCAGTAAAATCACTTAAAATAATGTATTACCACGCATTTTGATTTTAAAAGATAAAAAGAACAGAATTATTGAGATTTTATTTAAATAATATTTCTTCACCATTTGCCTATATTACTTATTCTTAACCTTCTCTGCAAATTTGGAAGAATATTGCAGAATAATCCTGTATATTTTAACTTGCTAACCTTATCAACCCGCTTGTCAAACGTGGCAACTGTAGTAAATATCCCTTTGAGGCAATCTATGGGGAGGTCTATCTTCAGCAGTGGACTTTAACAGGCTGTAACGATAAATGTACGGTATATTTTGTAAAATGTTATTTAAAAACTGCAGGCCCGCTGGGTTTCTCGTTATTGTTTTCTAGGAGAGAGGTATTTTACGGTTAATTTAATTTAAAATGACTTCCAATTTGAATTACTTGATAATTTATATGTACATTGAACGAGAAGAATCTTTTTTGTATTTCTATTTCAAACAACCCAATATTTAAAAGGTAATAAGTAATTACATTTTAAAATACCTACTGGCTTACTTAAAAGGTTTATTGATTTTATTTTACTAATAGAATAGAGTATTGCAATCAATAACTATGTGGTAGGGTCATGCTGCAGCTATATTATGGTATTCATATTACAACTGCAGCACGATCGGGATCACTCGACCGGGGAAGGATCACGCTCTCACTGAATACCGGCGTGAAAAGCAACTTTATGTTGCTGTATTTTGTATAGTGACTGTAGAGAACCGGTGACACCGCTTACGGTTTCCAGTAAAGGGGGTCACCGGTTTTTTCACTACACGGCTTTTTTCTAGTAAATTCTTGTATAAGCTTGAGCTTCTCAGTACGGACGATAACATCACTATGAGCTCATCATTATAATACATCATTATAATAATAAGTCATGGAAAATACCTCCTTATTGACTTACAAATAAGAGCTATACGACATTAAATCAAATATATGTTTTCATTAAAGTCGGCCGAGTTTTGTCTGTATCAAAATTGATCAATTCAGTTTCATGGTTGACTAAACATTACAAAGTTATTCGAGTCCATGTGTGCATTGGCTCACAAAATTTGACCAATTTATTTTTCCAATATATGGCTTTCGATACATATGACATAATTACCTGTAAAGGCTAAAAAAACCAAATAAATATGTGTATATTTATTCAGATTAGTTTTGGCCCGACCATTCGGGCGCGGGTAATCAGCAGTCGCATTAACAGAAGGCAAGATGCAGTCGAAACAAGCTACTAAAAATATGAGTTACAGTAATTTAATATACTTCTGTATAAATGCAATAGCGTTATAAGAATATCTACTCCCCCAAATCATCCCGTCATTGTCCTAAGAGGCGACATTAGGACACAAACTAGGAGACGGGCAGCAGTGTCTTCATAACAACAACCAAAAAATAAAAAAATACGATTAATAAACCTGCCTAGCAGGGGCAACTACTATGAGGCGACCTGTGGGGAGGCCTATACTCTGTAGTGAACTTTGATAGGTTGTAACGGTATTTGTGTTTCACAAAGTGTGTTTAGATTTAAGTACATCATCAGAGAGCATTTAATTTGACAATTTTCAACGCATCTGCATTTTCATTCTTAATTCAGGATAAATGTAAATGTCAATGGGCCACATCATCCCCTTATTATTAGGTGGACTGTGTGATCGCTTGTCACGCTTTCAACATAAAAAATCTACAACAAGAAAACCAGACAGATTTAATTTTATAAATAGTTGTTTATGTTTTATTGGCATGCAAATAACACCATTTGCTCAATCAAACCATTTATTTCCATATTACTGACAAAAACAAGCATCATTTCTAAAACGTATCCCTCTAACCGTAAGGGACCATCAATCTTAAGGCCAAGGTTACGAGCATCATCAACACGTTGAATAGGCTATTCATTCAAGAATATACTGAGTTTCTTGTCAGCTATTTCAATTATTTACTACGGTGAATCTATTTTCAAGTAGTTTGTTTTTGAGGAGTTTAACATAAGAGAATTTACCTTTGTTTCTGCAATGCCATTTAAATTACTGTTTATTTTGTGAATACTCTGATTATTATGTTTTCTTGTTTGTGTTGCCTTTTTTCCAAGTTAATATTAAATCACTTTCGTATATAAATATTTGGATCGAATTTAATAATTGATTTTTAATTATTTTAAATTTCAAATTGATTTGTCACTGAGCTAGAGACTCAAAAGTTTGAACATAGCTTAAAATCGGATGACAGTGACAGACAGATAAATATAATGTAGAAATATGGTATAATAAATTGTTTTTTTCTTCATTAAGTACTGTTAGTTTTGTTTATTTGTCTTTAGCGTATTTTCTGTATTAGAAATGAATATAAATTGTGAATTAAGAATTTATTTTAAAATTAGAATACAGTTCATTCACTTACATGAGATTCTCAACTGTACAGACACATTTTCAAATTGCTAAATAAACCTGTCTTTTATCTAATAGGTAAATATTTGTATTGCATCACTTATAAAATGATGCTATTAACAAGATCATAAAACAATGATGCTGCAGTGATTGAATTCTCATAAAATTCAAAAGTTATGTGTTTTCATTATCGCTGGACACATGGACTGTGAGGTATTCCATGATAGTCCTCAGATGTGAAAACGTATTGTAGCCTTCTTTGTTTAAAGTTGGTAACAAGTGTCTAAAGACTGCAGTAGCCTCTTTTTTCCAATATATTAAGCGTGACAAACGAGCTCACTGTCAAGAATCAAAATGCAAATACACTGTCACCCCAAGAATTAAGATGTAATTCGTCTTGTTGTTTAGTAAAAAGGGTCACGCACCAAACGAAACACAGCAGCATTAAGCTGCGGTTGCCGACCCACATACCAAGCGTGAGAACTTTGGTAAAATCTCCCATATGAGGCAATCTATGTGCAGAGTTATGTTCAGCAGTGGACTTTTATTGATTCTAATGGATTGGTGGATTCTGTGAGAGCGGTGGTCCTTCTTCGGTCGAGCCGACCCATTTATAATGCAACTAAATAGCTGCAGCATGGCTCTACCTCGTATAAAACTTTAATAAAATACGCTAATATAAGCATAATGTTACGAGGCAGAATGTCAATTCATTAACGTAAATTTCTGTTTCCACCTTACACCGAAATAAAGAACGACGTCGTTAAATTTACGAATGCTGTAATGAGTTTAAAGTGCTTTCATTAAAGTACACGGTTGTCTTCATTTCAACTCGAGCGGAACTTTTATTATAACTTGCTTCAGGCAATCGTAGTTGAGCCAGAGCTTTGTTTAACCGCTTTAGTTTTGACAGACAAACATAATAATGAACTTGGTCGATTTAGAATTTACAATGCCAAAGGAACCAAATAATTTCGCGAAAAACCATGTTTTAATGTATTCAAAACTTTAACTGATCTAATACCGCTTCTTTCTTATTCTTTAAAGTCCCATTAAATCCCATAGCTAGAAATGGGCCTCTTCCGTTGTAGGGAAAACTATTCTTAATTGTCACGCTTTATTGAATAGAGATAAATATATAAAAATAATACATTGATATGTAATGTTGTTGTTAGATTGCTTTATGTAGGTTACGAGTATAAAGGTACATTATTTTGTTTTTCATACTGCATGTTTTCGTTGTCTGTTTTATTTTACTTTCGACATATAAAAATCTGCTACATTTGTCAATATGTGGCAAATGAATGTTTCTTTCTTACTTTCTTATCATTAGGTGGACTGTAGCTTCGTTTGTCACTTCAATATTATAAAAAAGCTCGTTATCTCCAATTATCGAATAAACAAACACAGAATGATTGCTGGCAGTATGAGGAAGCTCAAGATCTCTCGGCAAGATATGGAGAGAGCTATGCTCGGGGTTTCTCTGCGTTATAAAATAGAAATGAGGATATCCTCAGTAGAACCGGGGTAACCGACATAGCCCAACGGATTAGTAAGCTGAAGTGGCAATGGGCTGACCATATAGCTCGAAGAACCGACAACCGATGGGGAAAAAAGTTCTCAAGTGGCAAGTGGCTAGTACCGGCAGGCGAAATGTAGAGCGTTCTCGCACAAGATGGACTTGCAGGAAGTCAATGGATGGAAGGATGCAGGTGGATCAGGACCGTGCTTTTTGGCATTTCTTCAGGAAGGCCTATGTTCAGCAGTAGACTTATGAAAGGCTGTAATGATGATGATGATGAAACACTGGGGATTTTATCCGTGCCTTGTTTGTATATTTTAGAAGTTTGTAAAACAACATGGGAAGAGTTTCTATAAACTTAATAAAGAAGTGGTATCCATGAACACGAGATACCCAGATTGGATAGTAATTAGCGAAATACCAAGAAGTAAACGCTTTAGCAAAAGTTGCTACTGGATGGGTAAAACAATATATAATAAAATACCAAACATAATTAAAGATCTTCCTATGCAATCATTTAAAAAAAAGTTATACCAGTGGCTACTTTAAAATACATTTTGCTCGGTAAATGAGTTTTTAATTACTGATGACATTTTTTGTTAGTAACTGACATGGTATATAATATTGTTTAATTTATTTTTCTTCATTTGTTAATTATATTTTTGAAGTGAAAACTTCTTTAGCGGCGTTGTGTACTTTTTTTGTAACGGGTAAAAAATGTTAAACTCGCGTCAGGTCACGTGTCCTGATCGAAAATTCGTAAGACGGACGGAGAGTGGGCAGCCGGCGCGGCGTAGGAGAGGAAGTAAGTTAGGTTTAATTAATTTTCATTTATTAATTAATATAATTTTATTATCAAGATTAGCTTTCGATCGAGTCTATTGTACTGCTTGACGAAATTATTAGTATAGATACATATTATGTACTTACATATTATTGATGTAATATTTGTAATATGTTTATTCTTTATAGCATTAACCTATATTTTCATAACATCACAATAAGCACATGTGCGGTATAGGTTTACCAAACAAATAATTTCGAATGAAAATAAATGAAATAAGATAATAATAAATAATCTCCGCCTTTCGAAAATATCCAAAATTCACAACGTTATTATTCAAGTTTTCACTTCTGCCGGCACTCCCGGAGTGCAACCCGTCGTTTTTTTTTAATAATTTTACTTTAGATAAATTTAGGATAATTGATAGATTGTTTATTATCGCTAATTTAACCTTTTAATAATGATTGATTTTAATGTGTTAATTTTGTATAAATTTATAAATTCTAAGAATAAATAAATTTGCATCATCCATTAGGGACTTAGTATATATACATAGTATATAACAATATCTCATGTAACATACATACTAAAAAGCAAATAAGTAAATTGTTTACGCAAAAGCGTTGGTGTCAGGCATCGACGTTAGATGGCTCTCGGCTCGGCTGATACGGGATGACGTTCGCGCGTGTTGAACGTCCGAGCTTACTGAACGGTGGGAGTCGAGAGCGAAAGATTAGATGTCTTCTTCGCGTCGAAGGAGAAGGCAGTCCGTTTTTTCTTTGGGAGCTCTTAGATCTAATTTATGTTAGGCGCGTATAGTAAATATACCACTGGGAATGATGGCGCGTGTTGAGAGTTTACCCGGGACTTTAGGTTTAACGCAGAATCTGTATAAGTGGATTCGACTGTATTAGTTACTAGTGCGGTAGTTAATATTCTAGAAATAACGGTGACCTTTGACCCGTACGTTCTGTGTTCATTTTCGCGAGTCAATCGTAACAAAGGAAGAAAGTGACTGCGGAAGGCGACCTTAGCTTGGAGAGGAGCTGAGGGCCGAACTGCTGCAGGGGGAACGGTCAAATAAGGTCAATAACACTACCAGCCACACCCAAATACACATCACTGACCTTTACTTTCTAGCACAATACATCCACATGAGACCTGACCGAATCCTGAGGGACCAGTCGCCTTGAATAGAGGTAAGTAAGCTCTGTTCAATAATTGTAACGCTCCCCCCGGATTGTTTAGTGTAATTAGACTTTTAACCCGTGGCGTGAGGACGCCCGACCAGCATCTGCCTGTAGCTTCTTCGTCTATGGGCCGCGAAGGATTCTACTCCTGGGATAGGCAGCTGCCGGCCGTAACATAAATAAATAAACAACGAATGATATAAGGTCAACACATAATAGCTACCATTGAGGTTTCATGCATTTTATTACTGAGTTTTTTGTACGAAAGTTTACTCCATCTCCTCTGTTTACAAGTTATAAATAAAATTGCGTATTTGTATATAGCTTGTGTACTCAATAAAAGGCGCTATAGATGTGTTTTATTTTATCATATAGAAGCCTGTTTTAGAAAGAGCATTGTGTTGCTTACGTTAAGCCAGAAAGGGAAAACGGGACAGACTGATAATCCGACACCCAAACTACCGGAAATCTTTAATGCGACGTCGATTACATAGCCACAGACTTGAGCGTTTGAGAACATCCTTTGAAAGTTGCTCGTCTTAAGAAGAGAGATTTTGTAATATGGTTGCTATTATGTTTGACGAAATGGAGAGTAACATTTGATATACGTGATTACTGAATATGTGGGGTTCGAATCATGAGTCGGGCCAAAAAACCAGTTATTGATATTTTCTGTGTTGAAGTTGCAGCGGTGTTTTACCCCTGTAGAAAACACGTTAAGCTGTTATTCCTACACCTAATCTCTTTCCGGTCGTGTCAGTGTACCGTCCCGTTAGACTATGAGATTGAGGAAATAGAAAGTACACCTGTGCTTGCGCATACACTCGGGCACTTTGATCCTATCCTGCGCAAATGACAACACTTCTTTAAGGCTAGTTGCCCATTGAAAGCCCACTGCTGAACATATGCCTTCCCCATAGCAACCGCAAATGCAATTTAATAAACCGATATAAAGATAGATAATAATAGGCGATAGAAGCCTAATGGCAGGGTGTGAATCGTGAACTTAAAAGGTCGTGGTCCTTTTAAGATCGCTCCACCATTCAGCTACTGTCATGAACCACTCCTAAGACAAGCATTTTAAGCTTACCTGGAGTCGTTAAAGGAAATATTAGTAATGAATATTAAATAAATAAAAAATAATGTCAATGACCCGTTAAAATAAACCTTATATAAAGTTATAAATATCTCCAGCGGACACAGCTAAAACTTAGATCGTTATTAAAGTACAAAATAAATATCGCGCTACAAGATATACGGCTAATTTTATCCGGCAGTGTACAAATACACAGAAGCACCGGATGCTCCAGTGTACTGCTGCATAGTTCACGTAGGTGTTATTTACCTGTAGAATACTCGTGTAGTACGCATAGACCGCTCTTTGTAAGTGCATAGTCTTAGTCTAGGGTTGGCAATAGTGAAATTAAATGTGTGTGTGTTTTTTTTTAAATATATTTGTAGTGGCGACCACTTCAACAATGAACGATGTGAACCAAACAATAACCGAGTTCTGAATGACGCTACTGAAGTTACGAAAAATTTACTAACTTACTTATTTATCTTCACGCGCAATCCTTGACGGGATAGCCAGAGAGAACCAAGTGTCACGATCCTTACATACCTCTTTCGCTTCTTTCAGATTCATTATCTTCTTCATACATGCACGTCTAGGTATCCGAGTACTCTTCACCCTCCCCTCTTCGAGCGATTTGCTCACATGGTCTTCGAAAGTTAGTCTCGGTCTACCTCGACACCTTTTAATATTAACTTTCGCGCTATATATTTTCTTCAACATTCGGTCTTCACTCATTCGCTCAACGTGCCCAAACCATCGAAGCACGCTCTTATCAATTTTTGTGATAAGGTTATTTTTCAAACCTGCCATATTGCGAATCTCTTCGTTTCGCTTTCGGTCGGCCATGGTAACGCCGCACATTTTACGAAAAGATCGCATCTCCACTGCATTTAACTTGCTTTTATGCTTCTTCTGGTATACCCAGGTTTCGCTGACATATAACAAAGTCGGTACCAACACTGCGTTATGTATTGCAAGGCGTGCACTCTTCACTACGCCTTGCCTTTTGACTATCGCAGTCAGGGCACCATTGACTTTGTTCCCGGCAGCGACACGCCTGTCCATATCTAAATCACATCTTCGATCCCGGCTTAAAGCAATCCCAAAGTATACAATTTCAATTACCTGTTCTATACATTTCTGATTTACCCATATTTCATACTTCATTCTCTCTTCGTCCCTTTCAAATACCAGAACCTTAGTTTTATTAGCATTCAAACGGAGATCTATAATTTCACATTCCTTTTTCATACACGTGACTAATGCCTGCAGTTCTGCCTCTGATGATGCAATAAGCACTGCATCATCAGCATACAGCAGACAATTTACTTTTATGTCACCCAATTTCACACCCAAACAGCTATCTTTCAGCTTCTGTAAACAGCTGTCGAGATACAGTATGAACAGCCAGGACGACATGACACAACCCTGTTTTACGCCCGTTTGGACGCTAAACATGGGTAACAGTTCATGCCCTACCCGCACACAGGCTTTACAGTCACAGTAAAGTGACTGCACAGCCCTTAGCAGTCGACCATCCACACCCCTGTCCCTTTAACTATATAAATTTTGTTATATGTTCATTGGTGTACAATAAAGTATATTTTAATTTTTACTTTACCATACCCCGGAAACAGTTCCGACATTTTCTTTCTTACAACCTTATCAAATGCTTTCTCAAGATCCACAAAAGCACAGAAAATCTTCTGGTTAGCAGCCAGAAGCTTTTCCGTGATCATGCGGAGAGAAAACATTTGATCCGTGCATCCTCTTTCAGCTCTAAATCCGCATTGTGCCTCCCATAGAAATCTTTCCGATTTCTCTTGCATCCTACGTGTCAAAACCTTCGAATAAACTTTACTTGCAAAACTGGTCAAGCTGATTGCCCGATAGCACCCGCAGTCAAAATGTGAACCTTTACCTTTATATAAAGGCACAATGACTGCGGATCGCCAATCATCCGGGACATCCCCCGTCCGCCAGCACAAATTGCACAGCAGATGAAAGCTGTCCCAGACGCAAGGCCCACCATACTTGACCATTTTAGCAGTAATTCTGTCTAGTCCCGCAGCCTTACCACATTTCAAACTTCGAATCGCACTTTCAATCTCTTTCATACTGATGACCTCAGTGTCATCGAGGTCCGGGTCTGGCGTACCAGTCACGGCGTCATCTCCGGATCCCCCACTAAGATCATCACATGCATACATTCCTCTATAAAATTCGCTCCATCGCTGCATGACGTCCGATTTTTCTGAGAGGACGTCATTATTTGTCGAAAGCACTTTGTTCATTCCTAAGGCCGTCGCTCCACTTCCGGTCCTTCCAACCTCTTTCCAGAAGAGTTTGGAGTTCTCCTTAAAGTTGTGCGACAACGTTTCGTCCGCTTCCATTCTACAACTTTCACGCACTTCCTCAATCAATGCTTTCGTGTGAACTTTCTGCAGCTTATATCTTTCTTTCATCTTCTTTCTCATATCCTTATTATTACTAGAGGCCAAGTAGTCTAACCATGCTTTCTTCTTCTTCTTTACAGCTTCTTTCACTTCATCATTCCACCATGCATCTCTTCTTTTACTACTGCCTCTTTTTATTGTTCCACACACTTCTTCCGCTGCACCCACTATTCCATCCCTAAGGTTCTGCCATGTTCTTTCCACACATTCATTTCTGCCATCGATGGTGTCAAGCTTTTCGGCTACCCTTGCATGATATTTGTCCCTAGTATCCGCTTCCTGAAGCTTCCAGCTTCGGATACGACAGACCGACTGTGGTTCTGTTACTGCCGTCCGGTAGCGCCAACTCGCGAACAGACCCCTAAATCTAGTAATCACTAGATAGTGATCCGTTCCCAGGTCAGCACCCCTAAACACTCGCGTATCCATCACCTGTTTTCGCAGTCGGTCATCCACCAGGAGCATATCGATCATACTTCTCTCATTTTTTCTTTGTCTAGTATACATACGGATTTTCTTGTGATTAAATATAGTGTTTGTCACAAGAAGACCCTTTTCTTTGCATACCGCCAGTATAAGCTTGCCAGCATCATTAACTCTTTTATCGCCAAACTTTCCAAGTACCGACTCGTACCCTGGTCGAGCGTTACCAACCCATCCATTCAAATCACCACGTACATGAATTCTTTCGTTTCCCCTAGCCAAATCTAGAACTTCTCTTACATTATCCCAAAACTCCTCCACCTCAGCCCTGGACGACGAAGCTACCGGCGCATAAACAGCCAAAAAGAATTACTTCGTCAGTCCCAATTTAAAGCGAACCCAGAAAAGTCTTGAGCTCACAACCTTATATTCAGTCATAAAATCGACCAACCGAGAAGACAGCAGCACCCCCACTCCATGGCAGGCGTTCTCGCTCTCCGGAACTCCGGACCATAGAACTAACGCCCCGCCAGGGAGCTCTTCAGTACCACTGCCCTTCCGTTTGGTCTCCGACATACACACGACATCTAGTTCTCTTTCTTTCATTAATTTCGATCAACTCATTCGTCTTATCTCTCATGCCTCCTCTAACATTCCACGTGCCAACTCTGCACTCTGTCCTCCACCTTCCGCCGTGTCGGGCTCTGCGTGATGGGTGGCGGTCCCCATCGCCGCTTTGCGCGCTGCATTCCACACCAACGGGGACGAGCTGGTGTGCGTCGCCTTGGGGGGACGCCCTAACCGTCGTTGGCATGGGTGCGCAGCTCTGTAGAACTGCAGCCCTGAAAAGGGCTGGCAGGGGTCGCGACGAGCACGCTTCTACAATGACCCCTAACTGAAAACCAACCCCAAACCTCCCACGAAAAACGACCCCAAACGAAAAACTGAACCATTATTAAATTACATGTTGTGTAGGAATGAACATGAATTGGCTTGCTTTTTAACACGCTTTTATCATTTTGTCCTGTATGTATTCATGAATTTAATTCAATTTTTATTGCTAAATGAATGCTGTAGCCTATAAACATCTTCATCTATCCTCGATTACAAATCAAAAAGCAGAAAGGTTGCCACCCCTGAGGACTAAGATGAAATGCCTCATATCCAGTAAAAAAGGTCTCCGGTTCTCTTCACTCACCATATGAAACACAGCAACATTGAGCTGCTATTTTACGGTAATATTCCGTGAGAGCATGGTCCTTCCCGGTCGAGCCGACCCATTCGTGCTACAGCTATAAAATAGCTGCAGCATGGCTCTACCACGTACAAGTTTATAAGGCTCAATTGTTTTAACTATAATATTAAGGTAAGTTATTTATATACTGTTCTATTTAAATTAAATTTTAAAATATTACGTTGATTACCTCTTATCATTGTTCCACTGCTTAACATAAGCCATAAATTGAAGCCCATTTCTGTTTTAATTTACCTCTTTTGCCTCCTGCGATACCCACGGGATGATATTAAATAGCTGTGTTAAAACCGCTACCCATGCATGGCTTCTTCTTCATCATCATCATAATTATGTAAGGATCGACTAATGGGAATGGGCCCGTCTTTCGAAAGGCAGGATTTGCCTTAAACGTCGCACTTGTCAACCGTGTAGTGGCGGTGTAAGAATATCCACTGCCCCATATCGTCCCGTGGGTGTCGTAAGAGGCGACAAAGGGAAATTAAAACAGATGATGGGCGTTTTTTCTGATAATAATAACTAAAAATTATAATAATACTGCAGTTGCTAACCCGCCTGCCAAGCGTTACAACTATGGCAGCTGTGGACTTTTAAGCTGTAATGGTCACGATTGTCAGGTGGATTGACGTTCGCCGCATATAAACGACGATTCTGATTACTGGTTATCAGGCGTGAGACAGTATGCGTAGAGTTTATGAATGTATGGCATAGCGCCAAACCATTACCGAGTAAAATAAGAAATGTATTTAACTGTTTATATTGATCAGAGAAATATTTGTTTTATGTATCCGGGGACATAAATATTGTGTATCTTCGATTTTTATTTGATCTTCAACCCTAGCGACATAATACAGCGCAGTTCCGGAACTCAACCCCCGGCTCGGCCCCGCTTCCTTCGAAACATTTTCCAAGCTATATCTGTTCTTGTAATTTTATTTATTACTTTTTCCTGATGTTTAATCTTAAAGCTTGACCCTAGACTATTTACAAGAATATTTAAGTTAATTATTATTATTAAAGTTTTTAAAATTGTTTATTCTTTTGATTTCAAAGTTCGTTTCCACATTACACGATTTACTAATAGGACTTTTATTATCCATTCATCCATCCATAAAAGTCCACCGCTGAACCAAGGCCACCTCATAGACTGTCTCATAGGGAGGATTTTGCCATATTTGACACGCTTGGCAGTTGTCTTTTTATAATTTTGAGTTGTTATCAGGAAGGTACTGCTGCCCATTTCCTGATTCAGTTTCCCCCTTGTCGCGTCTAATGAATCCACGGGACGATATGGGCTAGTGTATATTATTACACTAACACTATAATGGGTTCAACTATATGCAGTTTTATTTGAAAGTAATTTTAATATTTTATAGAAATTTTATTAATTAATAATACGTGGTATCATAATCGCTATTGTGAGACAATACTACAGATTTTGGGTCTTTATAACGTATTAATATAAAACAAATTTTACGTGCTTTAAATATTAATTATTAGATATTAATTAGTTAAGATCCGCGTGCAAAAATAAAATAATTCGTATTATTTAGTAGTGCAGTTGACGTCTCAGATGGATTAGCGATGAATTACGGCGCTGAGGGCTGCGGGATTCAATCCCGTACAGAACAAATATTTGTAAATCCTACAGGCAATAGTTCCAGATCTGGATGTTTGTTTTTGGGCAATTCATGTATGTATTCTGTCCCCACATTACAGGAGAAAGTGCTAATTTGGGTATTACGTTTTTATAAACAAACAAAAGCAAATAAAACAAAGTAGTATTAGATCTTCTTAGTGTCTATTACATCTTTTTAGGGTTCCGTACCCCAAAAGGAAAAAACGGAACCCTTATAGGATCACTTTGTTATCCGTCTGTCTGTCTGTCTGTCTGTCTGTCAAGACCCTTTTTCTCAGGAACGCGTGGAGGTATCAAGCTGAAATTCATATCAAATATAAAGTCTACGGTCCCTTAGAGCTGTAAAAATTTAACTTCTAAGCCAACGCAATCAAAAGATACAGCCGTTTATGCCACAAATTTTCGACATTCGCAAGGGAATCAAAACCTACAGGGTACTTCCCGTGAACTCAGAATCTTGAAATTTGGTACGAAGCAACGTTTTATAGCACAGATAAAGGAAAAATTGCGAAAAGTAAAATTTTTTAGTTACATTATATAATAAAAATATTTTTAATACTTTTAAACTTATATACCTACAGATTTGTTTGAAACCCTCGGTGCGTAATTAGTATAGTAATTTCTTATCTATCTATATCATACGCTATCTAGATAACATGCCCGTCACTATTACTATTTTTATTTACTGTTTTGTGCACTCGCGTTTAAATTAATAATAAATTAAATATCCCATCGCACAGAGCATCATCTTATTGCGTGTTAATCGGGGTTTTACTAAAGTCTGTGGATTTTGACTACCTTTGACCATGATCTTTTTCACCGTTCTCGTCAAAGGTGATTCAATTTCCAGTGATAAATCTTTTCAAAAATGATTCGGTTTCATTACATTTAAATGGAGAATCGCAAATGAGTACACGATTTATTAGATTTCTTTCAGTGAGCTCATGTTCGAGCTCCAAATATCGAGCTTTTTTGTATAGCCAGACTTTTCCATATGGGTCAAACTATTTTGTAGTCAATTCTCAATCCTCGTCTATGTCGTAACTGCTTATATATCAATATCGCTCCACTTTTTCAAAAATTGCATCAATTTTATCCGTATGAGGGCAACCAGAGCGAGCTGCATCTTTGACATCAAAATTCCCGGACTAACAACGCCTGAACCAACTTTATGCTACTCTTACTGACACCACATTATATCCATAAACGCTACAATTTTTTTCGCTTTGAATTGCATTTTTCCCATTCTGCAATAAAAATTCAGATTCTATCGAATTTCTTCCTTAAATTCACTCATTTTGGCAGACAATTGAAAAATGGCGGGGCACATACAATTGAAAAATGGCGGGGGCATTAAGAAAAAGACTAAAGTAATATTATTTTTCTTTTTCTTAATGTCTTAATGTAATACAATAATTTAAATATTAAAACCAGCCGCATACAAATAGTACCACGAAAGAGATTTTCTAGAACTTGCGATTTTTTTTAAAGTGGACTTTAATAATAACGTTTACATTATTTTTTTAAACAGCATACGCTGCATTACATGGTAATTTTAGAATTTAAATTGATAGGCGCTAAATGTATATATAAATTAGAATTTAAGGAGCATAATAATTTAATGATCAGTAACATTGGAAAAAGGGTTCTCTTGTATTGGATCTAAACGGTCCTTACACAATATAAGACGAGCACCACCTGTTTTTCATAAAATCTAAGTCCTATTCATGTAAACGAGTTATATTATTTACAAAATTATTTTTCAATATACATATTATTATGACACGAGCCTGAAGAAGGTGTAAATATTTACAGATTAGTGACAAATTTTACGACAACGGCAGGACCATAAATTATCAACTATATAAAGAAAGCTATAAAACTTAATGTATTTTTGCAAAGATCACCATGTTGAAAGAAGAGTTAAGTTTGTAAATTTAAATGAGGACACAAAATGCCTCTGCATCCTCTCGACGCAAAGATGACAATAATGCACCTCCACATCGAGGATGCAATTTTCAGAATGTCCATAGTAATTAGCACTAAGTCAATGAGTAGGCGTGATCGAATCCGTACATTAATAAAAGCATAAGTCGTCAGTACCAGCAGGAAAAAGTGCATCGGTAAAGAGAGCAGGGAATCAGCACAAGCAAAAATTTAATTTAATCATAATCAATATATTTCATAATCAAAAATTAGGCAATGTGTGTATATTCGACATTAATTTGACATACGCACTTACGATATTACTTATATACGATACATAATGACGTGTGTGTATCATTTCACAAAATGCACGAAAATCGATGATTATTATTCAGTAATTATCTAATTCAAGTTTTTTTTATAATAAATAAATAATTTTATTATATACAATATTAACAACTATAAGTAAAAAAAAAACAAAAACTAGTAACTTAATTATCATACAGCCCTGCTCCCCGCGGTATCGTGCCAAGAACGCTGGCTACGTTTCCCCGCTGAATTGTTATACTTAGCCTTTGAGCGAGAAAAGAACCAGCCCTCTTATCACCAGCAGCAACGACCAGCCGCGGATGAAGTTCCTTTAGGAACTCCACCGCACGTGGACCCCACGGACCGATAGTCTCTACAGCAAATGGTACAAATATGTAGTCATCTCTCAGAGACACATATTTGCGCCACTTACTCAGTTCAGCTGCCTCTGATGCCGCCCCGGCTCTAAACGAGGTACCCCTGAGATGAGAGACCGCCAGAGTGTCTACGCAAGTAGCATCCCACACTAGGGCTTTACCTCTCTCCCAAGGGACCAATGTCATACCGTCGGGTCTCCTGCCATCGTCTCTAAATATTCCACAAGGCTCTAAAACCGAGGGAACATTTATATAGAGAAGAGCCCTTCGGATGACATCGTTCAAAGAACTGTGTCGTGAAAATCTACCAGCGCTTTTCTTACATGAAAGTCCGTGGAGCCCAAACTTGTCGACGCTGCTACCACAGGGACACTGATGGGGTTGACAAATCGCCGCTCCTAGTCGGATTCCTACGGCAATGCGTAAGCTTTCCGCATCAAGTAATGTACCAAGATTACTTGATGGTAAAGCGTGTAACCAGTGACAGATTCCTTAGTCGAAACAGCTAGAAGGCGTTCCTTATCTTGGTCACTATGGAAATTATGAAACAAATCCTTCTGCACGCCCTGTACCAACGGAATATCCCACTGATAAATATAATAATAAATGAAAATAAAAGTTGATAAGAAACATTTTTATATAACAAAGACTATTATAATTTAATAGAAATATGTATTGTTTGATACTTCATGCATACATATGTATTTATCCGTAGAAAGAAACGCAGATGTTATAAAAAAAAAGACAGGAAATGCAAATATTTATCGTTGAATTCGTTTTTTTAAATATTATTTTGCCGCAAGTTGTACAAAATAACGATTTATCACAAAAACTTCAAAATTCATAAGATTATTTTTCATATTTCTAACTTTTTGTACAAGGTGGGGCACGATCTGACATTCTCCTTTCGCGAATATTTTGATTTTTAAATTATCATTATTAAATTAAAAAGTGTGCAAATTGTATATGCCATGTGCGTGCTGTCTATTACATTATCTAAGAAACTTTACATTTAAAATTTACTATTCAACTAAAAAACACAACAAATTATTCAAAAAAAATATTGAAATAAAATATTTAGAGTCCGAAAAAAAACTATTTTATCATAGGTACATAAAAAATTTTTTTTGTTATTATTATCCTCCTGTGTTAACCATACCAAATTTTTTTTTTAATTTCAATTTTTCAAACGCTCCTTAGAAGCTTTGCTTCTAACACCCGTATTTATATACAAGTAAAAGTAACTACTTGAGTAAAAGTAATTACTTGAGTAATGATTTGTATTCTATAGTTAAGTAATTGCTCCAAGTTAGAACTCTCAAAAGTTAGAATTCTCAGCCAAGTAATAGTCACCATTTTCTTTACTTAAGCACTACTTTAAGGTTATTTTGCATAAAAAATGGAAATTTTGGATAGCATTGAAGCAACGGTTATACAACATGTAACAATATCTCTGTGGTTCCCGTTAAGTGCGTTATCAGAATCAGTATTCAAACATAAAGAAATAACTTTTATTTCAAAAAATTTATGTCAAAAGTTTTGTTTCTCCAAGCATTCTTTTTTTGTATTGACACAATTAAATAACAATCAATAACAATAATGTTATTATCAACTTTATAACATTAAATAATTTATATAACATTATTGCTATTATACATATCAAATAAAGTAATATCAAATATATTATTGCAAGATTTTGTAAAAATAATCTAGCTTACGTTTGGTTTTTCATGAAAATAAACGCAGTCACGAAGTCTTGCCACACAGAAACAAGCATTAATAAGCGTCGAGTGTTACTTGGGCATTTACTCAAGTAAGTAAAGTGTGTTACTAAACTATAGAATGAGATTTTGTTATTAAGAATTCAAACCTTAAGTAATGACTTCATGAAGGAATTACTTAGCAACGAGTAATTACTTTTTATAAATACGGGTTAGACTATGGTGTGTGACATGGAGTTTTAAATTTAAATAAATTTTACATTTAAGCTATGTTATTATTTTAAATAAATCATTTTCATTTATTTCGTTTATTTTTTCTTTTTCTGCAATAACACTATACTTCCAACCAATGGACTCTTAGAAAATTCGTGTTATTGTCGAAAATTAGTTCCGACGAGAAAACAATAGGTTTCAAGCGGCACGAAATATTAATAATCTATAGGGGAAGCCCGGGCAAAAATCATAGTAAAGTAAAGTATAATCAAAGTAAAGCTATAGCCAACTTTAAATTATTATATAATTAAAGACTTCAGTTGCCAAACTCGCCTGCCAAGCGTATCAACTATGACATATATGCCCCATATGAAACAGTCTATGTACAAGGCCTCCGTATTTTTTAAGGACTGCAATGAATGAATAGATGATTAGTGTAAATAGAAGGGCAATCCATTAAGGCTTTTTCACAATTTGTTTGGATCCATCACTAATGACCCACGTAGAGACAATTAAAATAGTCCGTTTCCTCTTAATTCAGTGCTATGT
Source organism: Parnassius glacialis (assembly GCA_033319125.1). Lineage (NCBI taxonomy): Eukaryota > Metazoa > Arthropoda > Insecta > Lepidoptera > Papilionidae > Parnassius > Parnassius glacialis. The sequence continues at coordinate 24,480,508 of JAVANC010000029.1, read as the reverse complement.
CGGTAATGAGGCGAGAACTTTAGATTATCGTTAGGTTATTGTTGATAAGACTCGTGCCAGTATTATTCATTAATTGTAGTCTATCGAAAGTCCACTGTTGACCGTAGACCTTTACCATAGGTTGCCTCATAGGAAGTATATACCATTATACACGATTTGCTGGTTGGTGAGCAGACACACTATATCTCGTCCAGTAAGACGCCTAAATGTCAACTATAGAAGAATGCTCCGATGAACGCGTGATCCTGTGCAGTACCAAAACTATTTTGTAAAAATAATCACATTATTAATATTAAAATAGAAACACGACACATCCACACAAATTTGACTAATGGCTCTCAATCATTATCATTACGCACACAAATATTTCGCAATAATTGTACTTTAACACTCATAATTGAGTGAACCAGTGAGCTAGACTACATTCCAGTAAACACCGATGCCAAGACGTATCCCTAATAAAATGACAAATTGTAAATAAAGAAATCAAAAGCGTCAGTAGCCTAATGGCAGGTCGTGGACCGCTACCTCGAAAGGTCGTGGGTTCGAATCCGCCATTCAACTACTGTCGTGAATCACTTCTAACACAAGCATTTTAAGCTTACCAGAAGTGGTTAGTTACAAAACCGTTTTCAGTGCCTAGAAGACTGCAATGAAGTGGACGATTTGAATGACAAGCTCGTGGAAACTGTCCATGCGGTTGGAGCTAAGTTCTGCAAGACCCGCCGCAGAAGAACACAAAAACTCTCCGATCACACTCTTAATCTCGTGGCTGTTAGACGGGAGATGACATTATTCAACAGATTTGACAGCATACAGGCAACTGAACAGACAGATCTCTAAATGCATGCGGCGGGACTTACGCAACTTCAATACAGCTCGTATTGAAGAAGCTATCGAGCGGAACCAAGGCTCCAAAGTCTGGCAAAGCAAAGCCAAGCTCAAAGAAATCAGGCCAAGCTCAAAGACAAGCTCTGGCAAAGCCAGAGATCTGTCTGCCAGAAAGAGTCAACTGTCAAAGCTGAAGACCGAATGTGGCAGCATCGTTTCCAGGGCACCTGAGATTTTGAGTAAGGTTGAGAGTTTCTATGGGCAGCTGTACACGTCATCGTTAGAGCCACACGCAAGTGTGACTAACGATCCAAGAGCGAGTCTTATCCGACATTATTACGATGATATCCCGGACGTCAGTCTGAGCGAGATTAGAATGGCTCTCCAGCACCTTAAAAACGGCAACCCCAGGCGAGGATGGAATTACAGCGGAGCTTCTGAAAGCGGGTGGAAAACCGGTACTTTAAGTCCTTCAGAAGTACTTTAATTCCGTCGTCCATGGTGGCATTACAATGGAGGCGTGGCGCAGAAGTGCGGTGGTCTTGTTCTTCAAGAAAGGCGACAACGCTCTCTTGAAGAACTACAGACCGATTTCCCTTCTGAGCCGCGTCTATGTGCTGTTTTTGAGAGTCATTACGAATCGTCTCGCGCGCAGAATTGACGACTTCCAGCCTCCCGAATGAGCCGGTTTCTGAAAGGGCTTTAGCACCATAAACCACATACATACCCTTCGACAAATTGTACAGAAGTCCGAAGAGTACAATTTGCCACTATGTCTGGCGTATGTGGACTATGAGAAAGCCTTTGATTTCGTCGAAATTTGGGCGGTGCTGCAGTCCCTTCAGCGGTGTCAAGTTGACTGTCGGTATATGGAAGTGCTTTTTTTTATAGGAGAGGGGACAAACGAGCATGCGGCTCACCTGATGGTAAGTGACTACCGCCGCCCATGAACAACTGCAACACCAGGGAGGGAATCGCAGATGCGTTGCCGGCCTTTTAAAAAGGAGTACGCTCTTTTCTTGAAGGTCCCTAAGTCGTATCGGTCCGGAAAAATCGCTGATGGTAATCGATTCCACAAGGAAGTCGTGCGAGGAAGAAAACATCTTTTAAATCGCACAGTGGTTGACCGCCAATCATCCAGATGGTGTGGATGGTATCGGGAGTTCTGCCGCGATGTGCGTTCGTGAAATTTGGCGGCTGGGATTAATCCGAACAATTCCTCAGAGCACTCCCCATGGTAGATGCTAAAGAAAATGCAAAGAGATGCAACATCTCTTCGCAGTGCCAATGAATCGAGCCGATCGGAAAGGGCTCGGTCGTTGACGATTCGAGCCGCTCTGCGCTGGATGCGGTCAAGTGGAAGGAGCTGGCACTGGGGAGCCCCTGCCCAGAGATGGGAACAGTATTCCATGTGAGGCCTAACCTGCGCCTTGTAAAGTTGCAGGCGGTGTGCCGGCATGAAATACTGTCCCGCTCTGCTGAGCACGCCAAGCTTTTTGGAGGCCAATTTGGCCTTCTCTTCCAAGTGACCACGAAACTGCACGTCACTCGATATGTCGACGCCAAGGATTCCGATACTGGCTGAGGCAACTAGGGGAGTGCCTTGAAACTGAGGAGATACGACAAAGGGGTTCTTTTTAGCGGTAAACGCGCAAACTTGTGTCTTCTGAGGATTAAACTGGACTAGATTTAGTCGCCCCTAGTCCGAGACTTTGTCCAGCAAAGACTCGACTTCAGACACAAATTTATTCCGGTACTCGGAGACGTTCTCCCGAGAAATATTAGCACGGCCGGTGTATAGAGCATCACCAGTGCTGTCATCCGCATAGCAATGAATGTTACCAGTTAGCAACATATCATTGATATTGCTGAAGTGTTTGTACAGTAGAGCTACGATGGCTATCCGAGTGCAGAACCAGAGTACGAAACCTATCCAATTGCAGAGAGGTGTAAGACAGGGTGACGTGAGATCCCCGAAACTCTTCACCGCTGCATTGGAAAACGTTTTTAAGCTTCCGGACTGGAAAGGAGACGGTATCAACATCAATGGCGAGTACACCACTCACCTTCGATTTGCCGACGATAAAGTCCTTATGGCAGAATCGCTGGAGGACCTAAGCACTATGCTCAATGACCTCAATAGTGTTTCCCAACGGATAGGTCTTAAGATGAACATGGACAAAACAAAGATCATGTTTAATGTCCATGTCACACCTATGTCGGTAGATGTTGGGGACACGAAGCTCGAAGTTGTTAACGAGTATGTTTACTTGGGACAAATAGTCCGACTAGGTAAGTCCAACTTCGACCGAGAGGTCAATCAACGGATTCAACTCGGTTGGGCAGCGTTCGGGAAATTACGGCACATCTTCTCGTCAGGTATACCTCAAAGCTTGAAAACGAGACTGTACACACAGTGCGTGTTGCCAGTGATGACATACGAAACTGAGACCTGGTCCTTCACTTCTGGCCGGAAGAGGAAGCTCAAGGTTGCTCAGCGAGCTATGGAGAGGGCTATGCTCGGAATTTCTCTGCGTGATAAACTCAGAAATGAGGATATCCGCAGTAGAACCAGAGCAACTGACATAGCCCAACGGATTAGTAAGTTGAAGTGGCAATGGGCCGGCAATATAGCTCGAAGAACCGACAACCGATGGGAAGAAAGGTTCTCAAGTGGCAGCCTCGTACCGGCAGGCAAAGTGTAGGGCGTTTCCCCACTAGAAGGAGTGACGTCCTGGTAAGATATGCAGGAAGTCGATGGATGCAGGTGGCTCAGGACCGTGCTTTGTGGCATTCTTTGGGGTAGGCCTATGTTCAGTAGTGGACTTGTGAAGGGCTGTAATGATGATGAATGATGAGAAGTGGTTAAAGGGAATATTAGTATCGTTTAAAGCGTTACTAGTATTTTTGTTTAAAAAAAATTTAAACTTTAGTTAATTTAGCACTGCCACACAAGTGTAGAAGTATGGTAAGTGTAGAGAACTGGAGACCCCTTTTACTGGAATCGAGGCATTACATCTTAGTCCTTAAAGGAAACAACGCATCCGCATTTTGGTTCTTAATCGAAGAAAGATGTAGATGTCTATGCACTACAGCATCCACTTACCATCATTCTATAAAAAAATACAAGTGGCGTAAGTGTATCGCTTACCATATTTCAAGCCGTCAGTGTGGTAAACCATCTCGTTTAGACCAGAAGTAATATACTTTGACCTGTATCGGGTAGCAGCGTCTAAAGTGCGACACGTCTGGTTCTGCGATCTTATATCCACCAGCCGATCGTGACGACTCAAATTCTTACTGAAATCGACAGAGATAGATGCCCATATCTTGAAACTGTAGTCGCCAACCCAAGCGTGGCAATTTTGGCGAATATCCCGCCTAATTAGGTTTGTACGTTGTAGAACCACACTGTAGCTATATCATGATTGCAGTACGAATGAATCAGCTCAACCGAGGTAGGATCTCGCTCTCACAGAATACCAGCTAAAATATGTTATAAAATGTTTCTTATAGTAAGTGTAGAGAACCGGAGACATTTTTACTGGAAATGAAGCATTACATCTTAGTCCTCTGGATGCTTATGGGCCACAGAATCCTCTTGCCATCAGATGGACTATGTGCTCCATTGTTACCCTTATTCATTAAAAAAGTCAATATATGCAGGAGACCTATGTTCAGCAGTGTACTTTAATAGACTTTAACGAGAATGATAAAGGACATTATTGAATTTTTTTTATAGAAGAGAAGGTAAACGAGCGTACGGCTCCCCTGGTGGTTAGTGATCATGCGTTAGCGCCCATGAACCTTTGCAACACCAGAGGAATCGCAGGAGCGTTACCGGCCCTTTAGAAAGGGTAGACTCTAAATTTTGATGTGAAATACACACACCATAATGAATACTTTTATAAATGCTGTGGGTATTTCTTACTGAACTTTTACAGGCCGTGAAGAATAAACTGTCCACAGAATATCAGCAAAAAACAGCAACAGTTTTTAACAGTGGTAGAGCCATGCGGCATCTTTTGCTGTCGCACGTATGGGCCGGCTCGAACCGGGGTGGTACCACGACCTCACAGAATACCAGCGTAAAGTAGAGGTTTACCTCTGTCTTTTGCTTGGTAAGTGCAGGTAGCCGGAGGCCCTTTTTACTGGAAATGAGGCATTCCATCTTAGTACTCACGGGTGACAACGCATCTGCATTTTGATTCGCAAACGAGGATAGATGTAGATGTCTATGGGCCGCAGCAACCACTTACCATCAGGTGTACTGTGTGCTCGTTTGTCACTCTTATCATATAAAAAAATGGGCAATAAATGATGTTATTTTATGGTTACATGACAATAACTTAAAAATTAATATTACTAAAACCTGTTATGTACAATTCTATAGTAATATTAAAAACAAACTTAACCTTGACATAATGTATAATAATGACAAACTAAAAGAAAACAAACAGTTGAAAGAAGAATGGGAGTTTTGGGCCTGAAGTTAACAAATTGTTATAAACTTCAAAAAATTGTTTTTATTTTTCTGAATAAAAATACCAGCGCGAAGTAGAGGTTTACCTCTGCGTTTCGCTTGGTGAGTGCAGGTGGCCGGAGGCCCTTTTTACTGGAAATGAGGCATTCCATCTTAGTCCTCACGGGTGACAACGCATCTACATTTTGATTTTTAATAGAGGATAGATGTAGATGTCTATGGGCCGCAACAACCACTTACCATCAGGTGGACTGTGTGCTCGTTTGTCACCCTTATCATATAAAAAAAAAGTCCTCACGGGTAACAACGCATCTGCATTTTAATTCGCAAACGAGGATAGATGTAGATGTCTATGGGCTGCAGCAACCACTTATCAGGTGGACTGTGTGCTTGTTTGTCACCCTTATCCTATAAAACAAAAAAAAACATAATGCATCTGAGTTTCATCAGTTTAGTGTTTAGACACTTTTAACTGGTGAAGTCAATAAATACAACAAGTGGTAAAATTTAATATTTTGTATAATCGACTTCAATATAAATAAAATGAGAACATCATCAATGTAGTCGAAGTCAATTAAATACGTATTATTAAGGATAACTCAAAAACTACTGGGCAGATCTTGATCAAATTTATATGGGATAGCCATATACCAGCTTTCAAATAAAAAAAAGAATCATTAAAACCTGTTGATCAAAAAAAAAGTTCTGAAATAACTATTAGAAAACTATTAGAAACTACGTATGCTGTCCAGAATTCCTCTTAAAATGTTGCTTTAGAGTGCCGCGGAGATGACATCATGCTCCTATTAAGCCTCAGTATGCCCATTCCATAGGACGCTACTATCATACGGATACGGATCATATTCCCCGATCTCTAGAATGAGCCATATTTACAACAAATACTGTGACCGTCACCAAATCCTTGACGTACATTGTATGACAACCACTAAATATATTTAATGTCTCATTGTGTAACCGATGATTACCTATTAGTGATTGTGCATTATGTCCTAGATACTAAGTTTTAGCAATTAAGATTTTACTGGTGTAACTATCGTTGGTAATCTAATTAAATAAAAGAAAAAGTAACACACATACACAATACAGTCGAATTGAGTACCTCCTCCTTATTTGAAGTCGATTAAAAAGAAAATAGAAAAGGTATTATTAATCTTATTACTTCTACGTTATCATACTAACGAAGCATTTCTTTCTTTATCTTAGTCACAACATTTTGCAAACCACACTTTTCTATGATCACATAATTTAAATCTCACCTGTTTAAATGTCATTTTAAACCGAAGTTAAATTTACCTTGCATAATATAGTAGCTAATTCGTGTTACAACTACATCGTTAATACTTAGTAGCGGAGTAGTTAGGCCCTAACTCATCAAAGTATGGTTAAGGCAATATTAAAGGACAGGGTTGTAACCATGACTAAGCTGTGTAAACTGACTGAGATATCCATAATGCAGACGGCGTAATATCCACTTTGTAGATACAAAGTTGAAATCGTCAATATGGATGTTAAATTAGGAATAGTGCACTAAAATATTTAATTATATCGAATGAAGTGTTATTTTTAGAAATAAATGATGAGTGGTACAAATATTTTGTCTTGTTTTGAAATTAAGAATCTCAATATAAGTAAGTTACAGTCTATACATATATTGCACTGCCGGTCCCATTCCTCCTATCATTTTTGAAACGGGTTTAGGGCAAGGAAATGACCACCGTTGGCTCCAATGCGTGTTGGCCGATTTTTAAATGGCACCATATATTTTTTTTTATTTCTGAGACATGCAGATTTCCGTTGCGATATTTTCCTTCACCGTCGAGCATTTCACATAAATCAACACCTAAAATTAAACTTAACAATTTCATTGGTGCCGGCGAGGGTCAAACCCAAATGGTTCGCATATTGTTAACTTTTGTAATAGACATATGGTATCGCGGACTTTTTTTAGACGGAGTAAAGATCTATATTTTTCTATAACATTGTATTTACGTATCCTTAACGATAACTTCAGCGTACGCGGATAAATCATTTCGGGAGTGCTTTTTCTTCTGACTTGCTTAACAAATATCCCTATTTAAGGCTAGCTGAGTAATATAGCTTAATACTAGATAGCCTATACTATTTCACATGAATCTGGCTATAATATACAAAAATAATTTTTCAAATCGGTGTGGTAGTTCCAGAGATTAGCGCGTTTAAACAAACAAAAAAAACAAAAAACTCTTCCGCTTTATTATATTAGTATAGATAAGCCATGAACCTAATCGATATGTACTATAAGTGAGTGGTAAAAACAATCATCTTTTCCACGGAGTACTTTATATACACGTGAAATTTTTTTAGTCATTGGCAACACGCACTGGTTTAGTTTATTTTATTGAGAGGAATATTGGACAAAAATGTTTGTCGTAGTTAATTACTTAGCAATTGATGTTTCTTTTTCTGCGTTGGAGTCCATCTGGGTACCTAGTACAGGTATCACTTATTAAATATTTCCACAACACATTTGCCGTGTTCCAGTCTGAAGGATATAGAGGGCCAGAAGAATTACTGGCTGTGAGGCATTCCATCTTATCTTGTTCCTCAAAGGTGCATATGTAGGAGTTGGTGGCCGCCGTCGCCAGGTCCGGGGGGTGCACTACTGACCAGGTCAGGTCAGGCGCCATACGCCCGGACCAACAGGGTATGCATGCCGCCACGGTGTGCTGTCCTGTTACGGCGGCCAAAACCATAGTGCAGGGCCGAAGGCTTCTGGTGGGCTGGGTCTCAGCGCAGGTTAAGCTGCTGGAGCCTGGGAGGTCTGGACCTCTGAGGTGCTACCGCTGTCTCGTGGGGCATCACGTATCAGTGAAATGCGCCTCGGAGGCCGGGGCCGGGGACGGAAGCAAGGCCTGCGTGCCACCCGCCAAGGCCAAGGCCGCGGGTAGGGGAGGGCCCTCCGCCGCCAACGCCTCTGTGGCCACCGCCGCAGCCGCAACTGCCGCCGCCGCCGCGACACCGACGCCCGCAGAAGGGCGCCCCGTGGAGGAAGCTGAAATGGAATGCCTATAAAGGCCCCATTAAGCTTCCTCCAGGCGAATATCAACCAATGCGCCTGCGCTCAGGATCTGTTGCTCCAGAGCATGGCGCAGTGGTCGATTAACATCGCTGTGGTCGCTGAGCCGTAATTTGTCTGGCCTAGGGAGGACTGGGTGGCGGACCTTAACGGCTCAGTGGCCATCATTTCTTCGGCCGCCGTCGGTACCCCGACCCTTGAAGGTGTCAGGAGGGTTAGGGGTGCGTAGCAGCACGGTTCGGGGAGTTCGTCGTTGTAGGGGTGTACTTCTCCCCGAACCGATCTCTCGCCGAGTTGAACAACTCTATTGCAGAGCTGAGAGCAGTCGTCGTCGGAAGTTATCTCCTCCCCGTACTTGTCCTCGGGGACTTCAATGCCAAGAACTTGGCTTGGGGTTCTCGTCGTACAGATGTGCGGGGTAGGATGGTGGAAGACTGGGTTCTGGAGACAGGCCAAGTCGTCCTAAATCGGGGTTCTGTCCCCACGTGTGTGCGGATGCGGGGCGAGTCGGTGGTGGACATTTCGTTCGCTAGCCACGCTCTGTCGCCGCGTGCCATTGACTGGCGTATCATGGAGGGGGTAGAGACCTTCTCCGACCACCTGTACATCCGGTTTGACGTCTCCACCCAGCCCTCGAGCGCGCCAGTCCAACAGGCCCCGAGTGGTCCGCGTTGGGTGCTGAAGCAGAACAGAAGAGAACGTGGTGAGCGTTCTGTTCCCTGCGCGAGGGGAACATCCGCCCTCGCCTATGGCTCCGCCACCTGTGGTGCCGGAAGCGGACCACCAGGACGACGACGACGACATCCCGGAAGGGACCGGGGTAGACCTGAGAGTGGTGGTACGTAGAATCAAGGCCAGGAATACCGCCACAGGACCCGATGGCTTGCCTGGCAAAGCCTGGGTCCTAGCCTCGGAGGCTCTCGGGCCCCGACTGGAGGGGCTCCTAAGCGCATGGTTGGAGAGAGGCCGATTCCCGCTTCGTTGGAAGACGGGGAAGCTGGTCCTCATTCGGAAGCCGGGGAGTCCTGCGGGCTCTCCATCCGCATACTGGCCCGTAGTGCTGCTCGACGAGGTGGGCAAGCTCTTTGAAAGAGTAATTGCAAACGCCTCGCCGAGCACCTTGCGGGGAGCGGCAAGAGGCGCTCTACGGTGGACGCCATCATGCGCGTGAGAGCCCTCACGACGGGGGATACAGTGGCCAGGGGGGGGGGGGGGTTGTCTTGGCGGTGTCTCTCGACATCGCCAACGCCTTCAACTCCATGCCCTGGAGCTGCATTAGGGAGGCACTCCGGTATCACCGGGTGCCGACCTATCTCCGTCGTATAGTCGGGGACTATCTGACGGACAGGGCCGTCATCTACCCCGGTCGCAACGATGAGTGGAACCGGCGAGAGATGTCGTGTGGTGTCCCACAGGGTTCGGTTCTGGGGCCGCCCCTGTGGAACATCGGTTACGACTGGGTGCTGCGCGCCGACCTCCCTACTGGCGTCAGCGTAGTTTGCTACGCTGACGACACGCTGGTACTGGCACAAGGGGGGTCGTACGAGGCGGCGGCGGAAACTATGACGCGCGGGGTTGCGATTGTCGTTGAGAGGATCCGGCAACTGGGTCTCGAGGTGGCTCTGCACAAGTCCGAGGCCATGCACTTCCATGGTCCTTGGTCCACCACCAGGATCCTCAGTGATAGTAGGAGGGGTATCCATCGGCGTCGAGTCGACGTTGAAGTACCTAGGACTCGTCCTCGACGGCCGATGGAACTTCGTTGAGCACTTCCGACGTTTGGCTCCCAAACTGGAACGGACCGGGGCTGCCTTCAGGCGGCTCCTGCCGAACCTGGGGGGGCTAAACGCCTCATGCCGGAGACTCTACGCGGGGATCGTGCGGTCCATGGCCCTTTACGGGGCCCCGGTGTGGGCGCGTGGTATGGCGCGGCTTGCCGTCCACCATCTGAACGCGCCCCAAAGGGTGGTCGCCGTGAAAATGGTTCGCGGCTACCGCACGATCTCCCGCGAGGCGGCGAGCCTCCTTGCCGGATTGCCGCCATGGGATCTGGAGGCGATAGTCCTCGCGCGCCTGCACGAATGGCGCGCGGAGGCACTAGGCCGGGGGGAAACCCCGCTGCCGCGGCAAGTTGTCGCGCAGCGGACAGACTTCCGGCATGATCTCATGGCGACATGGAGAGAGCGACTGTCGCAATTCCGTGCTGGGCACGCCACTATAGCGGCGATAAGACCCCTCTTTGAGGAGTGGCTTGAGAGACGCCACGGCGTACTCACCTTCCGCCTGATGCATGTCCTCACCAGACACGGTGTGTTCGGGAGGTTTCTGCACCAAATCGGGCGGGAGGAAACGCCCGGGTGCTCCCACTGCGAGGATCGACCGGAGGACACGGTGGAGCACACCGTGAAGGCGTGCCCTGATTGGTCGGAGCACCGCCGTGTCCTCGTAGCGGCGATAGGCGGCGGCGACCTCTCGCGTCCGGCCCTGGTCGAAGCCATGGTCCGGAGCGAGACGGAATGGGATGCCGTCACCACCTTCTGCAGAGCAGTGATGCTAGCGAAGGAGGTGGCGGAGCGGGAGAAGGAGAGAGCAGCAGCTTTCCTTCCCGGCCGCCGCGGGAGACGCCCCGGGCGTCGGGGGCTACGTCGTGGCCTCCGGCCACCGTAGGCGCGGGCCTGTGGACGGCGAGCAATGGGTAGCTCGCCGTCCGTCCGTCTAACGACGACAGGCCGTGTCGACGGCGCGTTTTGTTCCACGCGCGCCTCAAAGAGCTGTCAGCAGCGTGAAGGGGCCCGCAAGGGCCGGCGCCTGCCGGGGCTGCGGGCTGTTCGAAAGAGATACCGCGGCTCCGGAACGTAAGGGCACTGAAGGAACACGGATGGTTTTTAGTCAGTAAAAGTCTGACACTCCCTTCCGCTCCACCCAGATGCCAGAGCGTCAATAGATGATTTTCCATCCGCAAAAAAAAAGGGTGCATATGTAGCCTTCTTTATTAAAGTTTGACCGCAGGTGTTCTTGAACTACATTTATCACCATCAGGTGGATTATAAGCTCATAAGTCACTTAAGGTTTATATAAAAAAGTTTTTATGTACTCTCCAACGACCTCAAGCATGATTAGATACATATTGAATAAAAAAAATACGTATTTCTCCGCGTTATATTTAAACTTATTTTAATTCCAGAAGTTTGGATCCCTTTGCAGGACTCAAGGTCACAAGTGGACTCGATTTTTCTAATTAATTAAACCATTGTTTAAACAACATAGAGCCTCGGGGTTGACTTAAGGCAAGTTTCGTAAGTCGAAGGACAGCTACTACACACAGGCTGCTCGCAACTTATCCAGCTTAAATTAATTACCCTCTTCATACTAACGAGGGGCAAGTTTGCGCCGCACGCACTCGTGTGTTGCTTTTAAGTTAGGATCACTAGGATCACTTTGCACTAACTTCGTGTGAAGAAACCTGTTTTACTGTTGTTCAAATTTAAAACCATGTATTTTATCGCACTTTTAAATCCACTTCTGGATTAGGAGCTTTGGAGCATTTAATATAGGAATGAGGGGGAGAAGCACACCGCCTGATGAGTAGAATAGAATAGAAAAGAATAGAATAGAATAAAATAGAATAATTTTTTATTCAATATAGATCACATGTGTAATTCTTATTGAAAGTATAGATAAGTAACAGTGGTAGAGCCACGCGGCAGCTTTTGCTGTCACACGGATGGGCCGGCTCGAACCGGGGTGGTACCACGACCTCACAGAAAACCAGCGTGAAGTAGAGGTTTACCTCTGCGTTTCGATTGGTGAGTGCAGGTGGCCGGAGGCCCTTTTACTGGAAATGAGGTATTCCATCTTAGTCCTCACGGGTGACAACGCATCTACATTTTGAATTGTAATTGAGGATAGATGAAGATGTCTATGGGCCGCAGCAACCACTTACCATCAGGTGGACTGTGTGCTCGTCATTTAGTCAGTAAGTCATTTTTTACTTTACCACTGGTTCGAAAAAAAAACCTCCGTCCTGGGAAGAACCAGCAAGAAACCCAGCGGGACTTTTTTTTTAAAGCAAATTTTACGATAATGGTTATACAACAATATAAGTACAAAATTTATTTTAGAAACAGCTTGGAAGCGATCACCTCATTCCCAGGGGTTATTATCGACCATGTATTCATTTATACTATAATAACCCTTTTTATACAGTTTCAACTTAACAAAACATTTAAACTTGCTAATAGAGAGAGCCTGTACACTTTCCGAGGCCTTGTTGTAATAGCGTATACATTGCCCCAAGAATGAATTACTGACTCTGTGGAGTCGAGAAACTGGTATCACTAGCTTGTGTTTGTTCCTAGTGTTTACAGAATGCATATCCCTTTTTTTACTAAAACTACCTTTGTTTTTGTGAACATACATTAAATTTTCGTAAATATACTGAGAGGCCAAAGTTAATATATTTATTTCTTTAAATTTATCTCTAAGAGACTCTCTCAGTTTTAGGTTGTAAATAGCTCTAATGGCCGTCTTCTGTAAAACAAAAATAGTTTCTGAATCAGCCGCATTTCCCCATAGCAAAATCCCATAAGACATTATGCTATGGTAATAACTGAAATAAACTAATCTAGCTGTCTCGACACTAGTGAGACCTCTTATCTTTTTTACAGCATAGGCTGCAGAACTTAGTCTTCTTGCTAGTTTGGATATATATGGAGGACCCTCTGAAGCTTTGCGTCGAGAGTGGTGCCAAGAAAAACAGTGGATTCAACAGGGCTCAGTTCTTTCCCATTTAAAAACACATTGGTTCTCAGATTTTTAACATTCGTTGTTGTAAATTTAATACATTTAGTTTTATTTTCGTTTAAATGTAAGTTATTAACGTTAAACCAATGCACTAGTTTTGATATAGCATTATTCACTTCGTCACATTTAAACGATTGACGTTTAAGTTTAAAATTCAAAGAAGTATCATTAGCAAATAATACTATATCATGATTATCCTCTACAATAGAAGGTAAGTCATTAATATACACTAGAAATAGGAATGGGCCAAGAATTGAGCCCTGAGGAACACCCATTAGTACAGGTGAGCCGGAAGAACTTTTACCATTGATAATAACTTTCTGCATTCTATTACTTAAATATGAAATTATAAGTTTAAGCGCTGTGTTCTTGACACCATAGTACTGTAGCTTCCTGATTAATGTCTCATGGTGAACGCAGTCGAAGGCCTTGGAAATGTCACAAAATATACCCAAAGCATCCTCTGAATTCTCCCATGCACAAAAAATATGTTTAATAAGCTCAACTCCAGCGTCAGTTGTTGAGCGACCCCTTGTAAAACCAAATTGTGAAAATTTCTATGTAACAATTTATTAATATTAAAGAAACTTAACATCTGATCTAAAATTATTTTTTCAAAAATTTTACTAAATGTTGGTAGTACAGAAACTGGTCTAAAATTGGCGGGGTCTAATGTACGATGGTGAGTGGACGCTATGACCTATAGACACTGCATCTATCCTTGATTAAAATCAAAAATTATAATGAGTTTTAACACCTGAGGACTAATATGGAATGTATCATAGCCAGATAAAAGGGTCTCCGATTCTCAGCACTCCCCTGTCAAGCCAACACTTTCGTGCTGCAGCAAAGTGGTGAAGGAAAACATCGTTAGGAGTGTATATCTGAGAAATTTAAAATATATATTATGGCTGTAGCACGAATTGGTCGTCTCGAACGGGGTGGGTCCACGTTCTCTCGATACCTGCGCAAAATAACACTGTCATGCCGTGTTTCGTATAGTAAGTGTAGAGAAACGGGGACCCATTTTACTGGTGGCGAGGCATTCCATTTAAGCCCTCAGGAGTGACCACATTTTAATATTTAATTGAGGTTTGATGTAAATATCTATGACAATATTATAGTGACAATGCATATGCATTTTAATACTTAATCGAGGGTAGATCTAAACATCTATCACAATATCCATTCAACTTCAGGTGGACAATGTGCTCGTCCTTATTTTATAAAAAAAAATCGACTGCGTATTTCAACACGCATTGGTGCATCACGGCGGATATTTCCTTGCCCTAAAACTTTCTCAGAGTTAAGAGGGGGCCCAGCAGTGTGACTAATATAATAACTATACTATACTTTTTAACGTAAGCTACAAATTACAAAACATATACAAATTGGAACACTCTTTTGTGCCTCGGGCTGGAGTTTGCGTATACGTCAGAGAGGACAACTGTTCTTGACGCATCGGTAGTCTTGAAAGTTCGAATCTGTCCATCCTTTGGCTACACGTAGAAAGTGACGACCATACGCGCATCTATGGGGGCCTCTATTGGTCAAATAGTGGTAATGCCGAAACAGACCGGCTCATCGACCACGTCCAAATGGGTACAGATTCCTTGCCTCATTAGGTCCCATCCACAGAAATCGTGATTCTTGGCGATTGTAACGTCCACCTCGCCGAATGGCTCGGTTCACGTTTAACCGATCATACGGGGAGATCTGTTTATGACTTTTCATTGGCATATGGTCTTACACAGCTGGTTACTTTGTCTACGCGGATTCCAGATGTGGAGGATCATACACCTTCCCAGTTGGATCTTCTGCTGACCTCTCATCCGGACGGATATCAGGTTTCTGTCAATGCCCCTCTCGGCTCTTCGGACCATTGTCTATCCGGCGTGTGGTGCCACTCACGCTCCCCTCGCAGTTGCATTCTGCAGGTTGCCGCCATGATTGGTGATACAGGTCGGCAGATTGGGACGAAATGCGGTCTTTCTTTGCATCCTGTCCACGGGTTTGCTTCTCAACAGATGATCCCAGCGCTGTTGCTGACGCTTCCACTGATGTGTAGCTACAGGGAATGGAACTATTTATTCCATCATGTTTGGTACCCATCGAAGGCAGATCTCAGTCTTGGTTTGTGTCGCTCCTATAAGACTGCATGGAGCAGTTAGCAGAAGTGTTATCAGGTCTAAACTGAGGCTTCGGCAGCTCGGGATGGAAATGCCAGAAGTATAACTTCGCCTCCAGGTCCTTCAAAAGAGTTATTGCAAAGGCAAAGTCAGAGTACATATGCAGAATTGGTGAGAAACAAGTTCACCTTCCTACGTCTTCCACGGAACCCGTGCATTCTAGGCTCTCGCCAAGGCTGTCCAAGGGAATTCTGTAAGCCATCACTACCATCTCTGCTCAAGGAGGACGACTCACTGGCCCACGCCGCAAAAGAGAATGCCGATCTTGTAGGATCCATTTTTGCGTCCAGCTCAACTTGTGATGACGGGAGGAATACACCGCTGACCATCCCGTTGTGTGAGTGCTCCATGCTGGATGTGTGATTCACACAGCGCTCGGTTCGCAAAGCACCCCTCTCCCTGGATATCAACAAGTGGACTGGGCCTGACGGAATCCCCTCCATTGTGCTGAGGACATGTGCTGCAGAGTTGGCACCGTTTCTAACGCGTCATTTACGGTACTCCTACTCCCTAGGCGTAGTCCCGAAATTGTGAAAGACAGGTTTTTGTCTACCCAATACCTAAAAAGGCGACCGCTCAGACCCGTCCAGCTACAGGCCTATTGCCATCACCTCCTTGTTTTCCAAAATAATAGAATCCATTATAAACTGCCAGCTCATGCGATACCTTCAGGATTACCAGCTGATTAGTGACCGCTAATAAGGTTTTCGTCAGGTCCGATCAGCTGGTGATCTTTTGGTCTACTTGACTCATAGATGAGCGGAAGTAGTAGAGTCCAAGGGGGACGCATTGGCCATTAATTTGAACATTGCGAAGACCTTCGATCGGGTCTAGCACAAAGCGCTTCTTTCGAAGCTCCCTTCCTAAAAGCTTCCAGAAAAATTGTTTAAATGAATCTTCAGTTCTCGCAGATCGGAGCATCAAGGTCGTAGTAGACGGTGCATGCTCCGACTACAAGTCTATTAAGGCTGGTGTTCAACAAGGCTGCGTGTTATCGCCAACGCTGTTTCTTCTGCATATCAATGATATGTTGCAAACCAGTAACTTTAATTGCTATGCGGATGCCAGCACTGGTGATTACTGGTGGTCTGTACACCAGCCGTCTCAATATTTTTGGGAAAACGTCGCCGAGTACTGGAACAAAATTGTGTCTGAAGTTAAGTCTTTGCTAAACAAAGTCTCGGATTGGGGGCGACTAAATCTAGTCCAGTTTAAGCCTCAGAAGAAACAAGTTTGCGCGTTTACCGCTAAAAAGAACCCCTTTGTCGTATGTCCTCAGTTTCAAGGCACTCCTTTTTTTACCTTAGCCAGTATCGGAATCCTCGGCTTCGTCATATCGAGTGACGTGTAGTTTCGTGGTCACTTGGAAGAGAAGGCCTAATTAGCCTCTATAAAGCTTCGCGTGCTCAGCAGAGCGGGACAGTATTTCATGCCGGCACAACGCCTGCAACTTTACAAGGCGCAGTGTCGGCCTCACATGGAATACTGTTCTCATCTCTGGGCAGGGGCTCCCCAGTAACCAGCTCCTTCCACTTGACCGCATCCAGCGCAGAGTGGCTCGAATAGTCGACGACCGAGTCCTTTCCAATCGGCTCGATTCATTGGCGCTGCGAAGAGATGTTGCATTCCTTTGCATTTTCTTTCGCATTTACTACGTGGAGTGCTCTGAAGAATTGTCCGGATTATTCCCAGCCGCCATATTTCACGAAAGCACATTGCGACAGAACTCCCGATACTATCCACACCATCTGGATGATTGGCGGTCTACCACTGTGCGAATTAGAAGAAGTTTTCTCCCTTGCACAACTACCCTGTGGAATCACTTACCACCAGCGATTTTTCCAGACCGATACGACTTAGGGATCTTAAAGAAAAGAAGGCCCTTTCCTTTTTAAAGGCCGGCAATGCATCTGCAGTTCCCCGCGTTCCCCTGGTGTTGCAGTTGTTCATGGGCGTCAGTAGTTACTTTCCATCAGGTGAGCCTCATGCTCGTCTGCCCCTCTCCTATAAAAATGTACTTATTGACGAAATTCCAGTTGTTACGTTGAGGTGTAGATGAAGAGATGTTGCATCCCTTTGCATTTTATTTTGCATTCACCAAGGAGAGTTCTGTGAGGAAATGTTCGGATTAATCCCACCCGCCAAATTTTACGAACGAATATCGCAGCAGAACTTACTTATTGACGAATTCCTAGTTGTTTCGTGTCAACTTAAGTGTCAACTAATTGAAATTTAAGAAAAAAAATTGACTTAAAAAAAATATTCCTACACATTTCAATAGCTTCTAAAGTCGGTATGAACATATAGTTTATCAAAAATTTTAAGTTCCTACTTCAGAAGCTAGGAAATTATTTGGAAAACTTTTAATTTTTATTAGTTTTTGAAGACGGCTATTCCTTTTCATCATCATTATCATCATCATAACAGCCTTTCATAAGTCCACTGCTGAACATAGGCCTCCCCCAAGGAATGCCAAAAAGCACAGTCCTGAGCCACCTGCATCCATCGATTTCCTGCATGCCTTACCAGGTCGTCACTCCATCTCGTGTGGGGTCGCCCTACACTTCGCCTACCGGTACGAGGCTGCCACTCGAGAACCTTTCTTCCCCATCGGTTGTCGGTTCTTCGAGCTATATGGCCGGCCCACTGCCACTTCAGCTTACTTATCCGTTGGGCTATGTCGGTTACTCTAGTTCTACTGCGGATATCCTCATTTCTAAGTTTATCACGCAGAAAACTCCGAGCATAGCCCTCTTCATAGCTCGCTGAGCGACCTTGAGCTTCCTCATACGGCCAGCAGTGTAGGACCACATCTCAGTTCCGTAAGTCATCACTGGCAACACGCACTGGTTGTACAATTTCGTTTTAAGGTTTTGAGGTATGTCTGACGAGAAGATGTGTCGTAGCTTCCCGAACGCTGCCCAGCCGAGTTGAATCCGTCGATTGACCTCTTGGTCGAAGTTGGACTTACCCAGTCGCACTATTTGTCCCAGGTAAACACACTCGTCAACAACTTCGAGCTTAGTGTTTCCAACAACTACCGGCATAGGTGTGACATGGACATTAAACATAATCTTTGTTTTGTCCATGTTCATCTTAAGACCTATCCGTTGGGAGACACTATTGAGGTCATTGAGGATAGTTCTTAGGTCCTCCAGCGATTCTGCCATAAGAACTATATCTTCGGCAAATCGAAGGTAAGTGATGTACTCGATATTGATGTTGATACCCTATCCTTCCCAGTCTAGAAGCTTGAAAACGTCTTCCAATGTAGCGGTGAAGAGTTTCGAGAATATGACGTCACCCTGTAACAGAAACAGAAATAGAACCTTTTTTATTTAATATAGATTATAAATTATACTTATTGAAAGTCACTCTTTTGTTTGATTACCACTGGTTCGGAAAAAAACCTCTGTCCTGGGAAGAACCAGCAAGAAACCTAGCGGGACTTTTTTTTTTAATAACAGCTTACAATCATGATGTTACACAAATAAACAACATAACAAATTAGAAATAGCTTGGTAGCGATCACTTCATTTCCAGGGGTTATTATCATCCATAAATTCCTTAATATTATAATAACCCTTTTTACATAAACTTAGTTTAATAAAGTTTTTGAACTTTGAGCAGGTCAAATTTTGTATATTTTCTTGAATTTTGTTGTAAAAGCGTATTATACATCGCCCCAAGAATGAATTACTGGCTCGATGGAGTCGAGTAACTGGTACTACTAGCTTGTGTCTGTTTCTAGTATTTACAGAATGAATATCACTTATTTTTGTAAAACTACTTTTATTTTTGTGTAAGTACATTACATTTTCATAAATGTATTGAGAGGCCAAAGTTAATATGTTAATTTCCTTAAATTTTTGTGGCAGCGAATCTTTAGGCTTTAAGTCATAAATTGCTCGTATGGCCCTCTTCTGTAAAACAAATATAATTTCAGTGTCAGCTGCGTGTCCTCATAGCAAAATACCATACGACATTATGCTATGGAAATAGCTAAAGTTAACTAGTCTAGCTGTTTCAACACTAGTTAGACTTCTAATCTTTTTTACGGCATATGCTGCAGAACTTAGTCTGCTTGCTAGTTTTGATATATGGGGGCTCCATTGAAGCTTCGCGTCTAGTGTGATTCCAAGAAAAATGGTGGTATCTACAAGACTCAATTTCTCCCCATTTAAAATTACATTATTACTTAATTGTTTGACATTTGGAGTCATGAATTTCATACATTTTGTTTTAGTACCATTTAAATGCAAATTATTAACTTTGAACCAATGTACTCATTTAGATATAGCATTATTTACTTCGTCATATTTTAGTAATTGTCGACTTAATTTGAAAATTAAAGCAAGTGTCATCTGCAAATAACACTATATCATGGTTATCTCCTACTATGTAAGGTAAGTCATTAATATATACAAGAAACAGAAAGGGGCTTAGAATTGAGCCTTGAGGCACGCCCATCTGTACCATCGACCCGGAAGAACTCATACTGTTGATGACAACTTTTTGCGTTCTCTTACTTAAATATGAAATAATTAATTTTAGAGCATCACTTCTTACACCATAGTGTTGAAGTTTCCTGATTAATGTTTCATGGTGAACACAATCGAAGGCTTTGGATAGGTCACAAAATATACCCAAAGCATCCTGTGAATTTTCCCATGCATTAAATATATATTTAATCAGCTCAACACCGGCATCAGTTGTCGAGCGACCCCTTGTGAAACCAAATTGATTTTTATGAAGTAATTTATTTATATTAAAAAAAATTATCATTTGATCAAGAACAATTTTTTCAAAAATCTTAATAAGTGTTGGTAGTACAGAAATAGGTCTAAAATTGGCGGGGTCTAATGTACTACCAGATTTAAATAAAGGTATTACTTTACTATGCTTCATTAAATCAGGAAGCACATCAGATTCGATACTAGTATTAAAAATAATAGCTAAATGAGGCGCGGTTGTATCTATTATAGTCGCAATAACTTTAACAAAAATCCCCCACAGATCCGCAGTTTTCTTAACACCAATAATTTTAAAATATTTTACAATATCTTTTGATGATACTTTATGAAATGTAAAATTCTTTGTACACGCATTTACATTTTGTTTAAGTAATGATTCGGCGACCACAGGAGAAGAATTCAGTGACTTAGTGGTTAATATCGGAATATCATTAAAATATTTCTCAAAAACCATTGCAACGACCTGATCTGATTCGGTTAATTTGTTATTAACACTTAACTGGTAATTTGAATTGCGAGAGTTGATCTTACCAGTTTCGCTATTAATTATACTCCATGCCATTTTAATTTTTTTGGAAACCGTCTTAATTTTGTTGCTCAAATGCAAAGACTTGGCTATGGAGCACACTCTTTTAAATATTTTTGAATATTTTTTTACATATTCCCTAAATTCGACGCCATGATTATATGACCTTTCATGGTAAAGATCATATAACTTATGCCTGTTCTTATGGACTCTTACTGTCGCTCATTCGTTGAATGACTTCCGACTGATTAAGGAGAATGTTTTAGAAGTAAAAGTATTATTAAATTCATTGCAAATAAGCTTAAATAATGTTCCATACAAAAAATTTGGATCATTTTAGTATGAAAGTGATGGAAGTTTTTTCACTATGTTACTTCTAAATTTCTCCAAGCGACGTGCATTTACTGGAACAGACACAACTTTTTCATCTACTTGCTTTTTGTGAACATAACTTCATAATCATATCCTTTTTTATTTTCCTGCGGCCAACCCTGTATGTAAGGCAATGTAAACAAGATAATTTTATGTATATTTAAAGTATTTAGATTATCAATATATTTTAATAATTGATTTTTGTTTATATTGCCTCTTCTCCCAACAAGAATTATTAATGTGCTATTAGGACAGAATTTACTAGCTAAAACTTTATCCATTATATGACTAAAGGATGCTCTAGGCATGCAATAATTACTGATCAGATGTCCTTTTACACAGTTATTTAACATCATGCCCAAATTTTTGCCTATGTCATCACAATACATAATAACTTTATTTTTTTTAATACTTACATTGTTTTTTTTTATATCCTTTGTCATGGCACTGTCATAGAGTGTAGGTGAAAATAATGAGGTCTTAATGTTAGCTTTGTTATTTACACATATTGTCCCCGATGAACCTGGTATGGAGCGCTGATACTCACTCTGATTTTTTATTAAGGAGTCAAAGTGTTCCTCATTATATTTACATGATTTTACCAGATCATTCATGGCCAATATGTGTTCTTTTATCTCATCTTGAGCCGATGCATATTTATTTGATATAATTTGTAGAGAGCTTTTAAGTGATAAAATTGTTGAATTTAGACACTCTATATCAGTCTCATAACAGTGATTTATATTTTCCACCTCAATTGAATATATTTTAAGTTTATGAATTAGTTCTTGCTTTTCTTTGCATACATTTATATAATTTTTAACATTAATTTTAGTTTTAATTAATTTTTGTAGTTTTTTAATATATTTATTAATTTTTATATTTTTCTTCAGTTTTCTTCTACTGCAGGTAGTCCTCGCTGCTGTTCTTGATATGACATAATCATCACCAGTCAAATCGGTTGTTGTGGAGGGTTGCAATGCTTTAGATTTAAAATATTCACATTCTATGAGCTCGTTGAACAGACTTTGAGTTTGGGACGCTTTCATGTTACCTATGTAATGTTTTAATTGCACAATCTGCTCATTAGCCTCACTTAACTGTTACTGCAATGCAGCAATTAATTTGAGGGATTCCTCATATTCCTTGCTGCATTGGTCAAACTCATCGACTGTTCTCTAAAGTTGATCTCTTTCTTTTGTAACAAATATATATTCTTTATGCAACTTAACCATGTCACTTTTTAGTTAAGTATTTTTAGCAATTATATTTATTATTTCCTTTTCATTGTCATCCCTTTCATTAATTAACAGCTCACACTGCTCCTTTGACGCCTTAAGTTCTTGAAGCGCCATTTGAAGTTGGTTCTCCAATTGGCGCGTTTTGGCGTTGCGTGTATTCATTTTACTATAAAATGTAAATAGCAAAAGAAAACAAAGAAATAAAACCAAAGAAGCAAAGTAAGCAAATGTTGAAATGTATGGGGTTATTTACAGATCTTGAATTAAATTATCATGTAAATAATTCAAAATGAAATCCACAACAACACTTACTTAATACGTAAATCTTAAAATGGGATAACAAGAATTACACTTAAAATACGTTTAAACGATGTTCGTTACAGCTGATACTTTTGGTTGGAACACTAAACACAATGTATGTAATTAAAAAAGGTACTTCTGACTTTTACTTATATCACAAACACAAATAAGTCGTATTTAACAACTGTAACTCAAAATTGAGGTGGATATTATTAATTTACAATATTTAATTTTTTTTAAATAGTTGGGAGCAATTATTTTACAACTTGTCACAAGTGCAAATCGGAAGTGAGTGGTGTACTCGCCATTGATGTTGATACCGTATACTTTCCAGCCTAGAAGCTTGAAAACGTCTTCCAATACAGCGGTGAAGAGTTTCTGGGATATGACGTCACCCTGTCTTACACCTCTGCAATTGGATAGGTTTCGTACTCTAGTTCTGTACTCGGATAGCCATCGTAGCCCTACTGTACAAGCACTTCAACACTTCGATATACCGACAGTCAACTTGGCACCGCTAAAGGGACTGCAGCACCGCCCAAATTTCGACGGAATCAAAGGCTTTCTCATAGTACACATACGCCATACATATTGGCAAATTGTACTCCTCGGACTTCTGTACAATTTCCTGAAGGGTATTTATGTGGTCTATAGAGCTAAAGCCCTTTCGAAAATCGGCTTGTTCGGGAGGCTGCAAGTCGTCAAATCTGCGCGCGAGACGATTCGTAATAACTTTTGAAAACAGCACGTAGACGCGGCTCAGAAAGGGTAGTCTGTAGTACTTCAAGAGAGCGTTGTCGCCTTTCTTGAAGAACAAGACCACCGCACTTCTGATCCACGCCTCCGGAGTAGTACCACCTTGAAGGACGGAATCAAAGAGCTTCTGAAGGACTTCAAGTAACGGCTTTCCACCCGCTTTCAGAAGCTCCGCTGTAATTCCATCCTCTCCTGGAGCCTTACCGTTATTAAGGTGCTGGAGAGCCATTCTAATCTCGCTCAGACTGACGTCCGGGATATCTTCGGAATAGTGTCGGATGAGACTCGCTCTTGGACCGTTACTCACACTTGCGTGTGGCTCCACCGATGACGTGTACAGTTGCCTATAGAACCTCTCAATCTCACTCAAAATCTCAGGTGTCCCGGAAACGATGCTGCCTCATTCTGTCTTCAGCTTTTACAGTTGGCTCTTTCTGGCAGACGCAGCTCTGGCAAAGACTTTGGAGCTTTGGTTCCGCTCGATCGCTTCTTCAATACGAGCAGTATTAAAGTTGCGTAAGTCCCGCCGCATGCATTTGGAGATCTGTCTGTTCAGATGCCTGTATGCTGTCCAGTCTGTTGAAGAATGTAGCTTCATCTTCTGTCTAACAGCCATGAGATTAAGAGTGTGATCGGAAAGTTTTTGTGTTCTTCTGCGGCGGGTCTTGCAGAACTTAGTTCCGACCGCATGGACAGTTTCCACGAGCTTGTCATTCAAATCGTCCACTTCATTGCAGTCTTCTAGGCACTGAAAACGGTTTTGTAACTCGAGCTGAAAGGTTTCGGGACTTTGGAACAGAGCACGAGGGGGATGAAGCGTTGACTTCATTAGACGAGACCTCTCCAACTTAACGTTTAGGTTCAGTGTGCCTCTAAACATTCGGTGATTGCTACCAGTTTTCACCCTCGCGATCACGGAGACATCACTCAACAGTTGTCGTCTGGTCGTCATAATGAAATCAATCTCATTTTTTGTCGAACCGTCGGGGCTCGACCAGGTCCACTTCCTTTGGGACCGCTTCTGGAAGAAAGAGTTCAACATAAAGAGTCCCTCTTTCTCCATGAAGTCGGCCAGCTGCTAGCCCCTTGGGTTCCGTTGCCCTATTCCAAATTTACCTACTTTCAGCTCACCGTTCTCCCTTGTGCATAGTTTTGCATTGAAGTCTCTCATTAACACCGTATATTCGGTTTTGGAGGATTGCAAGTCTCTAGAGATATCCTCATACATTTCCTCCACCTCCTCATCGGGGTGTGCCGAGGTTGGTGCGTAAGCCTGTATGACCTTCAGCGAATACCATTTGGTGATTCTGAGTATAAGGTACGCAACCCTCGTCGATACACTCCCGAGCTTTACAATGTTGTTAACGAGAGACTTGTGGACGATAAATCCGACACCTCCTTGGGACAGATGGTCGCCCTCCCGGTGATAGAGCAAGTTGCCGGATTGGAGGATTACCGTGTCCTCCCCCTCTCTTCGGACTTCGGATAATCCTATAATATTCCAGCGCAACTTGTCTATCTCTTTTTCCAGCTCCACGATTTTCTCGTCTGGCCTCAGGGTGCGTGCGTTGTACGTTGCCAGGTCGAGTCGTCGTAGGTGGCAACCGAACCTCTACGGGAGATTCTTAGCACCCCCTGCCCCGCCGTTACCATGGTCGCCACCGTAGCCAGGAATAGCGGGGCCGCCGGGGACTGGGGGCCGTCTGTTTGTTGCTTTAATCATTGGGGGGTATTTGCCATAGCTGCCACGCTTGGCGAGCGGGTTGGCAACCGCAGTTTTTTTATTGTAATTTTGGCTATTATCAAATTCAAATTCAAATTCAAATTGTTTATTGCATGTCACATTACAAATTTAAGATCTTACATTTGATAGGTATACATGTGACGCCCTGCAAGGCCATAGCAACACTAGAGGGCTATTTTTATATAATCTAATTTTTCAACAAATTATAAAATATCATATCGTCAACATTTAATATTATTATATATAAATTACTTAAATTAGAAATATTATAATATAGTCAAAGTATTCTTTCTTTGTTATTATTTATCGTCAAAAAACTCTTTCAAATTAAGTATAATAACATTTATTAATAAGGAATGTTTTTAATTTTTTATTAAATTGCGCAGGGTTTTCTAGGATTTTTATAGAATCCGGTAAATGTTTATAAATCTTTATTGACATAACGTGGGGGCTAGTCGAAACTAACTTTAATTTGGAGAAGGGTATCCTAAGCTTATATAAATTTCTATTATTTCTTTTAGTTATTGCAATAGGTGAGCAGTATTGTGGGTGTTTCCTGGCGAATTTACAAGACTCGAGGATGTAGATAGACGTAAGTGTTAGTATTTTATGTTTAATGAAGTGAAGTTTACATGACTCCATTTGGTCTAAATTCGTTAATATTCGTAGACACTTCTTTTGTAATATAAATTATTTGTTTATATCACAAGAGTTTCCCCACAATACGATGCCATAGGAGAGTACCGAATGAGCATGTGCATAGTAAGCCGCAAAGGCAGTCTTAAAATCTGTCACACGTTTGAGGTATTGTAGAGCGTAAATAAAATAGGATATTTTTTTTACAATTTTTTGTATGTGCTGTTTCCAACTCAAATGCGTATCCAGGTCTATTCCTAATAAAGTAGCAGAGTTAACAGTTTCAAGTTTTATGTTTTTATAGCTATAAGATATTTGTAAAGCAGATTTTTGGTAGGGTTTAAATTGAATAATTTTAGTTTTATTAAGGTTAAGTTGTAGATTATGTAATTCTTGCAAGTTAGTAATTTTATCTAACGTATAGTTCAATTTTGTTGTTAAATCCGTGGAGTTAGTGCTAGAGATTAAGATGGAGATGTCATCGGCAAAGAGCACACATAGATCGTCCAGTATGTTTGGGAGATTTATCAGGAAGATGCTGCTGCCCATCTCCTGCCTGTTTCCCTTTGTCGCCTTTTACGACACCCACGGGAGGATATGGGGTAGTGGATATTCTTGACCGCCACTACACGGCAATTTCTTTTATTTCAGTTTAATTATAATAAGACAGTAAAAATCCACTGATGTAGTCCTTACTATACCTCCACTATATAAACCACAGATTGCTATGATCGTCATGCTGTGTAGATTTATTAACGATTGCAATACCAGACGATTTTAAAAGTTGCCATCACTCTCCAATCTAAATATTTAACATTTTTCATTTTAGGAATAATATAAGATGATTATAATGCTACTAACAGAAGGTCTTGAGATATTTTACAGAATTTTTTATAGTATACACTTTTAATATGTTACTTTTTACTGCGTAATGGTGGTTTAAGAATATCAACTAAACCCTACTTTGCATATACCCACGAGAACATGATACAAACAGGAGGGCTCCAATTATTGAATATTTAAGAGATTATATTCATACATAAACACACACACACAACACTATTACCATATGGTGGTGGCGTAAGAGAATTGATCACCCCATTTGGTCCTGTCGGTGTCGTAAAAAGTGACTATTATTAATGTAATGTTAAATTATATTAATGTTTGATTACAAACTACGGTGTGAGGGGCGGTCACTTGTTTGGTTCGCCCCTTTCCTCTCCATTCACTACATTGATAAATCCGGTTCATATTATCCACTGACTCAGGCTATGGGTTACTGACCACGCGTTACAATTACAAAATGTTTGGTATGACATAACGGGTCCTTAAACTTTAAATAAAATAATTACTTTATTAGCTTAACAATTGCAAATAAACTACAATTATTAAATTATATGCATTTTTAAGTAAATAATTGTCTTTGGTGTTTTTTTTATGAATACGCTTCAGTTTCTATTATTTTTAATTATATTATATTATTTTTAATTATTTTTAAACTTGGTATATTGTTTAATCTTGTTTAGTTTAATTTACGACGGGCTATTTTACGCAACTCCACATCTAAAGCCGGTATTATTAAAAAACAGACAATAGACAAATCTTGATTGGGACATAGATATATTATACATATAACTTACAAACATATACTTAAATCAACTATAGCTTTTTTGCGTTCAACAAAATAATAACTACATTTAAAGCAATTGAAGTGACATTCCTGAGTGATTTTTTTTTTAATATTATACAATATGGAAACAGACATTGTAATTAGCATTTTGCATTTAGTGTTCACAATATTAACACGTTCACTGTCCGGTTTTCAAACACAATAGTAAGACAATAGCAATGACCTATATGTAGTGCACGGGACAGCGAAAGGGTTAAACTTAATAAATTCAATCATGTAAAAAAATTATATCCACATCTGAACTAACTGACGAGCGCATCGGTAAAGCGAGATATTTGACAATAATATAATACCTACACGGCCAATACAGAGGTAATAATACCACATAAGTACCATTAATTGCTAGTAAAATTTGATATTTTTTTAAGTCAAATTTTGTGAAGTAAAGTTGTTTCTCTACGTTTGAATACTGATTCTTATAACGTAGGTATACATAATGAAAAGGGTTTTTATATATTTGAAGAAGTTTCAGCTTGAGAGCAGCAATATTGTAATTGTTCGACCCTTGAAATCAAGTCAAAGAAGTTCAGCAGTCCCTTGATGTTTCCGAAAATTTCGCTCTCCTATGCAGGGGACTGTCTGTACTGTTTTAACGTGTGTGCGAGTTGTTCTACCAGAACAATACCGGTCGTCGTGTCGACGGTCGTTTTGTCACTTGCTTACCCTTTCTGGACTCACGGCCCCCTTTGGGACAATCACTTACCCTGGCCGAAAAGAGGTTTCACTCCATGGAGCGCCGTATGCGGTGCGACCCAGCCTTTCGCGACAAATATGTCGAGTACGTGCGCGAGTATCAAGAGCTGGGTCACATATCACCGTCCAACTTTGACTGGCGGGCACAGGAGCACTACTTTCTTGCTCACTATGCGGTCTTAAGGACCCCTGGGAGTAAGATTCGGGTAGTTTTTGACGGCTTCGCCCCCTCGTCAAATGGTGTGTCCCTGAACCAGTGCCTCCACTCTGGTCCTAAATTTATCAAGGACATATCCGACATTTTGACCTAATTCCGTCGGCACCAAGTGGTTTTTGTAGCCGACATTCGGATGATGTTTCGACAATCAGTGTTCAATCGTGATGACCTTCGATATCAGCTGATATTATGGCACGAGAAGCCCAGCGATCCAATACAGGTGCATGAGTTGAACACCACCACCTATGGACTCCGGTCCCGCCTGTATATCGCCATGCGGACCCTCCTTGAACTAGCTGAGAGAGGGCCTCTAAGATACGCTTGGGGGGCTTCTATTTTGGAGACTTCGGTCTACATGAACGACATTTGTACGAGCGCCTCCACCGTCGAGGAGGCTCTTGTCTTGCGAGACGAATTAATTGCCATCCTAAAGTCCGGAGGTTATAAGTTGCGCAAATGGTTGTCGAACTCACTCCGGTCATATTTTTGGCTAAGTGCTTTCTTCAAAAGCTCTGGATATCCGGGTTGGGATGGGACGAGCCTATTAGCGGTGCCCTCTTGCGAGAGTGGCTCTCCATTGTGTACTCCCTTCCGGACATCAACCGGGTCTCCATGCCAAGGTGCTTCCTCCCTCCAGGAAAATGCAGGGCTACCCTACATGGGTTTTGCGACGCCTCTGAGAAAGGCTATGCTGCTGTCGCATATTTGCGGACTGTGAGCTCATCTGGTCATACTGATGTCCATCTCGTACTTGCTAAAAGCAAGGTTGCCCCCATTAGGTCCCGCCTAACTATCCCTAGATTGGAACTGTCTGGAGCCGCTCTTCTTACGCGACACGTCAACCACGTTCACTCGTCTTTGAAGTCTGTAATCGACATTACGGACATCTACGCTTGATCAGACAGTGAGATAGTACTTTGTTGGCTCAGAACTGCTCCTCACTATCTTGAGGTCTGTGTGGTGTACCGCGTGTCTCAAATCCAGAATTCTGGGACATCTCTAAACTGGAGACATGTCCCAGGGGGAGTTGAATCCCGGAGACTGCGCTTCTCGCGGCTGTGAAGCCCCCTCTATGGTTGACTACCCGCTGTGGTGGGGTCCCAATTGGTTGACTGAGTCTCAGTCATTCTGGCCCCAGAATAAATACTCCGTACCGATTGAATTGCCTGGTTTACGAGCCAGAGTAGGAGTGGGCAAGGATAATCCCACTCGTGATCTCTCCCTGCAAGAACCGTACAGCTCTCTCGATAAGCTCTTAGGAGTGACTGCTTGGTTGCGTCGATTTGTCCACTATGCGAGATACCCGTCTAACCGAATCTCTGATTCCGTTTTGTCCCCTAGCGAGCATTGGGAAGCTTTGATGTATTGGACCTGTATGGTCCAAGTGGAGCATTTTGAGCCCGTGATTTAAAACTTGAAGCGGGGCTCCGTTGTCGAGGGTGCTCTGGCCCGTCTGAGCCTCTTCCTGGACGACGCTGGTATGCTGCGCATTGGCAGACGTTTTGAAAAATTCTCAACTGCCGTACGGGGCTCGACACCCATTACTGCTCCTTAAGGACGGCGCCTTTGTTCGGTTGATGATAACTCACCATCATGTTAAGAATGCCCACGCTGGGTGTAACGCTCTTTAGGCAATTTTGTAGCAGGAGTTTTGGATTTTGGCTGGCCGACGCACCATTCGGAGCGTCATTTTTAAGTGCATACCTTGTTATAAACTGAAGGCCACCATATCGCAGCCTATGATGGGTGACTTGCCACCTGACCGCGTCAAGGCCATCCGACCACTCGCTGGAGTCGGAACAGACTTTGCTGGCCCCTTCCTCGTCAAGTCCTTCAACGTTCGTAACGCGCGTTCACATAAGGCCTATCTGTGCGTTTTCGTGTGCCTCTCCACTAAGGCCGTTTACTTGGAACTTGTAAGTGCCCTCAGCACGGAAGCCTTTGTGGCCACGCTGGGCCGCTTCGTTTCGCGTCGCGGTTTGCCGGACCTGATCCGGTCTGATTGCGGAACGAATTATAGGGGCACGGATAGATATTTGAAAGAGGTCGTCGAATTTCTGTCCAGCCACTGGACTTATTTAGGCAATGCTATGTTTAAAAGGGGAATCCAGTGGAAATTCAACCCTTCAGCTTGCCCACACTGGGGCTGTATTTTTGAGGCGGTGGTTAAGGTTGCAAAACGTATCTCCGTCGCGTTATTGGCGAAACTAATTTGACATTTGAGGAGCTTGCCACTGTATTATGTAAAATTGAGGCGGTACTCAACTCTCGACCCTTCTGTCCCCTCTCGTCCGATCTGAATGATTTGGAGGTTCTAACCCCAGGACACTTCCTGATTGGTTAGGCGCTATAACGCCCTGCCTGAGTACCCCTTCAGGGAAATAAACTCTTCGCGGTTGAGCAGATTTGACCTGCTGCAACAGATGACTCAGAGTTTTTGGCACCGATGGTCTCTGGAGTACCTACATCTTTTGCAGCAGCGCGTTAAGTGGTCGAACAAGACAGATTCTCCTCAGGTTGGAGATCTCGTGTTAGTTAAAGAACCCAACGCTTTGCCTTTGTATTGGCGCCGTGGGAGCATTGTTAAAATGTCGTAAGGATCGAATGGGGTGCCTAGGGTGGCTGAGCTTTTGGTTTTTTTTTATAGGATAAGGGTGATAAACGAGCACACAGTCCACCTGATGGTAAGTGGTTGCTGCGGCCCATAGACATCTATATCTATCCTCGTTTGCGAATCAAAATGCAGATGCGTTGTCACCCGTGAGGACTAAGATGGAATGCCTTATTTCCAGTAAAAAGGGCCTCCGGCCACCTGCACTCAC
The DNA here is from genome assembly GCA_033319125.1 of Parnassius glacialis. NCBI lineage: Eukaryota > Metazoa > Arthropoda > Insecta > Lepidoptera > Papilionidae > Parnassius > Parnassius glacialis. Next base: position 24,449,375 of record JAVANC010000029.1, on the reverse strand, counting down.
CAAGCGAAACGCAGAGGTAAACCTCTACTTCACGCTGGTATTCTGTTAGGTCGTGGTACCACCCCGGTTTGAGCCGGCCCATCCGTGCGACAGCAAAAGCTGCCGCGTGGCTCTACCACTGTTGTAGAGCCACTGTTAAATTGGAGATTCGGTATTGCAACGTGCCGTCGCGACCCTGTCCCGCTTGCCAATTTACTCGCGGACATAAGCCCTTATTCCCGGGACGGGGGTTTGGTCGCGCCAAACGCTAATTTTAAGAATTGACGCTAGAAGGCGTTCGGCGCGGTGTATTCCTACCGGTTTGACGTTCGCGCGAGGCGGTTGTTGGTTTTGGTTGTGGCGCGTCGGAATTCGAGACAATGCAGTGCAGTTACTAGAACAACGTGGTCGCGTACCGTATAACCTCTAATAATGTCGTTGTTTGTTAATACCAATAATAACAGTGGTAGAGCCACGCGGCAGCTTTTGCTGTCGCATGGATGGGCCGGCTCGAACCGGGGTGGTACCACGACCTCACAGAATACCAGCGTGAAGTAGAGGTTCACCTCTGCGTTTCGTTTGGTGAGTGCAGGTGGCCGGAGGCCCTTTTTTCTGGAAATGAGGCATTCCATCTTAGTCCTCACGGGTGACAACGCATCTGCATTTTGATTCGCAAACGAGGAAAGATGTAGATGTCTATGGGCCGCAACAACCACTTACCATCAGGTGGACTGTGTGCTCGTTTGTCACCCTTATACTATAAAAAAAAAAAAACGTTTATGCAACGACGAGGAGTTTTGTTGAGTCTAGAAAAATAGATTGTCTGCGCGGACGCCGGGTCGGTTAATTGTTTTGGAAGTTTATATTGATTGCGATCAACGTCCGGTTTGTGATACGTGTGGAATTTACTATTGCAGTTTTTTCGATGGACTTGTGAGGTCGCTTTAAGATCGCTTCTATTTTGAGTTATTATTTTAGTGCGTTTACGCGATAACGAGGCCTGTCTAAGTGTTGAGTGATTAAATTAACTTCGTTACAAGTAATATACGTCAATTTGTGTAGTGATTGCATATATAAGTGCATTAGACAATTTTTGTTTTGCTGTTGTTGCATTATAATATAGTACGGAGACAATTTTCCTTTGTCGATAAGAACGCTTACTTTGTGATACGAATTGAGATCGCGTTCGTATTCGATTATAGATTTGTGCTAAGTGAATCTGGGACATTGAACTTTGACCGATCGTTCTTAAGAAGTTTTCTATTGGTGACGTCCGCTGGAGTGATACCACATCGTGGGCAGCATGGGACCAGGCCGCTGCCCGATCACCTCGGTTAAGTCAGGTTACACATACACACCTTCTTACACAAACTTACATGCACCTACCTACCGCTTGACCGAGCCTTGTGGTCAGTCTTCGCTTCGGAACCAGGTAAGTCCTTCTTATTTACCTAGCCTTTATATATTAATTATCCATAGGCATTTCCAGCCCCACCTTTAGTTGTCCGTTGAATCTACAGCTGTATGGACCCCTGTATAGTCGATCTTTGTCCGGGCAGTTAGGGGCGTGTACATATAGTAAAAAAAATATTTAAAACATTTAAAAAAGATTTTATTAAATGCTCCAAAAAGTTTAAGTAAGTTGTAAACTTTAAGTTAAATCAAACCAATTAATTTATTACATTATACAGCATTTATATGATATAAAAACTTGTAGCGAGATATACAAAAAATAATACACGTTTTGCATATTTCACCACGCTCTTACATAATTTTTTATAGCACATGGTGTAAACGAGCATGCGGTTCACCTGATGGTAACTATAAAAAAGCCTTTTAAAAAGGAGAAGGCTTTTTTTTGAAGGTATCTAAGACGTATCAGTCCGAAAAAATCGCTGGTGTTAATAGATTTCACAAGGAAGTTGTGCGAGGAAGAAAACATCATCTAAATCGCACAGTGGTGGATCGCCAATCATCCACGTGATATGGACGGTATCGCAAGTGTTGTTGCGATGTGCGATGGTAAAATTGAGCGGCTGGAATTAGTCCGAACGATTCTTCAGAGGATTCGACATGGTAAATGCAACAAAATACGCAAAAAGATGCAACATATTTACGCAGTGGCAGTGAGTAAAGCCGATTGAAAAGAACTCGATCGTCAACGATTCGAACCGCCCTGCGCTGGATGCGGTTAAGTGGAAGGAACTGGCACTGGGAAACTCCTGCCCGGAGAAGGGAACAGTATTCCATATGAGGCCGATCCTGTGCCTTGTAAAGTTGCAGGCGGTGTGCCGGCATGAAATATTGTCCCGCTCTGCTGAGCACGCCAAGATTTTTAGACGCCAATTTGGCCTTCACTTCCAAGTGACCACGAAACTACACGTCACTCGATATTTAGACGCCAAGGACTTTGATACTGGCTTATGCAACAAGGGGAGCGCTTTGGAACTAAGAAGATACGACAAAGGGGTTCCTTTTAGCGGTACATACGAAAACTTGTGTCTTCTGTGGAGTGAACTGGACTAAATTTAGTCGCCCTCAATCCGAGACTTTGTTCAACAAAATCTCGACTTCAGACACAAGTTTGTTCCGGTACTCGGCGACGTTTTCCCGATAAATACTGGCACGGCCGGTTTATAGAGTATCACCAGTTCTGTCATCTGCATAGCAATGTATGTTACTGGTTTGCAACATATCATTGATATGCATAAGAAACAGTGTTGGTGATAGCACGCAGCCTTGTGGAACACTGTTTTTGTAGAACACCAGCGTTAATAGGCTTGTAATTGAAGCACGTACCATCTACTACGACCTTGATGCACCATGCAACTAATAGGATGGAAGCTTAAAAAAAGCGCTTTGTGCCAGACCCGATCGAATGCATTCGGGATGTCCAAGCTAACGGCCAATGCCTCCGTTTAGGCAGTAGAGTCCCTTGGACCATTTTGCACCCATCCACCCATTTATGAGTCAGGTAAATCAGAAGATCACCAGCTGATTGACCCCGATAAAAACTGTATTGGCGGTCACTAATCAGCTGGTGGTCCTCAAGGTACCGTATTAGCTGGCAGTTTATAACGGATTTCATTATTTTAGAAAACAAGGAGGTGATGGCGATAGGCCTGTAGTTGGACGGGTCTGAGCGGTTGACTTTTTTAGCGATCGGGTGGACAAAAGCTGTCTTCCATGATTTCGTGACTATGCCTAGGGAGTAGGAGTACCGGAAAAGACAGAAACAGAAATAGAAACTTTTTATTCAATATAGATTATAAATAATACTTATTGAAAGTCACTTTTTTGTTTAATTACCACTGGTTCGAAAAACAAACCTCTGTCCTCGAAAGAACCAGCTAGAGACCTAGCGCGATTTTTTTTAAAGTTTACAATCATGTATGTTACACAAATTAATAACAAAATAAATTTAAAATAGTTTGGTAGCGATCACCTCATTTCCAGGGGTTATTATCATCCATAAATTCTTTAATAATATAATAAACCTTTTTATACAAACTTAGTTTATTAAAGTTTTTTAACTTTGATCTGGTCAAATTTTGTATATTTTCTGGAATTATGTTGTAAAAGCGTATACATCACCCCATGAATGAATAACTGACTCGATGGAGTCGAGTGAATGGTACGACTAGGTTACCTTTTTTTTTTCTTTTACGGGGGGAAATCCTCATGGACTTCCTCCGCCTGGGGAAAGGCGGAGGGGCGTGCCGGACCCTTACCGGCTAAAACCACCCCGGTATCTCCTCGCACGTGCGCGTGGGGCCGCGGGAATCCAAATTCTTCCGCAGCCCCACACTAGTGCTGGCCCAGTCTGTCCGGGCCTCGTCTACTTCACGGGGTAGTGAGGTGTTTAACTACCCCGTGTATCGCCTCAGGGGCGCGCGCCGACACCCACGCGCGCCGCCGCCTCGGGTCCATCGAAAAGGGGTGGCGGGGGCTTCCCCAAGTCCCTCGCCCCTGGACCTATTCATGGGGGCCAGAAAAGGGCGTTGTCCGCCCTTCTCCTGCGCCCGGTGCGCCTTCTGCGGCTGGGGTAGGGAGTCGAGATCTCCCTTTCCCGTTCCGCAGTTTCCTTCTGCGACATCACGTCCTCGCAGAAGGACACCACCGCGTCCCACGACTCTGCGCTACCGACCATCTTGCGCACTAAGGCCGGCAGCAACAGATCGCCTCCTACTTTATTTTTGAGGACACGGCGCTGCTCCTCCCAAGCTACACACTCAGCGAGCGTGTGTTGCGCCGTGTCCTCCCCGCAATGGACGCAGTGGTGGCACCGAGCGTCCGGCTCCCTGTCTATGCGGCACAGGTACTTGCCGAAGCAGCCATGCCCCGACAGCACCTGCGTCACCCTAAACGATAGGGAGCCGTGCCTTCTCCCGAGCCAGTCGTCGAGTACTGGCCGGATCGCCTTGACGGTAGCGAGGCCGGCGGTAGGGCGCAGAAGCCTTTGCCGCCATTCCGCCACCAAGACCTGACGGAGCTCCTCTCGGCGCAGCGCGATCTGCCGCTGCACCGGCCTCGAGCCCCGTGCCTGCTCTTCCTCGCGCCATCGATATAATGACGCGAGTACTTTCGCCTCTAGGTCCCAGGGCGGGGAACCGGCCAGGACGCAAGCCGCCTCGTAGGAAATCGTGCGATACCCGCGGACGACTCTGACGGGCATCGCCCTCTGCGGTTTGCGCAGAATGGCGAGAGTGCTGGCCGTCATGTCCATCGCCCACACAGGGGGCCCCATACAGGGCCATGGACCGCACGATTCCCACGACGACGAGGTTAACCTAGTAGTACCAGGTTGTGTCTGTTCCTACTATTTACAGAATGAATATCACTTATTTTTGTAAAACTACTTTTATTTTTGTGTAAGTACATTACATTTTCATAAATGTATTGAGAGGTCAAAGTTAATATGTTAATTTCCTTAAATTTTTGTGGCAGCGATTCTTTAAGCTTTAAGTCATAAATTGCTCGTATGGCCCTCTTCTGTAAAATATATATAATTTCAGTGTTAGCTGCGTGTCCCCATAGTAAAATTCCATACGACATTATGCTATGGAAATAGCTAAAGTAAACTAGTCTAGCTGTTTCCATACTTCTAAACTTTTTTACAGCACTTAACTTTTAACTTTTAACAGTGGTAGAGCCACGCGGCAGCGTTTGCTGTCGCACGGATGGGTCGGCTTGAACCGGGGTGGTACCACGACCTCACAGAAAACTAGCTTGAAGTAGAGGTTTACCTCTGCGTTTCGCTTGGTAAGTTTAGGTGGCCGGAGGCCCTTTTTACTGGAAATGAGGCATTCCATCTTAGTCTTCACAGGTGACAACGCATCTACATTTTGATTTGTAATAGAGGATAGATGTAGATGTCTATGGGCCTCAGCAACCACTTACCATCAGGTGGACTGTGTGCTCGTTTGTCACCCTTATTCTATAAAAAAAAGGAAGAAAAAAAACAGCAGTACTGCATATGCTGCAGAACTAAGTCTGCCTACTAGTTTTGATATATGGGGGCTCCATTGAAGCTTCGCGTCTAGTGTGATTCCAAGAAAAAAAAGACGAAATAGATTCATTAGTAACGGTGCCAACTCTGGAGCGCACGTCCTAAGCACAATTGGCGGGATTTCGTTAGGCCCACTCAACTTGTGAATGTTCAGGGAGATGAGTGCTTTGCGTACTGAGCACTGCGTGAATCGAACATATCGCCGACCATCCTGCAGAGTAAGTGCTAGAGCACGGTCAGGGCACGGACAGGGGAAACATATCGCGGTCGGCGATATGTTTTCCCTGTCATCAAGAGTCGAGTTGGACGCAAAAAGGGAGCCTTAAAGGTCGGCTTTCTCTTTTGTGGCGTTGGCCAGTGATTCATCCTCCCTGTGCAGAGATGGTAGTGATGGCTTACAGAAATTTCCTTGGACAGCCTTGGCGATAGACCAGAATGCACGGGATACCAAAGGAAAGCGAACTAGTTTCTCGCCAATTCTGCCTATGTGCTCTGACTTCGCCTAGGCAATAACTGTTTTGAAGGACTTGGAAGCGTAGTTACACTTCTTTTTAAGCATGCTGGTATTCACATCCCGAGCCGCCGAAGATTAAGCCCATGTTTGATAACACTCCGGATTATTGCGTAATGCAGTCTTACAGGAGCGTTCAAACCAAGGCTGAGATCTGCCACCCATGGGTACAAAATTCCATTTCCAATTCCAATCTATTCCCTATAGCACCACATCGATGACAGTGTCAGCAACAGCGCTAAGATCATCCGGCGAGAAGTAAACCCGCCCCCATGGATAGGATGCAAAGAAAGAATGCATTCCGTCCCGATCCGGCGACTTCACACTCCAGATCAGACAATGAGCCGAAGAACGAGGAGAGTAACTAGTTGTGTCAGACCATATGCCACGGCAAAGTCATAAACAGATCTTCCCACATTATAGGTTAAACGTGAAACGAGTCATTCAGCGTGGTAGGCGTTAAAACCGCCAAGTGTCACATCTCTGCGGATGGAATCTGTTGTAGCAAGAAATCTGTACCCATTTTGACGTAGTCGATGAGTTGGTTTGTGTCGGTATTACCGCTATGGGACCTATAAAGGCACCCGTAGACGCGGGGATTGTCATCGCTGTTAACGCGCAGCCATAGGATGGACAGGACACCTTCAAGACTGCCAAGGCGTCGAGAACAGATATCGTCTCTGACGTATACACAAACTCCAGCTCGGGGCATAAAGATGTGTTTTAATTTGTACCCCGGGAAAGACAAGTACGAAGTATCAGCCGGAGAGTACACCTGCGTCTCGGTCAAAAAGAGCAAGGCTGGTTTCGTCGTCTCTAGATGGTATTGGACGGCGTTAAGGTTCGAGTGAAGTTCCCTGATGTTGCAGAAGTCCACGGATAGCGTGGCAGGGGTCGCCATGATTTTATTGCTCTGTTTGCCCCGTGCAGTGTTAGAATAGAGCAAGGTTTTGCCCCCCCTTCCAGAATATGCGGGTAGCCTTAGCACCCATGCACAGGAAGTAGAATGTAGCTTGACCGTGGATGCTCAGTGAGGGATTTTCCAGTACCAGAAGTGCTGGTAACCTCCTGAGGTATTCCTTTCTTTTTAAATTTCGCTACCATGTACATTTATTGCTACGTATGGGGGAAGGGGGGGGAAGCCTCCCGCCCCCTGCACTAACCACTGCTAAATAAACATCCCACATTTACAAACTCATCCACTTGCTCAATAAACTCCCCTTCTTTTCTTATTTCACATAACGTTTTACATTCAAAAACCATCATTTTCGTCTTACTTGCGTTCGCTTTCATACCCCTTCCTTTAAACGACCAGTTCTTTAAAATAACCATCATTTGCAACTCGGCCGTCTATGATGCAAATATGACTTGATCATCGGCGTCTAAAAAGCATTTGATGGTTAACTCAACCATTCTTAACCCACATTCTTCAATTTTCAAAGTTTGCAAACAACTATCCATAAATAGGTTAAACAGCCACGGGGAAGTTACTCAGCCCTGTCTGACAAGTTTTTGAATGCTAAATCAATCTGGATAGACCCCGTTGATCCTGACACAAGCACTAGAGTCCCTATCATCATCATCATCATCATTGAAGCCCTTCTCAAGTCCACTGATGAACATAGGTCTCCCCCAAGAAATGCCACTAAGCATGATCCTGAGCCACCTGCATCCATCGACTTCCTGCATATCTTACCAGTTCGTCACTCCATCTAGAAGGGGGACGCCCTACACTTCGTCCGCCGGTACGAGGCCTCGAGAACATTTTTTCCTCATCGGTTGTCGGTTCTTGATATATGGCCGGCCCATTGACACTTCAGCTTACTAATCCGTTGGGCTATGTCGGTCACTCTGCTTCTACTGCGGATGTCTTCATTTCTAAGTTTATCACGCAGAAAAACTCCGAACACAGCCATCTCAATAGCTCGCTGAGCGACCTTGAGCTTTCTCATCCGGCCAGCAGTGAAGGACCACGTATCAGTTTGGACTTTTTGTCCCAGGTAAACAACGACGAGTACAACTTCGAGCTTAGTGCTCCTTACTCCCGGCATAGGTGTGACATGGACATTAAACATGACCTTTGTTTTCATCTTAAGACCTATCCATTAGGAGACGCTATTGAGGTTATTAAGCATAGTGCTTAGGTCCTCCAACAATTCTGCCATAAGAACTATATCGTCGGCAAATCGAAAGTGAGTGATGTACTCGCCATTGATGTTGATACCGTATACTTTCCAGCCTAGAAGCTTGAAAACATCTTCCAATGCAGCGGTGAAGAGTTTCTGGGATATGACGTCACCTGTCTTACACCTCTCTGCAATTGGATAGGTTTCGTACTCTGGTTCTGCACTCGGATAGCCATCGTAGCTCTACTGTACAAGCACTTCAGCACTTCGATATACTAACAGTCAACTTAGCACCGCTGAAGGGACTGCAGCACCGCCAAATTTCAACGGAATCAAAGGCTTTCTCATAGTCTACATACGCCAGATATAGTAGCAAATTGTACTTTTTGGACTTCTGTGTAATTTGCCGAAGGTATGTATGTGGTCTATAAGCTTTTATTATATTAGCCTTTTTGGAAACCGGCTTGTTCATGAGGCTGGAAGTCGTCAAGTGTGCGCGCGAGACGATTCGTAATGACTCGAAAACAGCACGTAAACGCGGCTCAGAAGGGAAACCGGTCTGTAGTTCTTCAACAGAGCGTTGTCGTCTTTCTTTAAGAACAATACCCCTATGCCAAGGCCACCATGGAGCACGGAATTAAAGAGCTTCTGAAGGACTTCAGAGTACCGGTTTTGCACCCGCTTTCAGAAGCTCCGCTGTAATTCTATCCTCGCTGGGGCCTTGCCGTTTTTAAGGTGCTGGAGAGCTATTCTAATCTCGCTCAAACTGACGTCCGGGATATCATCGGAATAATGTCGGATAAGACTCGCTCTTGGATCATTACTCACACTTGCGTGTGGCTCCAAAGATGATGTGTACAGCTGCTCATAGAACCTCTCAATCTCACTCAAAATCTCAGGTTTCCCGGGAAACTTAGCTGCCACACTCGGTCTTCAACTTCGACAGATGGCTTTTTCTGGCAGACAGATCTCTGGCAAAGACTTTGGAGCCCTGGTTCCGCTCGATTGTTTCTTCAATACGAGCAGTATTAAAGTTGCTCAAGTCCCGCCGCATGCATTTGAAGATCTGTCTATTCAGTTGCCTGTATGCTGTCAATCTACTAAAGACTGCAGCTTCATATCCCGTCTAACAGCCATGGGAATAAGAGTGTGATCGGAGACTTTTTGTGTTCTTCTGCGTCGGATCTAGCAAAACCTTGCTCCGACCGCATGAACAGTTTCCACGAACTTGTCATTCATATCGTCCACTGCATTCTAATCTTCTAGGCACTGAAAACGGTTTCGTAGTTCGATCTGAAAGGTTTCGGGACTTTGGATTAGAGCACGAGGGGGGCGGATCGTTGACTTCATTAGACGTGACCTCGCCAACTTAATGTTTAGGTTCAGTCTGCCTCTCACCATTCGATGATCGCTGCCGGTTTTCACCCTCGCGGTCACTGAGACATCACTTACAGTTGTCATCTGGTCGTCATAATGAAGTCAATCTCATTTTGTGTCGAACCGTCGGGGCTCGACCAGGTCCACTTCCTAGGGGCCGCTTGTGGAAAAAAGAGTTCATCATAAAGAGTCCCTCTTTCTCCATGAAGTCTGCCAGCTGCTGGCCCCTTGGGTTTCGATGCACTATTCCGAATTTCACTACTTTCAGTTTACCGTTCTCTCTTGTGCCTAGTTTTGCGTTGAAGTCTCCCATGAACACTGTATAGTGTATAGTTTTGAAAGAATACATGACTCTAGAGATATCCTCATACATTTCCTCCACCTCCTCATTGGAATGTGCCGAGGTTGGTGCGTAAACCTGTATGAGCTTCAGCGTATACCGTTTGGTGATTCTGAGTATAAGGTACGCAACCCTTGTCGACACACTCCCAATCTTTACAACGTTGTTAACGAGAGACTTGTGGACGATAAATCCGACACCTCCTTGGGACAGATGGTCGCCCTCCCTGTGATAGAATAAATTGCTGGATTCGCGGCTTACCGTGTCCTCCCCCTCTCTTAGGACCTCGGATAATCCTATGATATTCCAGCGCAACTTGTCTATCTCTTCTTCCAGCTCCAGGATCTTCTCGGTCAGTCCTCAGGGAGCGTGCGTTGTAAGTTGCCAGGGTGGGTCATCATGAGTGGCAACCGAACCTACACCGGAGATTCTTAGCACTCCCTGCCCCGCCGTTACCATGGTCGCCACCATAGCCAGGAATAGCGGGACCGCCGCGGACTGGGGGCCGTTTCTTCGTTACTCTCATGGGAGGTTTATTGCCATAGTTGCCACGCTTGACGAGCGGGTTAGCAACCGCAGTTTTTTATTGCTGTTTTTCTATTATCAGAGTCCCTATAAAGAGACTTTAATGCCTGTATCAAACCAGCGCTCAACCCAAATGAGTTCAGTTTTTGCCACAACACATTCCTGTCCAATCTGTCATAAGCCTTCTCCAAGTTCATGAAGGAACAAAAAGCTTTCTGTTTTTTGGCCCAAAACTTCTCTGCAATCATACGCATGGAAAATACATGATCCGTACACCCCAGCCTCTTTCTAAATCAGTTTGCACATCCCAAATTTTTCATCAGTTTCTTCCATAACTCTTTCAATTAACACCTTAGCATACAGTTTACCCACAATACTAAGCAAGCTGATACCTCGGTAGTTTTTACAGTTCTGCTGTAACCTCTTTGCCTTATATATTGGGACTATAACGGCTTTACCAGTCTTCCGATACCCGCTTCAGTTCCCAACATAAATTAAACAAGGTGTACAGCAGGCCTGCACCACACCCCCTCTAGCCCTTAGCATTTCAATACTCTATTATATCCGACTGCCTTACCTGCTTTTCATTGCTTTCATTATTTCATCTATACTTCTCTCTCTACCTCTCTCTACTTCTTTCGGAATTTCTATTTCACTTATTTGAGACGATTATTCACACATTAACACGCTTTCAAATATTTCTTCCATCTTTTTTTAATTCGAAACTTCATCATTCAGCACGCAGCCATTCTTGTCTCGCATTAACGGTTTATTTTCAGAAATGTTTTGCGCTCCCGTGAGTCCGATGTCTTTTTATTTTTAAAAGGATATGAATGTGTACGACCGTACGTTACGTTTGCAAGTTACCTATAGCCCCATGCGCAGTTTTGCCGACATGACGTCATGCGTCCATTGAAGTTCCCAGGATTGCTAGCGGTAAAAAGTGCGGGCCGCGATGGCGGATGTGGGAGTGGGGTTACCAGGGACTGAAAATCCGATCTTTTGATGGCATCCAGTTAACCAACCCAATATATTGCAATAATGCTTTATTTCCTAATATAATGAACATTTATTTTAATTACTTATTTGTTGTATATAATCAGACTTCAAAAATTTCACAAATTTAAGCAGTATTAGGTTACTCGCATGACCTGTAGACATAATAATACTTCTATATATTTAAATGAAAATTATCCCCTTCACCAAGGTTTGCCTGGAAGAGATCGCTGTTTAGCGATAAGGCCACCTAATTGTACATCATTACAGCCCTTCACAAGTCCACTGCTGAACATAGGCCTCCCCCAAGGAATGCCACAAAGCACGGTCCCGAGCCACCTGCATCCATCGACTTCCTGCATGTCTTACCAGGTCGTCACTCCATCTTGTGGGGGGACGCCCTACACTTCGCCTACCGGTACGAGGCTGCCACTCGAGAACCTTTCTTCCCCATCGGTTGTCGGTTCTTCGAGCTATATGGCCGGCCCACTGCCACTTCAGCTTACTAATCCGTTGGGCTATGTCGGTTACTCTGGTTCTACTGCGGATATCCTCATTCCTAAGTTTATCACGCAGAGAAACTCCGAACATAGCCCTCTCCATAGCTCGCTGAGCGACCTTGAGCTTCCTCATACGGCCAGCATTGTACATTCGTTTATAAATTTAATTTTGCTGTGTTGTGTAGTGTTTTGTGTGCGATAAAGAGTATAAATAAAAAATCAGTTATCTGTAAAGTCGGTTTACTGACGATAGTTGAACGTGACAACGTCATAAGAAATATTTAATATCGAAAGAATCATTACCTTTATCGCCTCAATTATCGTTGCTATAAACAATTGACACCACATTCGCTCGCACAGTCGCTCGTTCCGCGCTCTCGCTTGCACTTTAAATGGAACGCCTAGGAAACGCCACATGAGTCATGTTTTTTCTTGCCGGCAGCCAGCTTCATCGATTTATAAGACGTTGTCACGTCAAAAAAATAATAAATAATAATGTCCCCAGCCGAATGCCGATAATGGTGGCCTGTCTCAAGTCTCAACAGAGACTAGCCATCTACGCAGCACAGGTGTATTGGGTTATAGTACTAGAGTGTATCAGCAAGCACATGTGCACTCTCTGTTCCCTCACCCATATAGTCCAATGAAACGGAATGACACGACCGGATAGAGTTCAGGCGCAGGACCAACGGCTTAACTTGATACCCGAGGCACGGGGGAATTTGGTGGTGTTTCCGCCAAATTCCTAATTCCGGCCTGCTACTGAGAATTTCTTGTCAAGAAATCCTCTGATAAAACTGTTTGAACATAAACCTTGCCTAAAGATTACATCATGAAGGGATTATTGCAATAGTTGTCTCTCGTGGGAGACAGGTTGGCAACTGTAGTTTTTAATTTGAGTTGTTGTTAATAAAATACTACTGTTCCTCTCTTGTTTTATTTTCCTCTGTTAACTCTTACGACACCCATAGGATTATATAGGCTAGTGGATTATCCTACGCCGCCACTACACGGCAATTCGTTTACATTTTATTATATAAAAACACATAATAAAAGAATTATAATGAGCGCACTTAATGCCTTTTGGCATTCTCTTCCAGTCAATACGGGACGTGTTCTCTGCTTCTTTTCCGTGTAGAATAAGCTGGAGTTGTCACTTGATTACCTACTCTCTCTTATAGCGTCTTAAAAAGTAGTAAGTAAATTTTTTAATGATAGTTTACATTTTTCAAATCTAGAAGAACGGAAAACCCAATGGTATATAAAAACTGTAAAAAAAATAGTCTGCCGTGGAAAATTTAAACAATACAAGCGAAAATAGGCCGCTAAAAGGGTCTTTTTAAACAAAATTTCATTTACTTATTGGATTTAAATTGCACGCAGCTTTTTGTCGCTTTCGGAGGTTGCAGTTTTTTGATGAAAAATTTCATTTCGCGGATGCAACTGAAACCAAAGTGAAGGTGAAAATAAAAGAAAAAACTACATTGGCCAGATTTTTGGTCCTTTAGAATTCACGTTTTTAAATAAAATATTATGTCACGGCTCCTATAAAGACGCGCAAAGTTACTTAACGGACCATTTTATGCTGAGCTCGGAGTTCCTTTTTGTTAAGAATCCGTAAAAAAAGTATGGAGTCACGCTACAGCTACATATATTATGGTTGTAGCACGAATATGTCGACTCGACCGGGGAAGGACCACGTTCTCAGAGAACACCTTAATGCTTTAGTATTATGTATGGTGAGTGTAGAGAACCTTAGACCCCTTTTACTGTAAACGAAACATTTTGATTTTTAATCGATGATAGACATAGATGTATATGGGACGCACCATTCATTTACTATCAGGAGGACCGTATGCTCGTTTGTAACCCTTATTCTATAAAAAAATGATCTTGTGTATTCCGGCAAATATTGAATTAACTATCTCTTTTCTTTACGTTAAATAATCCTGCGATGAACGCTGACTCAACGAGAAGGGCCGTCCAATATAAATGTATTTTTTTAAAGAAGAGGGGGAAAACGAGCATGCGGCTCACCTGATGGTAAGTGACTACCGCCGCCCATGAACAACCGCAACACCAAATTCAAATTCAAATTCAAATTCATTTTATTCATTTGCGATATATGGGTTACAATAGGTCTTAATAATTTAACAAATTACAGCCATATTCTAACTTTCGGTGTGCAAACTACTTAAATATTAGATTTTATTTATAATTAAAATTAAATGGAAAATGCAAATAATTACATTAACATAATATAACCCTATTTGTATATTTGCACTACTAACATAATAATAATTCACAAAATGATGATAAAATACATGTAATAATTAAAATTGTAATGTAAAAGTAATAATGTCAAAACGAGTCGGTATAAATTATTGTCTCAAAATTAATAACATAGATAACGTTTCGTTCAATAAATTTGATAGTTAAAATTTAAAAATTGTCATATAGATAATCGTCAATATTATAATACGCTTTTTTGGTTAAAAATGTGTTTAGTTGTTTCTTAAAAATGTGAAAGCTCTTAGAATCTCTTATATATTTAGGTAAATGGTTATACAGACGAGGACCCATACAGAATACGCTTTTTTGAAACAAAACAGTCTTACTATTGGGATGGCTCAATTTATCTTTATGACGCTGGACATTTAGTTTTTTGTAAAAACTTAAGTTTTGACGTACAAATAAGACTACCTCATATATATATATAGACATGGCATTGTTAATAATTTTAAATTAATGAAGTATGACTTACAACTCTCACTTTGGTTAATTTTACAAATGGCTCGTAAGCATCTCTTTTGAGCTTTAAATACTGTTTCTTTGTCCGTACAATTACCCCAGAATATAATACCATATCTAAGTGTAGACATAACATAAGCATGATATGATGCCATTACGGCGGATGTGTCTACAACTTTTCCAAGCATATATAACGCATACAAAAACGATTTAATTTCATACACACACTGCTCACATGAGACTGCCAGTTCAAATTGCAATCTACATTTATACCCAAAAATTTTATATTATCTATGGTATTGATTTTTTGTCCTAGATAATTGATATTTAAATTATTTATTTTATTACGTTTTTGATAGAATGTCATAAATTTTGTTTTTTCTAAATTTATATTTAAATTATTTATGTTTAGCCAATTAATGATTTTCTCTAAAGCAAAGTGTATGTTACTTTCTAAATCTATTTTGTTTTTGCTAGTGAAAATAACTGTGCTATCGTCAGCAAATAATACTATTTTGTGATTAATGACGTCGGGAAGGTCGTTGATATAAATAAGAAATAATAATGGTCCTAAAACACTTCCTTGCGGTACTCCAGTTTGTACGACTCTGTATTCAGAAACATAGGTTATTTCTTTTCTTGATTTTAGACAAATTTTTGTAATGTGTGTACTTTGTTTTCTGTTAACTAAATATGATGTTAGTAGATCTAGTGCATTACCTCGAATGCCGTAGGCTTCAAGCTTTTTGAGTAATATTTTATGATCAACATAATCAAATGCTTTAGTAAGATCCACGTAAAGTGCACATACAGGTATTTTATTGTTTAGGCTAGACATAACGGTATTAAAAAAATTGTATAGAGCCATATTTATAGTCTTATTTTTTCTAAATCCTATTTGTTCTTCTCTAAGAATATTGTACGTTTCAAGGTAGTTATATAAAGAGTTATAAATTATTTTCTCAAATACTCTTGAGAGCACAGGTATAAGCGCAATAGGCCTATAGTTAGACATACTCTCCCGATAATTTTTTTTGAACAGTGGTTTGACAATTGTAGACTTTAGTCTTTCTGGAAATATACCTGGAAAATTCTGAAATATATCTGGAAATATTTCTGGATAGATACGTTTTTAAAACTCTTGTACAAATTTCATCACAACCGGTACTGTTTGTGTTTTTAAGAGATTTTATAGCTTTATCTATATCAAATGATGTTGTGGGTGGTATAAATATTGAATTGGGATTGTTAAAAGTTAACTTATATGGTTTATCACTATTTGGGCGATCTTTATTAATTTTGTTGGTATAGAAATTATTACATGCCTTAGCTATAACTAGCGGATCCTCAATTATATCACCATCAACAATAATTTTACTAATTGCTTCTTCATTTCTGCCATTTTTGTATTTATTTATCACTTGCCAGGTAGCTTTAGATTTATTTTGTGCTGTGTTAATATAGTAATTATTTTGGGAATTTTGGGTAAGTTTGATAATTTTGTTTAGACGTTGGGAATACTCTTTTAATATAGTTTTATTTTCTACGCTGCGTTTTTTTCTGTATTGCCATAATAACTGTCGTTTACGCTTAGTACATTTTTTTATCCCATTAGATAACCATTTTGTTTGTTTACGTGAATAGACTTTAATTTTAATGTCAGGAAAGCATAGGCGATAGAGGAGGGTGAACAAGTCATGAAATTGGTCAAAAGCAAGATTAGGATTTTTTTCCTTATAAACCTCGTTGAAAGTGAGAGGGTATTGCAGATGCGTTGCCGGCCTTTTAGAAAGGTGTTAGCTCTTTTCTTGAAGGTTCTATCGACTTATCTTATCGGTCTCTTATCGTATCGGTCCGGAAAATTTGCTAGTGGTAATTGATTCCACAAGGAAGTTGTGCGAGGGAGAAAACTTCTTCTAAATCGCACAGTAGTAGATCGCCAATCATACAGATGGTATGGATGGTAACGCGAGTTTTGTCGCGAAGTGCGATGGTGAAATTGAGCGGCTGGAATTAGTCCGAACAATTCCTCAGAGCACTCCCCGTGATAGATGCGATAAAATACGCAAAAGAGATGAAACATCTCTACGCAGTGTCAGTGTATCGAACTGATCAGAAATAACTCGGTCATCGACGATTTGAACTACTCGGCGCTGGATGCGGTTAAGTGGAAGGAGCTGGCACTGGGGTGCCCCGGCCCAGAGATGAGAATAGTATTCCATGTGGGGCCGAACTGGCGCTTTGTAAAGTTGCAAGCGATGTGCTGGCATGAAATACTGTCTCGCTCTGCTGAGCACGCCAAGCTTTTTAGAGGCCAATTTGGCTTTCCCTTACAAGTGACTACGAAACTGCAAACTATTCGATATGTCGACGCAAAGGATTCCAATACTAGCTGAGGCAGCAAAGGGAATGCCTTGAAACTGAGGAAATACGACAAAGGGGTTCTTTTTAGCGGTAAACACGCAAACTTGTGTCTTCAGGAGATTGAACTGGACTAGATTTAGTCCCCCCCAATCCGAGACTTTGTTAAGCAAAGACTCAACTTCAGACACAAGTTTGTTTCGGTACTCGGCGACGTTTTCCCGAGAAATATTGGCACGTCCGGTATATAAGGCATCACCAGTACTGTGGTCCGCATACCAATGGATGCTACCAGTTAGCAACATATCATTGATATGCAGGAGAAACAGCGTTGGTGATAGCACGCAGCCTTGTGGAACATCAGCGTTGATAGGCTTGATATCAGAGCATGCGCCGTCTTCTACGAACTTGATGCTCTGATCTATAAGGAAACTGGTAATCCATTTGCACAATTTCTCGGGATGCCCATAGGAAGGAAGCTTCGAAAGAAGCGCTTTGTGCCAGACCCGATCGAAGGCCTTAGCTATGTCCAAACTAACGGTCAATGCCTCTCCCTTGGACTCTACTGCCTTCACCCATCTATGAGTCAGATAGACTAGAAGATCACCAGCTGATCGACCCCGACGAAAACTGTACTGGCGGTCACTAATCAGCTGGTGATCCTCAAGGTACCTCATGAGCTGGCAGTTTATAATGGATTCCATTATTTTCGAGAACAAGGAGGTGATGGCGATAGGCCTGTAGTTGGACGGGTCTGAGCGGTCGCCTTTTTTAGGGATCGGGTAGACAAAAGCTGTCTTCCTTAAATTCGGTACTACGCCTTGGGAGTAGGAGTACCGAAAAAGACGCGTTAAAACCGGTGCCAACTCCGGAGCACACGACTTTAGCACAATGGGAGGGACTCCATCGGGCCCACTCGACTTGCTGACGTTCAGGGAGAAGACAGCTTTGCGAACCGAGCGCTGTGTAAACCGCACATCCGGCATGGAGCACTCACATCGCGGGATGGTTGGCGGTGTGTTCCCCCCATCATCTAGAGTCGAGTTGGTTGCAAAAAGAGAGCTCAACAGATCGGCTTTCTTCTTTGCGACATGGGCTAGTGAGTCGTCCTCTCTGTGTAGAGATGGAAGAGATGGCTGACAGAAGTTCCCTTGGACAGCCTTGGCGAGAGACCAGAATGCACGGGTTACCGAAGGAAGGCGAACTAGCTTCTTGCCAATTCTGTCGATGTGCTCAGATCTTGCCTTGGCAATGAAGCTTTTGAAGGACCTGGAGGAATTATACTTCTTTTAAAGAGCACTGGTGTTTACATCCCGAGACGTTGATGCGTCAGCCCAAGCGCGGTAGCACTCCTGCTTATGGCGTGATGCTATATTACAGGAGCGACCAAACCATGGCTGGGAACTGCCTCCGATAGGCACCACAGAGAATGGAATAAACACTTTCATACCCTAATGTACCACATCAGCAACAGAATCGGCATCAACGCTGGGTTCTTCCGGCGAGAAGCAAACCCGCCCCCAAGGGTAGGATGCAAAAAAAGACTGCATCCCGTCCCAATCAGCTGACCTATAGTGCCAAACACGGTGACAAGCCGCAGATCGCAACTGCGATTGGAGCGTGAGTGGCACTGTACTCCGGATCAGACAATGGTCCGAAGAGCCCCAAGGGGCATCGACGGAGACCTGATATCCGTCCGGATGAGAGGTCAGCAGAAGGTCCAACAGGTAAGGTACATGGTCTTCCACATCTGGTTTCCACGTAGGCAAATTAACCAGTTGTGTTAGACCATATGCCAAAGCAAAGTCATAGACAGATCTACCCGCATGATCGGTTAAACGAAAACCAAGCCATTCAGCGTGATGGACGTTAAAACCACCGAGTATCACGATCTCTGCGGATGGGACCTGTTGTAGCACGGAGTTTGCAGCTATTTGGACGTGGTCGATGAGTCGGTCTGTGTCGGCATTACCACCCGGCACCCGTAGATGCGGGGATGGTCGTCGCTGTCTACGTGCAGCCCTATGGCTATGATGGACAGGTCCATCCCTTAAAGACTGCCGAGGCGTCGAAAACAGATGTCCTCTGTGACGTATACGCAAACCCCAGCCCGTGGCAAAAGGAGTGTTCCAATTTGTACCCCGGGTAGGAGAGATAAATGAAGTATCAGTATATGTACACAATATACATAGATTTCTTTAGCTTTCTTCGTAATAAATTAAAATTTCGCTTGTCACTGTTATTTTCCTTCACTTCTAAAAATGTGGTGTCACTGACCGGAAAAGAACTGTGAATAAAATTCCACTGATATTTTCTTTTCATACCTTTAATAGCCACACTAACAATAGCAATTTAAAAAAAAATAGAAGTTGGGCATCCGTAGCTCAAGCACGTTTCTTGATAAAAAACAGACACAATATCAATTGCCTTTGGCTCCCAGGGTTGAGTGGTAAAGAATGCAACATGGAATTCCTAAATATGCTTGTAAATCTAAGGCTTATCTGTGCGGTATAACCACTGACCTCTATATATACAAGAATCAGTGGATATTAGTAACTAATATACGATTATAATCATGCATCAACTTTTAATAGGTACAGGTAATTTAATGATAAAATGTTACATTATAAATTTTTTATGATATTTTTTTAATATAAAACTCCTAATCATTTCTAATTTCTTTTACACAATGTCATGGAATAAAATTAATGAATGTTGTGATTATTACCTATAAAGAGAAATAAAGTGTTTAAATATCATGTATATTTTTTTTACTTTTTATTTATTACAGATAAGTAAAACTATTGTCATTTCTATTGGTGATACTAATAAAATATTAGTATATCCAATTTTGCATGCCTTAAGCACATAAAAAAAACGTATAACATGATCATACGTAAGTTTTTAAAGTAGTATATTCACACAAAAGTTTTCACTAAAACCTTATATTTATTAGTATACTTCCAATTTTCCGATAATTTTATGCAAAATTTCAATTTAAAAAAAGCTTGGAAGATAATGCTCATATCATGAAAAAATAAAAAAATGTAAATTTTAGTTGTATTCGTCAAAGCGTTCCATTAGCATTCACCGAAGTACACCTTCAGGTAACTCTATCAAGTCCGGAGATAAATTCTCATCATAACTAACAAAACGAGGCCAAACTCAGCACACCTAGTTCTACTCTTCCAGGAGTTCGAGTTCGAGTAGCATCCACCGAAGTACGCCTTCAGGTCACTCTATCAAATCCGGACATAAGGTCTCATCATAATCCAGCTCTTGTAACTTAGAGACAGTATGTTGTGCAGTATGAGACAGTGCGTTGTCGTGTAGGAGCAGTGCGGTCGAGCGATTCATTAAAGCTGGTTGGAGACTTGCGAGCCTCTCCATCATTGTGTTCAGTTCTTCACGGTACACATCTGCAGTAATGTTCATTCCATTTGGTAAAAAGGTGTAATGAATCACACCGGCGCTAGGTTCGTTTAGGACGTTGTTTAGGTGCTGAACCACGATTCTATTAACCTGTTGGTCACTTGCAATTGTCAAACAAAATTCATTTTTCGTCGCAGGTAACAATGCGGTACCTACTATGTTTGTGAACCTATGAAGTTTTTACTTCGGACTTGCTGTCCTACGACAATTTTCAAGTAGCAATCTATGAACAAGGCCTTTGTATTGTATTGTAAGTATTGGTAATAGGGCTCTAATATTAACAAATACTAGAAATCTTACGTTTAATTAACTTTGTTAATCATTTGTAATAACAAAAGTTGATTTATAAAGATAGTCCGCGCTGGCAAATGAATGGGCGTATCGCATCGGTTGTTCCATGAATCGTCGACAAATGGCGCGACTTAAGGTCAATCTTCTTTACCAATACTTCAGCAAGGTAAATGTACCGATGGCAAAATTTTTTTTTTAATAATTTTCCTCTTTTTATATTTTAATATATGTAATATTTATTTAATTGTTATATTTGACCTTTATAATAATGTCCCCCAGACAGAATTTCTGTTTCGGCGGCCAGTATCAATGGATTTGTCATCTACACGGGACAGGATTACATAGCGCGAGTGTATGCGCAAGCACGGGTGCACTCTCTACACACGACCGGAGAGAAGTGAGATCAGGTGAAGGAGTAAGGGTTTTACACAGTACAATCATTAAAGTGAATATTAGTCCATAGGCACACAGACAAAATTTAAAAAAAAACTGTTTGTTTATAAGATATAAACAAACAGTTTTTTTAAATTATATATATAATAGCATTCAAATAACTCACTGAGCTAAATAGGGGGCAGTTCAATATTATAGACAGGCACTTAAGTAAAATTTTTTTGTATAGTTATATGTCTTGCTATTCATGCCTCTGTGAATTATCCCGGCTCAAGATATTTAGCCCATTAAAGCTTCGGAAAGTGGGTGCTCCGTCCCTGCCTAAAGAATTTTACTAATACATCCACCCCCTGCGGCGTTTCAGCATAATTCCTCCACCAAGGCCCTCCTCATTGAAGATTAAACTGTTTTATACTTAAATTAGTTGGATAAAATCTTGGTAGTATTTAAGTTTTGATAAGTCGAGATGCGAAACAGCGTGTGCAAATCGAAACATTGTTTTCCAAAACTTCACAGGCCTAAAATTGAAACAAGCTCTAGTCAACCTTTGTGCAAAGACACACATTACTTATTTTCAGTTCTGGATGATATTGTGATTTTGTTTTTTAATCTGATTTTGTATAAACCTAACTATAACATTTTTTTGAGTTCTTTGGGGAACTTGACCGTTAGCAAATTGCCTAGCTATATTATGGTAATAGTCGAGAATATGGGCCAAGTCAAAAATCAGTTATTTGGTTTTTCCGTCGTGAAACTCTCAGTAGCAGCTCGAAGTCAGGAATTTAGCAAATTTCGCCCGGCGCCTCGGAAAGCACGATAAGCTATTGGTCTTGCGCCTGATCTCCCTCTGGTCGTAACGGATTGCCGTCCCACCTAACTTAGAGAGTATTTGCGCACACACTCGTGCACTATTTTTCTGGCCTACGTAGTGGCGATTTTATCTCAGACCGACAGTGACTGGGATTCGGTCTGGTATCACAAAATCCTACTCTCTTTGCGAAGCAACAAGTTGTTATTTTTTTTAATTTCAAAGTGACAAAAATCTTAACAACAAGGACAACACTTTAAAAAAAATCTCAACATTGTGCTAACATTTCTTCTATTCCATTCTATTCTATTTTTTAAAAGGTCCCATAATATACTCTTTAAGTATCGTAATATATCAAAGACAGGGTTAGTAATTATTCTTTTTCAATATAATATTGCGAATAAAAACCAAATGTGAGGACAGCGCTACAAAGCTATCATAATGTTTTCAACCCTCAGTTGACAAGGGTCACATAATTAATTAAAGCAACGTAATGAGAGCAAAAATACGGCATTACTGCCAAATTTGTAATTATTAGGAGCTGTAGTATAATAATAAAATTATCGGGAGGGAATATATTTATGTTAATGTATACATAAATTTGAATAAAAATTTCCTTGCAAGAAATATTTCACACAAGCATAAAGCAGAAAGCCGATGGATGCAGATGGGTCAGGACCATTGCTTTGTGGCATTCTTTTGGGGAGGTCTATATTCTATTTGCAGTGGACTTTTGAAGGGTTATATTGATGATGATGATAACGATGACCGATATAATGGAAAAAAGAAAGGGTGTTAATGGTACTGCTAACGCCATTTTGCCTTACAAAATGAAATTGCATTAGTTTATGGATGAATTTCACTATAGCCTTTTAAAGGTCCGCTGGTAAACATAGGCCACTGCTACAGATTTTTATATAGATTACCGTAGTTTCGTAGCAACATGACAGGTGAGTTAGCAAGAGCAGTTTTTAGGGTTCCGTACCTTAAAAGGAAAAAACGGAACCCTTATAGGAACACTTTGTTATCAGTCTGTCTGTCTGTCTGTCAAGTCCCTTTTTCTCAGGAACATGTGGAGGTATCACGCTGAAATTCATATCAAATACTCATGTCTACTGTCCCTTGGAGCTGTGAAAAAATCAAACTTCTAAGCCAACGCAATCAAAAGATACAGCCGTTTATGCCGCAAATTTTCGACATTCGCAAGGGAATCAAAACCTACAGGGTACTTCAATTGAACTCAGAATCTTGAAATTTGGTACGAAGCAACGTTTTATAGCACAGAAAGAGGATAAATTGCAAAAAGCATAAATTTTAATTACATAATATAATAAAAATATTTTTAACAATTTTAAACTTATAAGAAAGAATGCTTCGGTGGTTTGGTCATGTAGAAAGAATGAATGAGGAAAGAGTGACAAAGCAAATTTATGTTGCAGAGGTGAATGGCAGAGTCGGGAAGGGTTGCCCTAGGCGAAAGTTTATCGACCAAATTGGCGATATATTGAAAATGGGCCAAATTAAGAGTACCTTTAACCGACGAGCGTGTATGCGTAGGTATATGGATGTGGAGGAAGCGAGAGAGGTGTGTCAGGATCGTGCCAAATGGAATTCCATAGTCTCTGCCTACCCCTCTGGGTGACAGGCGTGAGTGTTTATGTTATGTGTTATGTTTTTTTAAACTTATATACCCACGGATTTGTTCGGAACCCTCGGTGCGCGAGTCCGACTCGCACTTGGCCGGTTTTTTATTATTTAGAGTTGTAAGGTGACTGCCTATCTCCTATTTCATTTCCTTTGACGCCTCTTATGACGCCCACGGGATGATTTGGGGACGATATATGTGTGGTGGTATAAGCAAACAGATTTAAAAAAAACAACTTTAATATTTATATAAATACTTTGATTATAGAAATAATCTATGTTTAAATAGGTAAGACCTATTCAAAGTCATTTTTATTGGTTCAGAAAAAGAACCAACAAGAAACCCAGCGGGGCTTTTAATAGCCAATCGATTGCCGACGGTAACCAGCAGTAAGCTTTTACGTGTTCAAATTAACTTCTTTATAGGATAAGGGTGACAAACGAGCACACAGTCCACCTGGTTGCTGTGACCCATAGACATTTACATATATCCTTGATGACTATTCAAAATGCTGATGCGTTGTCAACCGTGAAGACTATGATGGAATGCCTCGTTTCCAGTGAAAACTGTCTCCGGTTCTCCACACTCACCATACGAAACACAGCAGAATTAATCTGCTATGTCACGCTGGTATTCTGTGCGAGAATCGTTCTTTACCGGTCGAGCTGATCTATTCGTACTATAACTTTACCAGTAATACGGCTACAGCATGTCTCTACCACATAAAAAGTGTAATAAATACTCGAATATTTAAAAAAAAAAGTAAAGTGACAAGCGTACTTAGAGTCTATCTAATCTAAATTGGCTACTGCAGCGCATAGACAACCGCAATCAACTCGTACAAAGAAAGATACATATGCATTGTCACCCCTAAAATAGAATGCCTCTAGGTCTGTGATTGTACTGGCTATCTATATCCTTCAGACCGGAATAAAGCAGTGCAAGCAGTGCTACTTGGCGGCAAAAAACAGGTAAGATGGTGGGGTCCATACCTAGATGGATTTCTAGGCATAAAAGGAGGCCTACCTCCTAGATGAGTAATAGTAGTAGTAGAGCATCAATGCATCAATACAAGTAAGAAATCAGCCCAAATAAGCCTCAGGAACAATTTTTGTTACGAAAACGGTGTTCTTTTGCAAGTAGTGGTCTATCAAGTGTGATGTAATACCGTAGGTGATCCTGAGCACGTTTTCAGACTGAAGGCTCGGCTTCTGTGTTTCATGTCACATGTTTATGTGTGACGTAATTGATCTCTTTGTTTTCCCTATTCAATAAAGACCACATTCACAATCAGGATTTATATCGAGAAGATAGATGGGTTCTTCCAATCGACTGCCTGTCTGTTGCAATTCCCCTGGTGTTGCAGTTGTTCATGGGCGGTGGTAGTCACTTACCATCAGATGAGCCGCATGCTCGTTTGCCCCGTCTCCTATACAAAAAACACTTCTTCTCTTTCGTAACCAGCCTGTAAAAGTCCACAGCTGAATGTGGGCTTCTTCTATCATTTTATTAATATATATTGTATATTATATACACAAGATTACCCTTAACTGTTATGCTTGGCGGGTAGACTGACGACCGCAGTACCAGACGTCTCGCACATTTAATGCTGCAGCACTTACTCTTCGCCGGTCTGCGTATTTTAACGAAAGAGTTTGTTATAACGCTGTCTATTGGATGTCATAAGATTTTTCGCTTGCTACAACAAACACGTGACAAAATGGGACACTGTATTCTCTCACATCACCTACAGGCGGTAAGAAATTTAATTTCGCATATCAAGAGATTTTTTTTAGACTAATGGTGACAAACGAGCACACAGTCCACCTAAAGGTAAGTGGCCGTGGTCTATAAACATCCTACATCTATCCTCAATTAAGAATTAAAATGCATATAGGTTGTTATCCCTGAGAACTAAGGAATGCCTTGCGTCCAGTAAAAATGGTTTCCGTATCTTCACTCTCACTATATGAAACACAGCAGTAATAAGCTGCTATTTAACGCTGGTATCCTGTGAAAGCGTGGTCCTACTTCTGTTGGGCCGACCCATTCGAGCCACAACCATAATATCTGCAACGTGGCTCTAACACGTAATAAAATTAACCTAATACGATTTAAGAAAATAGGGACAAAGCTTATCGTTACATCTGAAGCTCAAAGCGTTGTCTGTCATGAATATTTGCATTTTATAAGCGCGCGGTCTCAATGTGATTTATTGGTTAATGATAAGGACTATGTCACGGAATTGTTTGTTAATTTTGTTGTGATAAATCCACGTAACGGGTTCCATTAATAATTTTGTGAGTGTTGTAAAAGTGATTTATTCGTCTAATTACTAATTTTACAACAGTTTCCATACTTGGCTTAGCGGCCAGCAATCGATTTTTTTTATTATTTTCAGTTGTTATCAAAAAGAAGCTGCTATCCATGTTATGTTTCAAATTCTTCCGTCACCTTTTTCAACACTCTTGGGATGATATTATAAAGTAGCAGATTCTCTTACGCCGTCACTACATGGCAAACAAATTTTTATGATATAAAATTAATGTTTACTTGCCTTTATTTCAAATAATGCTTGTTTTATGTCAAGGAGGTTCTGAATTCGATTGTATTTCTTTGTATATGTGTTGAGCGATAATTTCGCCGATTGTACACCAGTTTTAATTATTCCATTTTTATTGAATAGACTGTACATGTAGGTTAGTCAAGTTTAAATTACACATATAAATAAATTAATCTTAGCAAGAAAAGATAGGGGATAATATTTTTTTCTTCTTTTTTTACGTTCTGATTGAAAAATGGGTCGGTTTGACCAGGGAAGGAGCAGGCTCCCAAAAAGTACCAGCATAAAATAGTGGCTTCATCCTGCTGTGTTTGTACGGTGACACTGGCAACGAAGCTTTCCATCTTAGTCCTCAGGGGTAACAACGCATCCGCATTTTCATTCTTAATCGACAGATGTATATATCTATAGGCCACGGTATGAACTTACCTTACCTTACCTCCTTACAATTTAGAAAACCTAATAACCCATTTTTTAAGGTTGTTCGAATGCGATAAAACGCCGAAGGAGTTTTTAAGTATTGTTACTGAGTGAAATATAGAATTTATACATTTTTTTTACTATTTTTATTTAAAAAAACGTTACCCCCACACTAGGATTTTTTCCTGTATTGTAGAGGCAGTTTACAAACATAGATTACACGAGGACAAACATCCAGAACCGGAACAATTATTTGTAGGCCATACAAATACTTTTAGTCAGGGGTTTTCATGCTGGTCTACCTTTCCGGTGATCCTGTTATGGAATACGGGTACGCGACCCCGGCTCCCCGAGCTACTGTTATTCTCATACCTTTCCTGCCGAGATAACAGTATCCTTACACCTATGCTCCTACCCCCAAACTTCTTTTTCCTTTTCCCAAAATGGTAGCTTCCTCTACCAACAATAGCATACCCAAAGAGGGTTGGTGTCAGGCAGGCGGCCGACTGTAAAACTTCTGCCAAATCCCATGCAGTAAATGAATAGTACGAGTTGTGGGATATATGACAGGGCTAGGGCGTACCCCGCAGGCGACGCGCAGGGGCAGCACCCGGCTCCTGTGGGAAGTGGGCAAGGGTTGTTGCACCTTACGGAGCGGGTGCGACGTAAGAGGCGAGCCCGGAGAGAGAAGAATGTCAGAGTGAGGTTTGCAAGCTGGAATATAGGTACGATGACTGGAAGAGGAAGATAGTTAGCAGATGTTTTGAAACGACGAAGAGTGAATGTTGCCTGTTTGCAGGAAACAAAATGGAAGGGCAATAAAGCAAGAGAGATTGGGGAGGGATACAAGTTTTATTATTGTGGAAGTGATGGGAAGCGAAATGGAGTAGGAGTTGTGTTAGATAGTGGAATGAAAGAACGAGTGACAGATGTGAAAAGAGTAAATGACAGAATGATAGTTGTTAAATTAATGATTGAAAACAAAGTAGTGAATGTTGTAAGTGTGTATGCTCCGCAAACAGGCTGTGAAGAGAGTGTGAAAGAGAAGTTTTGGGAGGAATTTGATTGTATGATGATGGGAATACCTGAGCGTGAGGATGTTTATATGGGAGGAGATTTTAATGGACATGTAGGGAGAGTGAATGACGGGTATGAAAGAGTACACGGTGGATGGGGGTACGGAATGCGGAACCGTGAGGGGGAAGTTCTTCTGCAAGCAGCATGTGCTTTCGACCTGGCTGTAGTAAACACGTGGTTCCAAAAACGAGATCAGCATCTTGTTACTTATAAAAGTGGCCACCACGCGACACAGATCGACTATCTTCTGATAAGACGGAACCAAATCAAGAGTGTAAAAAACTGCAAAGTGCTTCCAGGTGAAGACTTAGTATCCCAGCACCGAATTCTGCTGGCTGACATCTGCTTAACTGTTTGCCTCAACAAACATAAGGATCGTCCCCCACCCAAAATAAAGTGGCATTTGTTGCATAAGGAGGGGTATGCAAGTGAATTTAGAGAGCTAGTTGTAAACAAGATGATAGAGATGGGTGATATGGAAGGAATGAGTGTGAATGAGTGCTGGAAGGAAATGGCTGATTGTATCCGAAGTGTGGCAAGGAAGTTGTTAGGAGAAACAAAAGGGAAGCGTATGATAGATAAGGATGGGTGGTGGTGGAGTGAAAGTATTAGAGAAGTTTTGAGAGAAAAGAAAAATGCCTTTAAAGAATGGCAGAGCGTAGAAGACCAGAATGAATCCATAAAAGAAAGTAAGAGAGGGGCGTATAAAGAATGTAAGAAGAGAGCGAAGAAGGAAGTTGCTATTTGTAGGGCAGAGGCGCAAGATAAATTATATCGGTCCCTTGAAAGCCCCGAAGGTCAAAAACGACTTTTTCAAATTGCAAGAGCGAGAGAAAGGAATGGAAGAGATGTTTCACATGTAAAATGTATAAAAGATGATTCTGGAAGGATTTTGACTGACGATGAAAGTATAAAGAAGCGATGGAAGGAGTATTTTGAGAAATTGATGAATGAGGAGAATGAATGGAATGGTATGCTTGAAAACCCACCAGTGAATATGGGCTTAGTGAGAGAAATTAGTGTGGAAGAAGTAAAAATGGCTGTTAGGAATATGAAGAATGGGAAGGCGGTCGGCCCAGATGGAATACCAGTAGAAGTGTGGAAGTTGCTGAGGGCGGATGGATGGAAGTGGTTGAGTTTATTTTTCGGTAAATTGTTGCAGGAAGAACAAATACCTGAGGAATGGTGCAGTAGTATACTGGTCCCCATTTTTAAAAACAAAGGAGACGTCCAAAACTGCAGCAGTTACCGGGGAATAAAACTCATGTCACATACGATGAAAGTCTGGGAAAGAATAATAGAGAGAAGAATGAGAGAAGAGTGTGAGATAACACAAAACCAGTTCGGATTCATGCCCGGTCGAGGTACGACAGATGCCATTTTCGCATTACGCCAATTGTGCGAAAAGTACAAGCGCGTGCATAAAGATCTGCACATGGTTTTTGTCGACCTTGAAAAGGCGTACGATCGGGTTCCCCGTAAGGTTTTGTGGTGGGCGTTAAAGATGGAAGGTATGCCTGGGAAGTATGTGAGGTTAGTCCGTGCTATGTACAGAGCATCCCGTACATGTGTACGATCTGCCGCGGGAACTACGGGCAGTATCGATGTGGCGGTAGGGCTGCACCAAGGGTCGGCATTGAGCCCTTACCTCTTCCTACTGATTATGGACGCTTTGACGTCGGACCTGCAGGATGAGGCACCCTGGTGCATGCTCTTTGCCGATGACATCGTGCTTGTCGGGGAAGAAGGCATCGAGGTACAGAGCAGACTGACGGGGTGGCAACGGAGGCTGGAAAGTGTTGGCTTGAAGATCAGCAGATCCAAAACCGAATATCTGTGCTGTGATTTCGGCGGTCTTTCCAGTCCTGTACCCATGTCGTTGGATGGCGCTATACTGCCTATCTGCTCAGATGTCAAGTACCTCGGTTCCCTCATTCAAGGCGACGGCGGAATAGATAGAGCTGTGCAGCATAGGATTAACGCATGGTGGATGAAATGGCGACAGGTCACAGCCACAACGTGCGATCCCCGAATGCCAATAAGGCTGAAGGGGAAAATTTACAAATCGATCATCCGACCTGTCGTCATGTATGGAAGTGAATGCTGGGCCGTCAAGAAGAAGGATGAAAATAGACTGCATACGAATGAAATGAGAATGTTACGATGGATGTGTGGTGTGACAAGGATGGATAAGATAAGGAATGAGTATATAAGAGGAAGCCTGAAAGTAGCGCCAGTGGTAGAAAAGGTGAGAGGAAGCAGATTGGCATGGTTTGGGCATGTGATACGGAGGAATGAAAGTCATGTCACAAAACGAGTGTTGAATATGAATTTGGAGGGTGTGAAGAGTGATATGAGAATGAAAGGAGTAAGTATGGAAATGACGGCTGATAGAGAGGAATGGAACAAAAAGATTTACTGCGCCGACCCCAGATAATGGGAAATGGTTTAGAGAATGATGATGATGACAAATACTTGATCCGTCCGGGATTCGAATCCGTGGCCGCCAGCGCAACAACTCATCAATCAATCAACATCAACACTCTGCGCCACGGAGCCATCGTACATTACTTTGATCATGTACGTACGCAAGCCGTGTACGTGAAAGTAATGGTACAATTATATAAAAAGTAATAAGTAAAATGAAAAGATATTATCTAGTTATTTTCTTCTTCATGCATGTAAACGAACCGTGTACGTTAAATAAACAGCACACTAATTAAATTAGCAAAATGCTATGAATTAAAATGGAGAATATATAATGGCGATAAAAAAATATCTTAAAACGTATAACAATTTTTTTTAAACGAGCCCACAGGCCACCTAATGGTAAGAGGATACTGTAGCCCAAAGACAACTTAATATATCCCCTATTAAGGATCAATATGTTATATACGTTTGCACCCAGCGGGTTAAGATGGAGTGCCTCGTATCCAATAATATAGTATCCGGTTCTGTACACTCACCATATGAAACATAGCAGCATTAAGCTGCTATGTTACGCTGGTATTTTGTGAAAGCTTGGTTCTTCGCCGGTCAAGCCGACATTGGTACTACAACCATAATATAGGTACACCTTGCCTCTACCACGTATAGGAATACTTATGAAAATAGTATTATATGAGTACAATATAAATTTCCGGACTAGATAAGTGGAATAGTAATAAAATAAGTGAAGTGACTAGAGAACTAAACGAAAAACGAATAAATAGTAATTGTTCGCGAATATAATACTTACGATATAACAATACATGATTATAACAAGTGTACGCATTTAACTATCCGTGGGGTAAGCTAAATATTTTGTGTAACTCATAAATAAAACAATTTATATTGAACAATTTATATTCATTGTTTTTGAATGTATTCTCCATTACATTTTAGACACTATTATATTCGTTCAAACTATTTTTGAAAACACACGGACCTGATCCGAGGGTGTGTTTTTCACTTGCTAGTTGAAAGTGATTCTGGCTATGTATATGTCAAACCTCTAATCAAATCTTGGGTTTATGAAAACATAAAGAAATCGCGTGGTGCGGGTCTGGAGTGTGTGCATTATGGATCACGAGCTTTACCTATTCAGAATCCAAAAAAAACTTTATCTTGCTCTCGGTGTTTGCCAAAACATTGTTATGGCGCAATAGGAAGCGACTTCTTGGTCGTTTTTCCCTAACTTTTTCAAAGACATTAGACTCAGAATTAAGTATCTTTTGCTCATCAAGTGAACAAAGTCTCGGACTGGGGGCGACTAAATCTAGTCCAGTTTAATCCTCAGAAGACACAAGTTTGCGCGTTTACCGCTAAAAAGAACCCCTTTGTCGCATCTCCTCAGTTTCAAGGCACTCCCCTTGTTGCCTCAGCCAGTATCGGAATCCAGAACGCACATCGCGGCAGAACTCCCGATACCATCCACACCATCTGGATGATTGGCGGTCCACCACTGTGCGATTTAGAAGATATTTTCTTCCTCACAAGACTTCCTTGTGGAATCGATTACCATCAGCGATTTTTCCGGACCGATACGACTTAGGGACCTTCAAGAAAAGAGCGTACTCCTTTTAAAAGGCCGGCAACGCATGTGCAATTCCCTCCCTGGTGTTGCAGTTGTTCATGGGCGGCGGTAGTCACTTACCATCAGGTGAGCCGCATGCTCGTTTGCCCCCTTTCCTATAAAAAAAAATCTTGCAGACAGGACCCACCTGGGAGAAAAAAACGCAATAATTTTTGGTCCACGCTTCTTGCCTGCCTTTTTTTATTTATTGTCGCCTCCGAACATACACATAGAATACTATTGTTTTCTCTCTGGAGTGTAACAATATATTCACATTTCATCTTCTGTCCCAATATAATTAACAGCATTTGAAAATCCGCGATCATTGACAACATTTTTTATACCAATCAACTAAAGCCGGTTTTTGTTCTGCTCACTCCAGAAATTCGAATTTCATGAAATTGAAATTCACGAGGAATGCAGTGACAAAACATTTTCTAACTTTAAAATGTTGATGTTATTTTTTGTTTTTTGCTAACACTAATATTAAAATATCCTCAAATGTCCTCTCGGGTCAGACCGATTTTCTTCAATTAGTCGCCTGTCAGTAGCCACATTGTCCTCAGTAATCGCAGATGAAGATCGATCTTCACGAATTTTATGATTGATAAAAAAATCACAGCGACGATCAACTTCTGTGTACCAATGCCTTACGGTGCTCTTATTAAGTATTTCCTGCCAAAAGCATTTTAAAGACGAGCAGTGCAATCTTATGTAGAGAATGAACTTTTAATTAAAAACATAAAAAATTATGGCCCCAATATCTTTACACTAACGTGTATTTTTTTACATTACATTAAATTTTTCTTCTCGCCAAAAATATTTTGATCAATATATGTGTTTCTTATATTTGAAAAGACTAAAAAAAATATTTAGTTTTAATAGGTGAGAAACAAACACAGTCTACATGATGGTAAGTAGGTGCTGAAAACATTCGAAACTTAAATATTTATGAGCGGCCAAGGGCGCAAAACCTTCACTGTGCACTATGTATGTTGACTTATATAAACTGAATGAGGATAAGCCTCAATTGACTAAACGTTAACCGATCAAACTCTTATACGGTACTAATAACAAAAAAACAATTTTTAAAATTTCTGTCTGTCTGTCTGTTGTTCCAACTAATATCTGGAACGGCTGGACTGACTTTGAAGTGATATTCACTAGAAGATAACTGGTGTTATAAGGAGTAATTAATACTACTTTAATTTTAGAAAAAGAATTAGGGTTTCGCACAATAGAAAACCCCGTGAAATCCATCGTAATAATTTTACGCGGACGAAGTCGCGGGTCTTCAATATATCGCCAATTTGGCCGATAAACATTCCTGTAGGAAGTCCTCTTCATCTAACACGTGTAAATTACTATTACCCGCCTCAACAGATTCATGTAAGTCTGAAGCACTGGAATGTTCCAGAATATGTTCACTTTCGACTGGAGGAATACCTTGATACCTTAGATGTTATTGCCATTAGTTTTATTTACCTATGTTATTTCTTTCCTGCACTGCTGTGTTCCGGTCTGAAGGGTACAGAGAGCCAGTATAATTACAGGCTGTGATATATTAAATCTAAGTCCTCAGAGGTTACAAAGCATCTGTCGCCTTCTTTATTTGAAGTTGGCTACAGGTGTCTGTACTCTATATACTGCAGTAGCCACTTATCATCAGGTTCGTTTCTCCCTTATACTTTAATCTGACGAACCGCCCTGGCTTCACCTGGATAGTATCCATTAATATGACCTTATTTAGATTTTCCGGCTCGAACCGGGGTGGTACGACGACCTCACAGAATACCAGCGTGAAGTAGAGGTTTACCTCTGCGTTTCGCTTGGTGAGTGCAGGTGACCGGAGGCCCTTTTTACTGGAAATGAGGCATTCCATCTTAGTCCTCACCACGGGTGAAAACGCATCTGAATTTTGATCTGTAACAGAGGATAGATGTAGATGTCTATGGGCCGCAGCAACCACTTACCATCAGGTGGACTGTGTGCTCGTTTTTCACCCTTATCCTATAAAAAAAATTCATCAAAGACAATTTATTTTTTAAACATAGTTTTTCGGACATAATAAAATCTTCAAGGTTTTCAAATAAAATATAGCTTAGGTCCTCTTGGTATTGCTCTCTATCTGTTCGTAAATGTTCATCACAATCAGTTCAGACAAACCGAAAATTAGCACGGTGAGAGAGACATACAGACAGACAGACAAAAACTTTAAAAATGGTTTTCATGTCATACTAGCATGCAAATAGCCACTGAGATTAATTGAAGCCAGTTATTTCAATATTACACACATACACTGCAATTTTATTTATTTAAAAAGTTTTAAGCATCCGATAAAGAAATCAATGAACAATATAATATTGTTTGCCACGTAAACAACTTGAGAAATATTAAAGCCAAAAATATGACCAAAATAATGTGATAAATCACGTTATAATTCATTATTGTAATGACAAAAGTTTTTTTGTTCCAAACTCTTTGAATCTTTGATCCCTAGAGCACGTTTCTTTCTTCAATTGTGATGTGTTTTTTATCTAAGTTTTCCAACTTGTATCGTAACTATCGATGATAAAAATTCGACTTACAATTTGTTATAATGTGAATTTCACATAAAATATCCTTATTCAATGCTCATAAAAGTTTATTGCCATTATTTGATAGATCATATTTTTATTATTTATTTTTCCTAGAAGCCTGTATTTTCTGCCTACCCCTCTGGATGAAAGGCGTGAGTGTTTATGTTTATGTAATCTTATTATTACGTAGATACCTTGGCAGCCTCTCATATCAGGGGTACCTTAAGTTACTTACTTAAGTACCTTTACCGTAAGTGGTGCCAATAAGAGTCTCTGAAAGATTACTACATACGAGGGTTTCTGTCATTTGCTGTAGAGACTATCGGTCCGTGGGGTCCACGTGCGGTAAATATCCTAAAGGAACTGTATCGGCGACTGGTCGTCGCTGCAGGTGATAAGAGGGCCGGTTCTTTTCTTGATCAAAGGCTAAGTATAGCCATTCAGCGAGGTAACGCAGCCAGCGTTCATGGCACGATACCACGGGAGGTAGGACTGTATGATAATTAAAGTTTTTAGTTTTATTTTTTTATTAAAGTTTTTAAATATTGTATATATTTCTAAAAGTAACGAAGTTATTTTTTGTCAGGGTTTTTAAATAAATGACAGCTTCTTAGGTGCTTGTAAATGGGCTAGGTTTGTGGAAATTACCAGCTGCAATATGATGGCTCCGTGGCGCAGTGGCTTAGCATTGAATTTACATATGTAAACTCGCTACAGGATACAATAGAAAAGCATAGTGTGGGATAGCGACTATAAAATTGTATGGCCAACAAGTTGCTATCTAAATCGCGTAAATTAGTACAATATTGCATAGATCCTTAAAGATACTTCACGTTTATGAACTCAATCGCTATGCGTACAGCTGTTACAACATAACAGGAATATACATTGCAAGGTTCTGCTTGATAACATTCCAGAAAAAGTATTACTGGTAAGATTTCTGAGCTGTATTTCTTAGCAAGGTTTCCAGATATTTTTATAGCCCTTTTACGAGCCCTTTTATTTTATATAATAGTTCAATCATGCATGGATTACTGGTGTCAAATAAAGGGCGTTGTTGCAAAATGTCTTCTAGCAGCTTTGGACACGGAGAAGAGGTGTCCTAAAAAGCATACTGATGATATCGACTTGGTTGATACCTTATCAGTCTCTTCCAGCAGAATTGGCGCCCCAGATTTAAAAAGTATTGATTATGTTCTCTTCGGCCAGCTTCTCAATATATCGTAGGAATTCATTCCGTAGAATGTACGCAGAAATTATATGAATTGATTTCCTCCTCTCCCTTCTACGATCGGTAAATCAGACTATCAGTGGGTCTCTACGCATCTGTTGTGGACGTCCCACGCATTTGATTTTACGAACGCATTAGTTACAAATGATTTGCTGAAATTTGTGGCGGGGCTGTAGTCGCGACACAAACAAAAAGCACCAAAGCCTAAATCACGCTATCAAAGTCTCACAGTACTGCAGTATATACAGAATAGAATTATAGGGAGCATTTTCGCTCCCCTGGTTGACCACGTTGCCCGGCTGGAGAGCTCCCCTTTACCATCCACGGCTAAAATTTTCTTTTTAGTGCGTACTGAGGAGTTAGTAGTTTGCCTTAATAGTTTGCCAGGGTCTAGCTTTCCTTCCTATTACGTGTGTACGTTCAAGACTACAATAGTCCTGTTGGTGACTACTAGTCACCAACAGGAGAATGTGTTGAAATACTGGCACGAATAAGTAAAAAATAAATGAATATGAGAAAAATAACAAAAAAATTTTCGTAAGCGGCTAATAAAGATAAAATGTTTTCGAGTTTCCGGGCAGATTTCGATCTCTATTTGGACATGATGACAACTTTCAAGTATTATAAGACGTATTATCCTAATATAATCAAGCGGATCAGTGGCCTAAAGTGGCAATGGGTTGATATATTTATTTATTTATATACACACTTAGCAACTATCCTTACAGGCTAAACTATCTGAATAATATATTAATATTTAACTCGAACCGACAATCGATGAAGAAGAATTTTTCTTAATTGGCAGCCTCGTACTAGTACTGGCAAGCGCAGTAATGGGCAGACCTCCACAAGATGGAGGGACATTAATTACAAAAAACATCTTTTTTTTATTTCTTGTTTCCCTGCTAATGTTAGTTCTATACCAACATCATTTTAGTCGTTATCTAAGGACAATAACTCAAAAGGGATTAAGTGAGTTTAACCCATCGCCGGTCGTGTTTGCTATTATTACAAACCTGTGTCATCCTTATAGTTTAAGTATTATTTTTTTATTTTGTCCGTGGTTTCTTTTTATGCAAAAAAAAAAAAATTACATGTGCATTGTCTATACAGTTCAGCTGATGTTCAGTGATAGCTCTGGCCTATATTATATAGATCTATAATCGACTGAGAATAAAAATTAAGATGTCTAGTCACTCCTTAGGACTAAGAGCACTACATAGGCTACATAACAGCCTTTCATAAGTCCATTGCTGAACATAGGCCTCCTCCAAGGAATGCCACAAAGCACGGTCCTGAGCCACCTGCATCTATCGACTTCCTGCATGTCTCACCAGGTCGTCACTCCATCTCGTGGGGGGGGGGGGGGCGCCCTACATTTCGCCTACCGGTACGAGGCTGCCACTCAAGAACCTTTCTTCCCCATCTGTTGTCGGTTCTTCGAGCTACATGGCCGGCCCACTGCCACTTCAGCTTACTAATCCGTTGGGCTATGTCGGTTGCTCTGGTTCTACTGCGGATAGCCTCATGTACACGCACTGGTTGTAAAATTTCGTTTTAAGGTTTTGAGGTATGTCTGACGAGAAGATGTGTCGTAGCGTCCCGAACACTGCTCAGCCGAGTGGAATCCGTCGATTGACCTCTCGGTCGAAGTTGGACTTACCTAGTCGGACTATTTGTCCCAGGTAAACAAACTCGTCAACAGTTTCGAGCTTAGTGCTCCCAAAAACTACCGTAGGTGGACATAGGACATAAGTGTGACATGGACATTAAACATAATCTTTGTTTTGTCCATATTCATCTTAAGACCTATCCGTTGGGAGACACTATTGAGGTCATTGAGCATAGTGTTTAGGTCCTCCAGCGATTCTGCCATAAGGAATATATCGGCAGCAAATCGAACATGAGTAATGTACTCGCCATTGATGTTAATACAGTATCATTTCCAGTCCAGAAGCTTAAAAACGTCTTCCAATGAAGCGGTGAAGAATTTCGGGGATATTACGTCACCCTGTCTTACACCTCTCTGCAATTGGATAGGTTTCGTACTCTGGTTCTGTACGCGGATACGCATCGTAGCCCTACTGTACAAGCACTTCAGCACTTCGATGTACCGGCAGTCAACTTGGCACCGCTGAAGGGACTGAAGCACCGCCCAAATTTCGACGAAATCAAAGGCTTCCTCATAGTCCACATACGCCAGGCATAGTAGCAAATTGTACTCCTCGGGCTGCTGTACAACTTGCCGAAGGGTATGTATGTGGTCGATGGTGCTAAAGCCCTTTCGGAAACCGGCATGTTCGGGAGGCTGGAAGTCGTGAAGTCTGTGTGCGAGACGATTCGTAATGATTCTCGGAAACAGCACAAAGACGCGGCTCAGAAGAAAAATCGGTCTGTAGTTTTTCAAGAGAGTATTGTCACCTTTCTTGAAGAACAAGACCACCGCACTTCTGCTCCACGCCTTCGGTGTAATGCCACCATGGAGGACGGAATTAAAGAGCCTCTGAAGGACTTCCAGTACGGGTTTTCCACCCGCTTTCAAAAGCTCCGCTGTTATTCCATCCTCGTCTGGGGCCTTGCCGTTTTTAAGATGCTACATAGGTTATTTGCCTAGAATTAGAATTTTGGGTTTGTGATTGTGCAGGCGGTGGACTATTCACCTATCTCTTCTTTCACAATACTACACTATATACGTGAATATTATGTCAATTTGAACATTAATATCCAAATTTCCGTTTATTAAATCAATTGATCTCTATATAGTATTTTGAGTAATATTGAGACATCTAGGATGATGCATTATTCATATTGCGTAATGAGTAATGACTCTGTGAGGGAGAAATTATAATATTTTTATAGCGAACCCTAATGCTTTATGCTTGAGATGATATTTCTTTAATGGTAAAATAATTATCTAATTTAAATACTATGTTAATTAAATAATTAAACAATATCCTTCAGAATGAATTTCGAATACGGCGTCTATTGTTAACAGAGATTAGCCATCTGTGCGGTACAGGATTTTAGTGCACGAGTGTATGCACGAACGCTGGTGCACTCCCTATTCCCACAGAAATCCAACATGACCAGGATCAGGCACAGGACCAAAGGCATGACGTGCTTTCTAATGTCCGGGTATAAAGCACCGCCATGTCTTTGACTTCGGGCTGCTACTGATCAATTATTGACAAAAACCTCAACAACTGATTTTTTAGTCCGGCCCGGGTCTGTACCTATTCTCTCTGTGTGTGATGTAATGGCGGTATAATAAAATCCATTACACCGTATCGTCCCGTGGGTGTGGCAAGAGGCGACAGAGGGAAACAAATAAAAAGCTGCAGTTTTCAAATCGCCTACCAAGCGTCGCAAATATGGCAAATGTTCTGTAACCATGGTAAATATCCTATGTTCAGCGGTGGACTTTGATTGGCTGTAACGACGGTTGAAAGTTATCTGGACAGGCATCGGTAAGTTTTTTCATTAATTTCATGTTGATATTTTATTTATTTTATACGTGGTAGAGCTACGCTGGAATTATATTATGGTTGTAACATGAATGGATCGGCTTGATCAGGGCAGGACCACGCTCTTATAGAATACTAGCATTCTCAGTGTTAAAAAAGCAACAAAGAAGTAGTTTAGTCCTATAAAAAAAGTAGATGCAGTGACTGCAGAAATAGGTAAGTAGGTGATACCAGCCCAAACGAACTCTTAGAGAGAAAAGGAAACCTACCACTTGTAAAATTTTGATGTTGTACTTTAAAATATTGTAAATATAATGGATGTACCTCGGCACTTTATAATTTAAAAATCTGTTTAAAATTTAAATGAAATGCTTCACTCCCTTTTTTACTATTTTATAAACAGTTACCTTTAACCTCCCTTATCTCTTTCCCGAAGATAGCGTGAAGGCCCTTCATGAGAAGTATCTGTTCTTCTTTATTGCGTTTGAGCTGCTCTTCCAACCGACGGCCCTGTTCCTCCTGTTGGCGGGCCTGTTCCTCCTGTTGGCGGGCCTGTTCCTTCTGTTGGCGGGCCTGTTTCTCCTGTCCGCGCTGCAGCTGCTCTTCCAACCGACGGGCCTGTTCCTCCTGTCGGCGAGCCTGTTCCTCCTGTCGGCGAGCCTGTTCCTCCTGTCGGCGAGCCTGTTCCTCCTGTCGGCGAGCCTGATCCTGCAGCATCATCATCAGAGCACCTAAGTCAGGTGCTGTAGATGCAGGAGCTGATGACGGACCGGCCTCCGTGGTCAGCAGCTGGCCCTCCGATGGTTGCGGCGTTGTATTACCAAATCGTCTCTGGTCCGTCTCCAGCTGGCGTTGACTTCGGGTACGGATACCCTCCATGTCGTCCTTTGGTAAAATCGGCATGATTTGATCCCACTTCTGACACCAATTGTTACGAGCTTGGGGTTCGAGACAATTACAAACTGCCGATTGAATTACCAAAATTGACTATTTAATTACACAACACTAATTACAACTTAAATTCACACTAATAATAAAACACAGTCCGCCGATATTTCGCTTCGAAGTATTCTCTTGTATCGCCAATTCAATCTGCCTCGGTCGTGGTCTATACCGGCCTTATATAGGGCCTCAAATAGTTTCCAGAACCTTCTACTGTAGCGACATCTAGAATGTTCGAGTA
The DNA here is from genome assembly GCA_033319125.1 of Parnassius glacialis. Lineage (NCBI taxonomy): Eukaryota > Metazoa > Arthropoda > Insecta > Lepidoptera > Papilionidae > Parnassius > Parnassius glacialis. Next base: position 24,409,260 of record JAVANC010000029.1, on the reverse strand, counting down.
CATATCGGTCCCGACATTTCTGGAAGGATCTCGACACTCCTAGTTCTGCTACTCGACACTAGAGGGCGCTAGTGTAACTAGTGTTGCCATGTACAAGGCGCGCAACACTTTCTTTTACTCGACACTAAGAGGGCGCTAGTGTAACTAGTGTTGCCATGTACAAGACATTAATAGTGGCGCGTAACAATATTATGTCAATTTGAACATTAATATCCAAATTTCCGTTTATTAAATCAATTGAGCTCTATATAGTATTTTGAGTAATATTGAGACATCTAGGATGATGCATTATTCATATTGCGTAATGAGTAATGACTCCGTGAGGGAGAAATTATAATATTCGTATAACGAACCCTAATGCATTATGCTTGAGATGATATTTCTTTAATGGTAAAATAATTATCTAATTTAAATACTATGCTAATTAAACAATATCCTTCAGAATGAATTTCGAATACGGCGTCTATTGTTAACAGAGATTAGCCATCTGTGCGGAACAGGATTTTAGTGCACGAGTGTATGCACGAACGCTGGTGCACTCCCTATTCCCACAGAAATCCAACATGACCAGGATCAGGCACAGGACCAAAGGCATGACGTGCTTTCTAATGTCCGGGTATAAAGCACCGCCATGTCTTTGACTTCGGGCTGCTACTGATCAATTATTGACAAAAACCTCAACAACTGATTTTTTGGTCCGGCCCGGGTCTGTACCTACTCTGACTGTGTGTGATGTAATGGCGGTATAATAAAATCCATTACACCGTATCGTCCCGTGGGTGTGGCAAGAGGCGACAGAGGGAAACAAATAAAAAGGTGCAGTTTTCAAATCGCCTACCAAGCGTCGCAAATATGGCAAATGTTCTGTAACCATGGTAAATATCCTATGTTCAGCGGTGGACTTTGATTGGCTGTAACGACGGTTGAAAGTTATCTGGACAGGCATCGGTAAGTTTTTTCATTAATTTCATGTTGATATTTTATTTATTTTATACGTGGTAGAGCTACGCTGGAATTATATTATGGTTGTAACATGAATGGATCGGCTTGATCAGGGCAGGACCACGCTCTTATAGAATACTAGCATTCTCAGTGTTAAAAAAGCAACAAAGAAGTAGTTTAGTCCTATAAAAAAAGTAGATGCAGTGACTGCAGAAATAGGTAAGTAGGTGATACCAGCCCAAACGAACTCTTAGAGAGAAAAGGAAACCTACCACTTGTAAAATTTTGATGTTGTACTTTAAAATATTGTAAATAAAATGGATGTACCTCGGCACTTTATAATTTAAAAATCTGTTTAAAATTTAAATGAAATGCTTCACTCCCTTTTTTACTATTTTATAAACAGTTTCGTAAGATTACGGAGCGCCGAAATTATCTTAGGACTGTTGATGATAAACATGACAAAAATAAATTTAAACTTAATAAAAGAGGAACAACCGACTACAGATAGCTAAAATAATTTCCACATAATTTAACAACTTCTGAAGTCGTTGCTAAGACATAGTTAATCGTAAAATTGAACCCACGTCTTCAGAAGTTAATAAATTGTGTCTATTGTTATTAATTCTTCTTTCTTAACAAAGATACTAATAATGATATTAACATTAATAATATAGCCTTTGTCCACTCGAGCCTATAAATAATATTATGTCGTATATTAGGTACAATACTACATACACTTTTATGCACTGGCGATGCTTTATATATTGACCTTGCTAATGTTTATCGAGGACACGTCGTTGAGAATCGGAACAAATTTATGTCTTTAAAAAAATACACTGGTAATGCTATTCACATTACTATCATTCTCCAAATTATTTAACTACTCCTGGTAAGCTTAAAATGCTCGTGTCACGAGTGGTTCACGACAGTAGTCGAAGAGTGAATTCGAACCCTCGACCTTTAACTTTGCGGCCCGCAACCTGCCATTTGGCTACTGTCGCTTCAAATTTGATTAAATTTAAATGGAAATTATTCTTTTCTTTTCTGTTCTTTAAAGTCCCTTTTTATTTTTTTAAGTTATTTTTTCGCTTTTGAGTTTGACAATCTGAAGGTAACCTGAATGTCTATATATATATATATGTTTTTATATTTAAAATTCCATTGGTCCAACATTAGGATTGGATTTTTTTTAATTTATAGGACCACACGTGAGGAAACTGTAACCTATGAAATACGAAATAATCATCAAAATGCATTCCAATTGTCAAAAATATCACTTAACATACGCACATAATACAGTAAAACCTCCTTTTTTTGAAATAGAGAAGATAGAAAAATTAGAAACCTTAACTACAAATGTGAAGTTATGTATACATCATTTTTTATTTCTAATAATATATATAAATATATATATATATTATAATACCATTGACTGACTTTAAAACTATACACCCGACTGATTAGAAAATTAGTAAAGTGTACCGTGCGCCCAGCGATGCTAGCGGGTATAGTATAAACTAAGAAGCTGTTATAAGCACTAAGCATAATTTAAGAATTTCTCCTCATATTGATAACGAAATGTACGTTCTATGAATAATAAAGAAACATATATTGGTAAATCCAATTGGGCATGCGCTAAGTGCATTAAAAAATTACGTATAACATGATTATACGGAATTTTTAAAAGTAGTTTAAATACATTTCGACAGCACTTTAAGCTTCAGCACCCTCGAAAACCATGAAAATTACACCCATGATGAAAAATTGATACATATAGCAGCCGCCTTCTTGGATTTACATTTCGACAACCCTATCAGCTTCAACTCTCTGGAAAAGAATATAAATGACACCCATGATGAAAAAATTGATACATATTGCAGCCGCCATCTTGGATTTACATTTCGAAAGCCCTATCAGCTTTAACTCTCTCAAAAACCATGAAAATAACACCCATGATGAAAAAATTGATACCTATTGCAGCCGCCATCTTGGATTTACATTTCGACAACCCTATCGGCTTCAACACCCTCGAAAACCATGAAAGTGACACCCATGACGAAAAAATTGATATTAATTATTTTTAGTGCGTACTACTATTATTTATTCTGTGCTTTTAAAATATTGTAATAAAAAATCTCTCATTATTATTATAATCAAATATTTAAAAAAATTTGGTTATTCGAACATTGTGTATTTTTGTAGAGCGATATTTTTGATTCGCTGCAAATAACCGTAACAATGTCCACTCACGACGGCAACTGACGCCGATCTAACTGGACGCAGTCTCTATTTAGTAATAATTTATTCATACAAAGCTGCCGAATACACCGAATTTTCGTCATTTCGCAGCGGAAAATATTTATTATAACTAAACTAAACAAAATAAAACTGCCATTTACATTCAATGGCTTCCAACATGATAGATAAAGAGTTTTAAAAATATATTGAGTTGACAATTGATATTTTCAAAAGTTATAGTTTTTAAAAGCCTTACGGACTTGATAAATCAACACCATAAGCCAGCCACTAAAAACCCTTTTTTATTTAAAAATAGCAATTAATCGATTTGAAAAAATATTGATAACTAAAAAACTAACAATGATAAAACTCACAATGTGCTTTTTATATCACTTATATGTACAATATGATTGCTAGATACGATTTAATGCGACAAAACGTTGGAATCTTAATTTTTAGGCCCTAGTAGAACATACCGACGCGCTTAGGCGCTTACGGCATGCAAAAATAAAAGAAACAAAAGAGTAAAGACCAGCCGAGCGTCTGGTGGTCCGATGATGGTATGAAGAAGGAGAATTTAAGATTGAACCCGGACTGCTCGTGTGCTATGAAATTTGCAGCCAGTACTTGGCTCCTGAGCTACTTCAGTTCTTATGTTGAAGTATATTTGACACTAATCGACTTCATCGAAATTATAACAGAATTGGGTTACTAAAATCTTAAATAATTTACTTTAAGACCTTGTTCAATACGACGGATGTCCCTTGGAACTTTGGCGTTTGCATAAAATTTCAAGGAAATGCCCCATTACTACGCTTCACTCCCGTTTAAAGCGTTTAAAAACAGTTCCGTGAAATTATATTGCAGTAAAGTTACCTGTAGGTCTTAAAATACGGACTTTAATTTTCTTTGATAGATTAAGGGTGACAAACGAGCACACATGCCACCTGATAGTAAGTGGTTGCTGTGGCCCATAGACATCTATCATATATCCTCGATTACGAATCAAGATGCAGATGCCTTGTCACACCTGAGGACCAAGATGGAATGCTAATAGCTAAACTGAAAATCGTCTTCCAGGATAAATATTCGAAGCAGATTACAATAAGCTATTGATGTATCTGAAGAAATAAATAAAGCAAAAATAAAGTAAGGAATATTTCTTTAACACACGTTATAATATAAGAACCGTGGTAGCGAAAGTGCTATGTGCTGGCCCTAAACTTCACAGTAGGTACGTGAGCAATCCGACACCAGTGCAATTATTTTATATTGTTATTTGAAATCGAATTCTCTACTATAGCTTAATTTTTTATTCTCTAATGAGATATTCACACAGAATTTTTGTCTGTATGGAATCCAATGTTTGATTTTCTAGTCTGGTAATCTTCTTCTGGTGGTAAGCGTAGACAAAGCCTTGAAGTCACATAGATTGTAATCGGACAAAAAGACAGACGCGAGCAAATTATTCAGTTTCTAAGACGAAGGAAGTCGTATAGTTCGAATGCTTGGTATATCGACAACAAAAGGCTTAAAACCCCCCAATCGCTTAATTGTCCGACGGTGAAAAGGAAAAAAAGGAATAAAGGCATGAAATTGCTGCACACACTCTCGAAAATGAACCTTATAGAATAACGGGAGGCTAGCTCCTCGAGGCTAATAAGATTGGTTACAACCAATAAAAATTCACCAATCTGGCTTTAGCACATAACATAGATATGAAGAATACTTCTGTATTCTCGATAACGATACATTTTTATTTAAAATTTTCTTTTGATTGATTTTAAACGCGGTAGAGCCATGCTGAAGCTATATTAGTAGTGTAGTTGTAGCACGAATGGGTCAGCTCATCCGGGGAAGGATCACGCTCTCACAGAATACCAGCGTAAAATAGCAGTTTAACACTGACGTGTTTCGTATGGTGAGTGTAGAGAACCGAAAACCCTTTTTACTGGAAAAGAGGCAATCCGTCTTAACCCTCACGAGTGACAACGCATCTGCATTTTGATTGTTTTTTGAGGATAGATGTAGATGCGTCGTAGCAGCCACTTACCATCAGGTGGACTGTGTGCTCGTTTATCATCCTATCCTATAAAAAAATGCAGTTTACTCAAATGAATCTACGGAATTCTTGTGAACTAAAAGTGCCAGGAGCAAAAGGAGGACTAAAATCCAAGTAAAACAAGAAATAAAGACCAAGTCTTATTGATTTAGTGCTCACAAAAATACTGCAAGTTATGAGTATCAACGTCGTTAAAAGTAATACTACATTTTACAATGCCATGGTGTATTATATTAGTTCCTAAGATTTTTTAATAAAACTGAAGTGACAAACAAACTTACCGCCCACCTGATGGTAAGTGCCTACTGCATTCCATGGACACCTGCAGCCAACTTCAAACAAAGAAAACAACAGATGCGTTGTCACCTCTGTTAACAGCCTCTTTGGTCTGGAAACGCGACTTGAGACTTTTCGAGGTCCCTGGTACGAATCCTAGGTCGGACCAAAATCAGTTATTGAATTTTTAAGAGAAAACATTTCAGTAGCAGCCTGGATTAAGGATGTTAGCGGGGTTGCATATCCATGCCTCGGAAAATACATAAAACTGTTCTTCCTGCACCTAATCGCTCTTCAGTCGTGTTGGATTACTGTCCTCTCGGACTATGATCCTGTCCTGTGCACATTTGTTCTGTAGGAAATCATTATTATTTATTATTATTCACTTCTGAGAACTAGGATGCAATGCCTCACAGCCTGTAGTTATACTGGGTCTCTATACCCTTCATACTGAAAAAAAGCAGTGCAAGCATTGCTGCTTAATGTTTAGTTATATGTAAGAGGGAGTCACCTAACCAGACGGGGCATTAGCAGAATAGGATTCCTCGACCTATCATGCAGTAAATGATGATAATAAAAATAATATGTTATTACATGCAATTGTAAAATATAGACGATATTAACCTAAATTTCTACAAATATCGTGAGCAAACCTGCATATCTGAGAAATATTTCAAGACATTTTAACTCTGCCAAGGTCGCGGTTGGAGCTAAGTTCTGCAAGACCCGTCACAGAAGAACCCAAATACTCTCCAATCGCACTCTTAATTTCATAGCTCTTAGACGCGAAATTTAGCTGCAGTCTTCAGCAGATATGACAGCATACAAACAATTAATCAGACGGGTCTCAAAATGCATGCGGCGGGACATGCGCAACTTCAACCCATCTCGTATTGAAGGAGCAATCAAGCGGAACAAAGGCTCCAAAGTCTTCGCTGGAGATCTGTCTGCCAGAAAGAGCTAACTGTCAAAGCTGGAGTGTGGTAGCATCGTTTCCGTGACACCTATGATTTTGAGTGAGATTGAGAGGTGATGCGTGCAGCTGCATACGTGCATGCATCATTGCAAGTGTAAGTAACGATCCAAGCGCAAGTCTTATCCAACATTATTCCGATGATATCCCGGACGTCAATCTAATAATAATAATAATAATTCTTTTATTCACAAGGCTTAGCCTACAATTACAATAATATGCGTAAATTCATACTCAAGATTTGTGTAGATATTTGTAATATATTGGCTATTTTTCGCAACAACAAAGTAGTCTTCTACCCCCCGTACTAGTAAAAAGCTGTATGATGGCAGAGTAGTGCGGCTAGTTCATTGTATTCGATGCAGTAATTAACAACCTGATTGTATATAGTTTAACCAAAAACATTCACATGAAGCAAATATTGCGTTTTTAATTTTCAAAATATTATAACTACATTAACAAATCTTAGACTTTTAAGTTATCAGAAAGCATTGTAATTATAAATTTTGGACAATGCTAATAATAAATTACTTATACAATATACATATAAGTCTATATTGTATATTATACTAAGTATTTTGTACTCTAGGATTATCTAACTTATTATATACTCGTAAAGTTCATCAATGATTGCTCCAAATGACATATAAACAAGCAACTTAAAATAAAGAGAACAAAAGCGATAAATATCTTAAATTAGTAGATAATTAAACAAAAAAGATCAAAAAAATCAAAAAATATAAAAATATCTTAAAATAGTATAGAATTACACAAATAATAAAAAATCAAAAAATAAATCATTCAACACTCCTTAATAACTTTTCAGTTAACTCATAGTCAATCGTTTTGAGATATTTATCTTTATATATTTTACAAACGAATTTGTTGCGTTTGGATATAGATAAGATCTTATTTAAACGGTAATATAGTAATGGTCCTAGGTACGGAAAAAAATTCTGGGCAAATCTTGTTCTACAGAGAGGAATATTATAGATAGCAAAAAGCCTTCTTGTATTAGATAATTCTAAAGGTTTGGTATGTTGTTTTATGACTGTGGTCTTAATATACAATTGTCTTACAGTAAGCACGGAGTAATCCTTATAAAAGTCTGAAGTTGGGTATCGAAAGTTTCTAATATTAATTATTTTTATAATTGCTCGCTGAACTCTCTCAACGTGAATTAGATTCGTTTTAGAGGCAGATCCCCATGCAATTATACCATATGTAGTAATGGACTGGCATAAAGCCAAATAAACTGCCCTTATCGATGTATAATCTTTAATATGTCTGATTTTTTTAAAAATTGTGATAAGTTTTAGTAGCCGTGAGGTAAGATTGGTAATATGTGATTTCCAAGTTAAGTATGCATCAATTAAAATGCCAAGATATTTTATTGAAGTAGCCAAATTTATTTCGTAGCAGTTACAATTTGAAGTTTCTAGAGTGCATGAATGTTCTTTTAAGGTAAAATTGTTATGAGGTGGTTGACCTTTATTAATAATTGAAAAGGATATATATTTTGTTTTAGACAGGTTTAAGGTTAAGACATTTATGTTAAGCCATTGAATAATAGAAGCTAAACCCTTTTCAGGTACACTTTTTACGTTCCTCCACGTGGTACCATGAAATATAACAGCAGTGTCATCAGCAAAAGCAACAGTTTCTGCATTTATAATATTTTGATTACATTTATATAAATAAGAAAAAGTGTAGGGCCCAAGACAGAGCCCTGTGGAACACCGAAGTGTATTGGTGCATAATCGCTTATTAAATTATCGATTTTACTGCCTGATTCCTATTAGATAAATAATCAGTTAATAGTTCGAGTGGCATCCCCCAAACTCCCATACTTTCGAGTTTATTTAATAAATAAGGAACAGATACAGTGTCAAAAGTCTTAGCCATATCTAAAAAAACTCCTATGCATTTGTATTTTTTATCCAATTTTCTGCTTCTATGGCTAAAAAGGTGTTCGATAGCATCAGACGTGGATTTGTTTTCTCTAAACTCATACTGATTACAGGACAAAAGATTTTTGGATTCTAGAAATTTAATCAAGCGGATGTTAATGACCCTTTCAATAATTTTAGATAAAGATGGCAATAAAGGAATTGGTCTATAATTGGAAACACTGTCTCTATCACCCGATTTATATACTGGCACAACGATTGCCCTTTTTAGAGCATTAGGAAAGATTACACTAGCTAGACAGATGTTACAAATATGTGTAATAGGTGTAATTAATATATCTATAGCCTGCTTTATAAATATGGAAGAGAGACCGTCCCATCCAGTCGAGGGTGAGTTTTTTAATGACATTATTATTTTACGAATTTCTTGTTCACATGTGGGCAAGAGCATTAAAGATGTTCTATGCGTATTACCTGTATTTGTTGTGGGCGTATTTTTTACATGTTTATTGCTGCTGCTTGCTATTTTAGTAGCTAGGTTTTGACATATATTAACAAAATAATTATTTACATAGTTAATTGATTCCAACTGACTAGACTTTATATTTAATAGTTCACTCGGAATCCTACTAGTGGCATTTATGTTACATATTTGTTTTATAATATTCCATGTCTTTTTAATATCTCCTCTGTTTTCGCTAATCCGCTTTCTTTCATAAATTCTCTTAAGTTTCTTCAATAAATTGTTGCAGTAGTTACGATACCTAGAATATGTTATTTTGAGCACATTATCCTTTGGATTCATCCTGAGTTTTGAATGTAGTTTATCCCTAAATTTAATACAACTTAAGAGACCAGGTGTAACCCAAGGTTTAATGTTACGTTTTCGTGAGGACACTTTATAATTTCTTGTATATTTTTCTAAAATACTTTTTACTAAAGTCAAAAAATTATAAGTTGCAGTATTCGGGTCATTATTACTAGTAATCATATTCCAGTCAATATTGTTTAATTCTGTTAGAACTGCAATATAATTTGTTCGCTTTACATATTTCTGTTGTTGTGGTTTTGAGCAAAGCGAATTATTTATTTAAGCAATGATTGTGCTATGATCCGTAACCGAAGTCTGGAAAATTAAACAATGGCTTTTAAAGACTGTTCTAGCAAATTAATGGTCCAAACAGCTATTTCCACGCGTTGGATAGTTATGGCCCGCAAGAAGACCATGCATAGCTAATAAGTTTAGGTAAGCATTAAACTTTTGGTCATTATTATTTTCTGTAATATCAATATTTACATCCCCTGTCAAAAAATATATTTATATTTTTTGAGCTCTGACAATAGTTGGTCAAGAGATGTAGTAAAAAAATCAATGGATGCAAAAGAAGGAGATCGATAAATACAAACAAAAGCATATTCATTATTAACATTGATCACTAAGCTATCGGCTTTTTTTAGATCAGGTTCACAAACAGACACCTTTAAAGAATTTTTAGCATAAACAACTACACCGCTGCTTTGATTTACATGTTTATTTGTTTGAAAACTTGTACAACCATGTAAAAGTGGAAGTTCAGAAGCATGTGGTAACCAACATTCGGTCAATATAATCAGGTCAAAGTTTATTTTTTAAATGGTTAACAGAATTTGAAAATCTTCAAAATTTTAATCAACGCTTTGGTTTGGCACAAAGCTCTTCTTTCGAAGCTCCCTTCCCATGGGCTTCTCGAGAAATTGTGCAATTGGATCACCAGCTTCTTTGCAGATCGGAGCATCAAGGTCGTTGTAGACGGTGCATGTTCTGACTACAAGCCTATTAACGCTGGTGTTCCACAAGGCTGTGTGCTATCACCAACGCTGTTTCTTCTGCATATCAATGATATGTTGCTAACTGGTAACATTCATTGCTATGCGGATGACAGCACTGGTGATGCTCTATACACCGGCCGTGCTAATATTTCTCGGGAAAACGTCTCCGAGTACCGGAACAAACTTGTGTCTGAAGTCGAGTCTTTGCTGGACAAAGTCTCGGACTGGGGGCGACTAAATCTAGTCCAGTTTAATCCTCAGAAGACACAAGTTTGCGCGTTCACCGCTAAAAAGAACCCCTTTGTCGTATCTCCTCAGTTTCAAGGCACTCCCCTGGTTGCCTCAGCCAGTATCGGAATCCTCGGCGTCGACATATCGAGTGACGTGCAGTTTCGTGGTCACTTGGAAGAGAAGGCCAAATTGGCCTCCAAAAAGCTTGGCGTGCTCAGCAGAGCGGGACAGTATTTCACGCCGGCACACCGCCTGCAACTTTACAAGGCGCAGGTTCGGCCTCACATGGAATACTGTTCCCATCTTTGGGCAGGGGCTCCCCAGTGCCAGCTCCTTCCACTTGACCGCATCCAGCGCAGAGCAACTCGAATCGTCGACGACCGAGTCCTTTCCGATCGGCTCGACTCATTGGCGCTGCGAAGAGATGTTGCATCACTTTGCATTTTCTTTCGCATCTACCATGGGGAGTGCTCTGAGGAATTGTTCGGATTAATCCCAGCCGCCAAATTTCACGAACGCACATTGCAGCAGAACTCCCGATACCATCCACACCATCTGGATGATTGGCGGTCCACCACTGTGCGATTTAGGAGATGTTTTCTTCCTCGCACGACTTCCTTGTGGAATCGTTTACCATCAGCGATTTTTCTGGACCGATACGACTTAGGGACCTTCAAGAAAAGAGCGTACTCCTTTTTAAAAGGCTGGCAACGCATCTGCAATTCCCTCCCTGGTGTTGCAGTTGTTCATGGGCGGCGGTAGTCACTTACCATCAGGTGAGCCGCATGCTCGTTTGCCCCCTCTCCTATAAAAAAAAACGCTTCTAATATTTTGGACTATCATCTTTACTCCAAGCTGAGAATTAAGAAGTTTGCTACATTCATCGGGATTATCAACCAGGAATGAATTACCAATAATGACGTTCTTGTCAACGTCATCAATAAAATGATCTAATTTATTAGCCATTTTCAAGGGAATCGTTTAAGAAATTAACTTTATGTATTCCTGGTTGATACTGATAAAATTATAGCGTAAATTTTGACCTTACCGCATACTGAAACTATAAAGAAGTGTTGAATCCTATGTTTACTCTAAACGATTGGTGATATAAAGATAATAAAAAACAGAAAATTAACAATGAATGGTAGATTTCGTATCTATATAGTGAATAACATAAAAAAATATGTAGTGAATAAGATAATACAATGATTAGCATGCAAATTATGAGCAAAATTCTCACCGACTTTATGTATACTCATGCTTGAATAACCTTGGTTTTTAATTGATCAAGCTGAAACAACGATCTGACATGAATTGCTGGTAGTCCATCCTTTTTGCGTATGATAATTCTACCTTCAGAAATCCAGCAGAATTTTTATTCACCATTTTTAACAAGTTGACGCGCCGAAAAGTATAATTTTCTTGCTGTAGCTGTTAACGATTCCGAGATATATACAGGCGCTTTATTAGTTCCTAGTTTCAGCGTTTCGCTGTTTATTTTATCTGGAGAATTATTATTGAACTCCTTAACGGCGCTTCATACTTTCTTTTTAAGGTTGTTCTCTTTATATTCAACGAGTATTTTATTTAACCCAAATTTAGTTCTGTGTATTTTTATTATAAAGTTACTATCGTAGGGTACCTTAATAGCTATATGTAGGGTTTGAACAATGTCCTCCAATTATTCATTTTCTAATTTAGGAACATTACTTATTTCAATAATATTCATGCACTGAATTATTTTAAGTTCCTCCATTTCTTTTTCCAAACTATCAATTCTTTTTCTTGCAACAGCGCAATCAAGCGTCATGGAGTGCTGTTCAGTTTTAAGCTCCGTAATTTGTTTTTTATTATCTTTTAGCAGTTCCTTTATCTTTTCGTTCTGTTTTTTTTTGATTCTAATAAAGTAGCAATCAATTCATTATGTTTTATATCTTGTTGTTCAGTTCACAGTTTAAACATATTTTCTAAATAATTTCGTAGATCAGAATAATCGCCAGTCTGTTTGCGTTTTCGTGTTAAATTATGTTTAGACGATTCGTCAGTTAAATTCGGCTGTGAATGATATTTTTCTCCACCAGGTGAATGTAGCATTCTGGAAAAACTCTGATCTTTCTGCATATACTATATTTTTGCGATGTGTTATTGGCTTGCCTATTATTACTTTGGCGTTGCAAACGAATGAATATATTTATTTATTTATTATATTACTGAGTCTAGTTTTGTATACTTACATAAAAGAAAAAAAAACGTCCACTTAGCTAATCGTCCCATATATGAGAATGTATATTGGTTTTTGAACGCAACCCAAAACTTGGTGATTATATACTCATTGGCTTTTGCTTTTGTTATTGCTATGCAATGTTGGTACTAACTGGTAACTGTGCCAATTTGTTGTCTATTATAGTTAATCTCACTCTTTTCAGATGTTTCTCTCAATATTTTTGTCGTAACTTTTCACTTTGTCCAATGTTCCTTTTCGTGTTTCTTATATATTTTGAAGCACAAGCACAAAAAAAGTCTTTGAGTTCGCACTGAATTCCCGGACTGTAATTTATAACAATACTATTTGTGAAAATACAGAAGCGTTGCACTAAAGTGTCTGACATTTATAAGTGCCGGAACTAGCCTGATCTAATCTAAGCGAAATTATTATGGCTATCCATCACCATGAAACGACAAGCGAGGTCTTGTCGTTGAATTGGTGATGGAATTACAGTGGAGGAATTACAATTTCATGCTGCATAGTGGCCCTACACCGGAGGCGTGATGCAAAACTGTGGTGGTCTTGTCCTTCAAGAAATGTAACAACGCATTCTTGTAGAAATACAGACCAACCTTCTGCGTCGCGTCTACTGGAATAAAAAAAATATCACAAACTAGAACCGCGTCTGAATAGCTACCTTAAAAATTTCATTCCCAACTTCCTTTCCTTGCCCTGAAACCATCTCGTTGTTTCGGATTGCCGCCCGATCGGGCAGTCAGACTATAGGAGTGAGGAAATAGAGAGTGCACTTGTGCTTGCGCATACACTCGTGCACTATAATCCTGTCCGGCGCAGACAGATTGTGATTGTTGTATTGTCATCGGTTCTTAATACGATTAGAAAATTTCAGAATTTTCAAACGTCATCCTATTGTTATTCCATTTCATTCGTGAATACCTACATAGTTACATACAGGTCAAGTTAAAACAATAGAAAAGCGAGTAAAAATGGTGATTTGCGACAAGACTGTAAATAATATTCGTAATTGCGATTCTTTGTATTTATGCTTTGATGAATCTCTTTGATGAAAGCAACACATTAGCTACACTTTCAAGAGAACTATTCAATTAAATCGGTTACATCATGTTTCAAGTCAAATGGCAAACTTGGTGCAATGTCAAAACTAAAGCGATTTTATAATCGCTACAAGCCGACTGTATATTTTGAGAAAGTGTAGGCCGGCCTTTTGCCACTTCAGCATACTAATTTGTTAGGCTATGTCGGTTACTCTTTTCTAGCATTATTATAAATTCATAACTATCACATCATTAACGACAAATCGTACTTATCACTTAATTACCTTTTAAACCGCTCACTCTTATAACTCATCCCAACCCCCTCAGGAAGTGATTGGATATGAAAATTTAATGGCTCTGTAGTGGAAGCGGCCGATCACTTAGCGTTGGTGCGCCGTGAGGTTTTGCCGGTTAAAACAATATCAAGTGTATACACGATTTGCCGACCAGTTCACTTTTGTTGCAGCATGATAAATTTGTATTGAATTTTAATACATTTTTAATTTCGATTTCACTCTGTGCTCTGTGCTTATGACATTTAATAACGAAATAATAAACAAAAATAATAAAAGATTAGGTAAGGTAAGGATAAGGTAATATTGCAGCCAAATATATATATATAATATCTGATAATGTGTGAACCCCATTAATATAGGTAGTTCATTATTATACCTATTATTGTGGGAAATCGAAATAAAATAATATAAGACAGTTCTCGAATTTAATATCAGTTGATTTTTGAGAAATCGTCGGGAAAGGATGAAGTTATAGATAAGTAATACTGTTAACATTGTTGTTTAAAAATTTTCTTTTTGTATAATTGGGTTGTCAAAAAAACACACAGTCCACCTGATGGTAAGTGGGTGCTGTGGGCCATAGACATTTACATTTATATTTGATTAAGAATGAAAATGCACATGTGTTGTCACCCCTGATGACTACGATGAAATGTCTCGTTTCTAGTAAAAGGGGTCTTCGGTTCTTTACACTCACTATACGAAACACAGCAGCAGGAAGCTGCTATTTTATGCCGGTACTCCGTGAGAGCGTGGTTTTTCCCCGGTCGAGCCGACCCTTTCGTGCTACAACGATAATATAGCTACAGCGTGGCTTGACCACGTTAAAAATTTAGTTTAAAAGTCAAGGGTGATAGAGCACATAGTTCACCAGATAGTAAATGATGCTGTTGCTAATATATACTTTCATAATATATTAATTAAATATTCGGGATTTCAACTTAGATCAAATTCTGATGCATACATGAGGATTAAAATGGAATGCTTTGGGATCTTTGTACTATGTAGTGGCAGCGTAAGAAAATCCATACTATTCATATTCAGACTATTACCACTAAAATAAAAATTTAATACCCGTTCGGCGCCGGGTGCGGTATCAAAGGTGCCGTCTGGCCTAGTGAATATGACAAATCCACCCTACAACGGGAGAGGCTCATGTCCAGAATAGATGTGTCTCCACTAAACGCATTTAAATGTACGGTACAGAAAGAATTATCTTGTTGTTTTGAATTGTTGTGTTGGAATTTTATAAATTATTTCGTTGTCTTGTGACTTTAAACCTCAATTATAACATTAAAATCCAAAGTAAAAGATATTACAGAAATGACATAAATTTTAAATATAATTAATTGGTATGTGTATGAAAAGGGATCTAGGTGAGAGCCTTGAGGTACTCTTAATATCAATATAGGAGTAATCGGGACGAACAAAGTTGTAAACTTTTAACAGACGTGGAATCCAGTCTCGGAGGTAAGACTTGGTTCATCAAAGGAGGTCACGAAATTAATCATTAAATTTATTAACTTCTTTTTTTATTCTATATTACTCGCAGTTATAGAATTCAAAAAATAAATACTTTAAGTATAAAACATCAATGGAGAACATATGGTGAGGCATTCGTCGTAGCGGCGCGTTTCGTATTATAATAAAATAATGTCCTCCAAAACAAGTTTTGGACAAGGCGACCTGTCTCAACGGAGACTAGTCATCTACGCAGTACATAACTATAGTGCACGAGTGTGTACGCAAGCACAGGTACACTCTCTATTTCTTCACTGTAATAAGTTTATTGAACGGCAATCCGTCACGAACGGAGAGAGATCCAGAATAGGACCAACGTCTCTTTCCGATGGGGTGGGATAAAATTTCACCAACTTCCAGGCTTTGGGGCTGCTACTGACAATTTATTGATATGAAAACTCAATGACTGATTGTCCACATGGTTCTGATTACTAAACCAACAGCGGAGTCGGGTTTTTCATACAACTCTGACGGCCTCCTCAGCACATTGCAATATAAACCGTGTGTATTGATGATCCGCCAAGCGCTCTCTTTCAGTCCCTACTCCATAGATCTGAGTAGTACCGCTTCACAACCTCTCCTAGTTTTTATTTAAACAGTTTTAAAGGTGATTAAGCGTTCTAATGGCTCTTTTATACGTTTTAAAGACAGTAATACTGCACGAGAACATCAGTCTCTTCTTGGGTAAAAGTCTCATGTGGTAAGAGCACAGAAAATATATTGAGTAATATAACTAGTTGTTGCCCATGTTTTCACTGTATTTATATCTATGTCATGTGTGTATTGGACACAGTAATTAGTTTAGTGGCAGTTTAAGAATATTCACTACCCTATATTAACCCGTTGATGTCGTAAGAGGCGACAGAGGAAACAAATCAGAAGATGGGCCGCAGCTTCCAGCTTCTCAAGCGTGGCAACTTTGCCAAATATCCCCCATGAGGCAATCTATGGGGGAAGCTTATGTTCAGCAGAGGACTTAAGTATGCTGTAATGGTAAATGTCAGAAAAAGAGACATAATATCTACATTTAAAAATACAAGTTAAATACCTATTTGAAATCAAAAACAACATAGAAAATGATATATTTTATGTAACTATTTAGACGACTTTTTGTACCTTGACGTTCTTATATGCTCAGTTCACTCGTAAGGGCCAAGAATTAAACTTTATAAAATGTAGACACCGACTCTGAAAACGTAGAGGAAACATAATGTGTCGATGACTCAAAGCTTTTTTAAGAAAAATGAATCTTCCAAAGAGGGTTTTTATTATTTTAAGAGGATTTTTTTGTATTATGTAAGTTCGTATTGACGTGATGTGCCATATCTGCGTAGTATCAATACATTTTTGAACTCGGTATATGAGTACTAATCACCATATTTTTTAAATTATAACACCAGAAAATTTTTAGAAGTTCTAATTGAATTGTATTAGTAGTGTGGTTTATCATCATCATCATTATTACAGTCTTACCCTTAACCTTCACAAGTCTATTGCTGAACATAATCTTCCTTCAAGGAATACCTGTAGCTATCGACATATGCTTGTCTTAACAGGTCGTCATATCATCTAGTGCGCCGCCCCACACTTCCCCTACCGGTACGATGCGGCCACTTGAGAACCTTTCTTTCCCATTGATTGTCAGTTTCTCGAGCTATATGGCCGACCAATTGCCACTTCAGCTTACTATTAGTTGGGTTATGTCAGTTACTCCGGTTCTACCGCGGATATACTCATTACTAAGTTTATGACGCAGAGAAACCCGTGCATAGCCTTTCCCATAGCTCGCTGAGGCAGCGCGCTTATACGGACAGAAGTGAAGGACCACGTCCTGGATCCATACGTCATCACTGGAAACACGCACTGGCTGTACAATCTTGCTTTCAAGTTTTGAGGTATACCTGACGAGAAGATGTTAGGAGCAAGAAATACAAACATATTTTTAAGCTAAGCGGATAAGATTTAAAACAACTTCAGAAAAAGGTTTTATTCGAAAGAATTCACAAGCACAGTTAGTCGTTGAAAACAATCCTCAAGTAAATCATACAAACATTCAATGAACATTTTTTTAAATAAAGATAAAGAAGAACGTACAAAAAATAGAACCATCTTTAAAATATTAGCGTATATTATTCAACAACCAATTCTCTGTCGGAATGAGCTCCACAGATTAAATATTTATCCAAGAAGAGCCATTATGCTTGACTTACGACTCAAGTTTTTACATCGTTGGTACTTCTCATATTGCTTTAGATTAAAAGGAACAAATGGACGTAGGTTGTTTTTTAACATAAGATCCATTTTATTATACCAAGTACCATCAATATTTCAAGTTGAAATGATGTTAAAAAGTTTCAAAAATCTCGTTAATTATTTATTTTAGTAAGATTTTAAGAAAAAAGGAGTGGAAAATATTTGATATTAAAGTGATAAATATCCTTTATAGAATAATAGAAATATCAACAGTATAATATCTTACCTCGTGACAAGTGGATACTGCAGCTCAAAAGCCACTTATAACTAACTTTTAATATTTTCCACAGATGTATGACACACAACAGGACTAAGAATGGGTCACCGACTGTTTTAACCCTGGGTCTCTCGTCTCTCAGACTGTTAACCTTGCGTAAATCCGCGGGAAAATAAAACGGTGTATCTTACCTAGTATGAACACCTTCGTCTTTCCCACAGTTAAGTGCACTATCACCGTCACCACTAAACTCCACACCACTATCCTCAACACCACTATCACCAACGTCACTATCATCGACACCACTATCCCCAACACCACTACTCTAAGAAAGACATACACATTCTTTACGACACGTTTCTTTTCTATACGCGGCATTCTCAAAAGAAATACAACTTCAAACAAAGTAGGCTATAGATGTGTTATCACCCCTGAGGACCAAGATGAAATGCCTCCCTGCCTCTAATTATACTGACTCTTTATACTCTTTAAACGGGAACACCGCAGTACGGGCACTATTTCTTGTTGGCGACAGAAATAGGTAATAGGTTAGTACTTACCAAGGCGGACTTTTTTAAGGAGTAAAGATGACAAACGAGTACACAATCCACCTGATGGTAAGTTGGTACTATGTCCCATAGACATATATAACTGTCCTTGATCAAAATGCAGATGCTTTGTTACCACTGAAAACTAAGATAGAATGCCTCGTTTTCAGTGATAATGGGTATCCGGTTATCTACCCTCACTATACGAAACATAGCAGCATTAAGCTGCTGTACTGCTGTTTCATATGGTATTCTTACGCTTGTATTCTGTGAGAGCGTGGTTCTTCCTCGGTCTAGCCGACCCATTCATAATATAACCGTTATATTGCTCTATCACGTATAAAACTTGATTCTTCTTTAATAAAATTTTACTTTCTAGACAATTGATTCTTAGAAACACAACTCACGTTTCATTTGGTTGTACTTTAGTTTAATGAATTGATAAAACCTTCTTTCACAACTTTTATCTCAAGGAATAACTTTTGAATTTTAAATCCTCTTAAAAATGTTACCCACATTTTTCCGCAAAGGATTTTTTTAGCGAGATATAAATGTAGTAAATTGTTTGTTAAAATACTTAAGTTGGTTGAGAAAACGCTTTAGTCAGTGCTTCGTAAAAAAATTGTTTACAAATTCGCTACTCAATTTTATGTTGCTGGTATTGTCTGTAAACACTTTCATATTGTTTAATTGATGTGCCGTGAGTGTGATAGTTGCTAGACAGATAATGTCTTACAGAGATACTTAAGTGGTGAGACTCCTTGTAAGAGTCCGTCTGGTCCCTTATACGTATTTCTTCCGCTAAATTGTAGTGTTAGTATAGAGTCCTAACGCCAAGGGTTAAAAGTTTCTAATTACATTAAACGATCAGGGGGGAGCGTTACAATTATTGAACAGAGCTAACTTACCTCTATCCAAGGCGACTGGTCCCTCAGGATTCGGCCAGGTCGCGTGTAGATGTGTAGTGCTAGGAAAGTAAGGGTCAGTGATGTGTATTTGGGTGTGGCTGGTAGTATTATTGACCTTATTAGACCGTTCCCTCTGCAGCAGTTCGGCCCTAAGCTCCTCTCCAAACTACGGTCTCCTTCCGCAGTCACTTTCTTCGTTTTGGATCAAAGGTCACCGTTATTTCTAGAATATCAACTACCGCACTAGTAACTAATACGGTCGAATCCACTTACACAGATTCTGAATTAGACCCTAAGTCCCGGGATGAAGCTAACAAAACAGGAATGCGCATTACAAATCCCAGTGGTATATTTACTATACGCGCCTATTATATTCCGCCTCCAACTTCCCGACCAAGAACGCGTACTTTCTCGACGCGATGAAAAGGACTACTAATTTTTTCTAGGACGCTCTTGACTCCCACCGTTCAGCAAGCTCGGACGTTCAACACGCACGAACTTCATCCCGTATCGGCCGAGCCGATTGCCATTTAACGTCGATGCCTGACACTAACGCTTTTGCGCGAACAGCATCTATAACCTTCATCATCATCATTACAGCCCTTCACAAGTCCACTGCTGAACATAGGCCTCCCCCAAAGAATGCCACAAAGCACGGTCCTGAGCCACCTGCATCCATCGACTTCCTGCATGTCTTACCAGGTCGTCACTCCATCTCGTTGGGGGACGCCCTACACTTCGCCTACCGGTACGAGGCTGCCACTCGAAAACCTTTCTTCCCCATCGGTTGTCGGTTCTTCGAGCTATATGGCCGGCCCACTGCCACTTCAGCTTACTAATCCGTTGGGCTATGTCGGTTACTCTGGTTCTACTGCGGATAACCTCATTCCTAAGTTTATCACGCAGAGAAACTCCGAGCATAGCCCTCTCCATAGCTCGCTGAGCGACCTTGAGCTTCCTCATACGGCCAGCAGTGAAGGACCACGTCTCAGTTCCGTAAGTCATCACTGGCAACACGCACTGGTTGTACAATTTCGTTTTAAGGTTTTGAGGTATGTCTGACGAGAAGATGTGTCGTAGCTTCCCGAACGCTGCCCAGCCGAGTTGAATCCGTCGATTGACCTCTCGGTCGAAGTTGGACTTACCTAGTCGGACTATTTGTCCCAGGTAAACATACTCGTCAACAACTTCGAGCTTAGTGCTCCCAACAACTACCGGCATAGGTGTGACATGGACATTAAACATAATCTTTGTTTTGTCCATGTTCATCTTAAGACCTATCCGTTGGGAGACACTATTGAGGTCATTGAGCATAGTGCTTAGGTCCTCCAGCGATTCTGCCATAAGGACTATATCGTCGGCAAATCGAAGGTGAGTGATGTACTCGCCATTGATGTTACTTCCGTATCCTTTTCAGTCCAGAAGCTTGAAAACGTCTTCCAATGCAGCGGTGAAGAGTTTCGGGGATATAACATCACCCTGTCTTACACCTCTCTGCAATTGGATAGGTTTCGTACTCTGGTTCTGTACTCGGATAGCCATCGTAGCTCTACTGTACAAACACTTCAGCACTTCGATATACCGACAGTCAACTTGGCACCGCTGAAGGGACTGCAGCACCGCCCAAATTTCGACGGAATCAAAGGCTTTCTCATAGTCCACATACGCCAGACATAGTGGCAAATTGTACTCTTCGGACTTCTGTACAATTTGCCGTAGGGTATGTATGTGGTCTATGGTGCTAAAGCCCTTTCGGAAACCGGCTTGTTCGGGAGGCTGGAAGTCGTCAAGTCTGCGCGCGAGACGATTCGTAATGACTCTCGAAAACAGCACGTAGACGCGGCTCAGAAGGGAAATCGGTCTGTAGTTCTTCAAGAGAGCGTTGTCACCTTTCTTGAAGAACAAGACCACCGCACTTCCGCTCCACGCCTCCGGTGTAATGCCACCATGGAGGACGGAATTAAAAAGCTTCGGAAGGACTTCAAGTACCGGTCTTCCACCCGCTTTCAGAAGCTCCGCTGTTATTCCATCCTCACCTGGGGCCTTGCCGTTTTTAAGGTGTTGGAGAGCCATTCTAATCTCGCTCAGACTGACGTCCGGGATATCTTCGGAATAGTGTCGGATAAGACTCGCTCTTGTATCGTTACTCACACTTGCGTGTGGCTCCAACGATGACGTGTACAGCTGCCCATAGAACCTCTCAATCTCACTCAAAATCTCAGGTGCCCCGGAAACGATGCTGCCACATTCGGTCTTCAGCTTTGACAGTTGGCTCTTTCTGGCAGACAGATCTCTGGCAAAGACTTTGGAGCCTTGGTTCCGCTCGATCGCTTCTTCAATACGAGCTGTATTGAAGTTGCGCAAGTCCCGCCGCATGCATTTGGAGATCTGTCTGTTCAGTTGCCTGTATGCTGTCAAATCTGTTGAAGAATGTAGCCTCATCTCCCGTCTAACAGCCATGAGATTAAGAGTGTGATCGGAGAGTTTTTGTGTTCTTCTGCGGCGGGTCTTGCAGAACTTAGCTCCGACCGCATGGACAGTTTCCACGAGCTTGTCATTCATATCGTCCACTTCATTGCAGTCTTCTAGGCACTGAAAACGGTTTTGTAACTCGAGCTGAAAGGTTTCGGGACTTTGGATTAGAGCACGAGGGGGACGGAGCGTTGACTTCATCAGACGAGACCTCTCCAACTTAACATTTAGGTTCAGTGTGCCTCTAACCATTCGGTGATCGCTGCCGGTTTTCACCCTCGCGATCACTGAGACATCACTGAACAGTTGTCGTCTGGTCGTCATAATGAAGTCAATCTCATTTTTTGTCGAACCGTCGGGGCTTGACCAGGTCCACTTCCTGTGGGGCCGCTTCTGGAAGAAAGAGTTCATCATAAAGAGTCCCTCTTTCTCCATGAAGTCGGCCAGCTGTTGGCCCCTTGGGTTCCGTTGCCCTATTCCAAATTTCCCTACTTTCAGCTCACCGTTATCTCTTGTGCCTAGTTTTGCATTGAAGTCTCCCATTAACACCGTATATTGGGTTTTGGAGGAATGCATGGCTCTAGAGATATCCTCATACATTTCCTCCACCTCCTCATCGGGGTGTGCCGAGGTTGGTGCGTAAACCTGTATGACCTTCAGCGAATACCGTTTGGTGATTCTGAGTATAAGGTACGCAACCCTCGTCGACACACTCCCGATCTTTACAACGTTGTTAACGAGAGACTTGTGGACGATAAATCCGACACCTCCTTGGGACAGATGGTCGCCCTCCCGGTGATAGAGCAAGTTGCCGGATTCGAGGATTACCGTGTCCTCCCCCTCTCTTCGGACTTCGGATAATCCTATAATATGCCAGCGTAACTTGTCTATCTCTTCTTCCAGCTCCACAATCTTCTCGTCAGTCCTCAGGGTGCGTGCGTTGTACGTTGCCAGGTCGAGTCGTCGTAGGTGGCAACCGAACCTCCACCGGAGATTCTTAGCACCCCCTGCCCCGCCGTTACCATGGTCGCCACCGTAGCCAGGAATAGCGGGGCCGCCGGGGACTGGGGGCCGTCTCTTTGTTACATTCATAGAGGGGTATTTGCCATAGTTGCCACGCTTGGCGAGCGGGTTGGCAACCGCAGTTTTTTTCATTGTAATTTCGGCTATTATCAGGGAGATGCTGCTGCCCATCTCCCGCCTGTTTCCCATTGTCGCCTTTTACGACACCCACGGGAGGATATGGGGTAGTGGATATTCTTGACCGCCACTACACGGTTATCTATAACCTTCATTGTTTGAAATTGGCTAAATGTGCAAAAAGGAACCATGACAGGACTATAGGTGCCGTAAGAAATCTAATTAATTAATTAATCAATTAAAACTATTGAACATTACATGAATTTATTTACTTCCTAAAATCAATACTGTATATTTCTTCTACACCTCGTTGAATAAAATTAAACCGTATATTTCCCGAGTTCGAAATTAAAATTAAACGTGAACTCCTTTTTAATTTTTTAATCCGGCCAGCTTACCGACTCATAACTCCGATGTTTAACTAATCTATTAAACAGTGGTAGCGCCATGCGGCAGCTTTTGCTGTCGCACGGATGGGCCGGCTCAAACCGGGGTGGTTCACGCTGGTGGGGTGGTACCACGACCTCACATTCTGTGAGGTCGTGGTACCACCCCACCAGCGTGAATTAGAGTGTACCTCTGCGTTTCGCTTGGTGAGTGCAGGTGGCCGGAGGCCCTTTTTACTGGAAATCAGGCATTCCATCTTAGTCCTCACGGGTGACAATGCATCTGCATTTTGATTTGTAATAGAGGTTAGATGTAGATGTCTATGGGCCGTAGCAACCACTTACCATCAGGTGGACTGTGTGCTCGTTTGTCACCCTTATCCTATAAAAAAAATCTAGTTGAATACGAATTCGAGGCTTGGATACATGGCTTTTGTCTTTAGAGGATTTTCCTTGTGCATTTCCGGCTGTTCTGTCATCGTTGCGTTTCTTGTATCGTTATTTATTGTTAAACGCAGTCCACATACAAAGGACGCTTATTTAATTTCCTCGCAGTAAAACAACTGGATATAACTGGTTACGGTTTCTGACCTAATGGCTGCTGTGGAACAAGTTTTAAACATATAACGATATTAGTGGTGCTGTACTGTATAACTGTTTTACAACGTAAATATAACAGTTTTGTTGCGGAGTATCTAAATATGGTTACTGCTGTTTTGCTTCATGGTACACGCGGTACCGCAAACTGAATGAAAGTTAAGGCCTTAACAGTGGTTGAAATGCCTAAATCATGGATATTTAAGTAAAAAAATCTCAATAACTGTTCCTATAATCCACAAACAAAAAATACAGGGTAACAGAAGAGGATTTGGTAAATGTTTTTAATTGAACAAAATTGTATTTTTGTCAACCCCTTATTAGAAAAAAAAATCCCAAAAGAGTCACCTATAGAAGAAGAAGAAGAGAGACCTATCTTTGTCATATTTTGCAAAATTTCTCCAAAACGGCACAAGCTTTTTAAATAGTTCTTACACTAAAAAAAAGGTCTTAAAAATATTAATATTTTTAATTAACAGTTTTATTTTTATTCCCCGTTTTATAAGAGAATATATAATTTTCCCTGAAATTGAATATGTTTACACGAGCGTGCATGCTCCGCGTCAGTGTTGGAGTCGTTCAAATATATATTAGTTTTTTAAAAGTTTATACTTAATTATAAATATTTTTATGACTAGAAATACTTAATTTAGTTAATATCTGTACACTGGTAACTGTAAATATTATTTTCTAAATAAATTAATTTTTAAAGTGCCCAAAGAAGAAGAAATTTTCGCGCCGACGTTGATTAGTGAAATTTAAAAATGCATTTTTATATAATTTACATGTGGAACGCCCAACATGCTCTCGTTACTTAGATTTCGATAGTTTTTAATACCTATGTAATTTTATTGTTGCATATTTTTATTAATTAGTTGATACTGAATTTTATAATTATGTATTACAATAAAGTTTTCATGAGTATAACTTTATAAAATATTATTGGGGAGGGAAATATCAAATTAAATCAAACAATTTAAATAAATAAAAAAATGGTGCTTCCCTAAGTATAAGTAACTATATCTAAACAAACTATCATCTAAAAACTGTAAAAATTTTAAATTGGAGAGGGGTTTCTCTAAGTGATAAAGTTATAAATGAAGATATTCGCGGTAGAACCGGAGTAACTGACATAGCCCAACGGAATATTACAGTGAAATGGCAATGGGCTGGCTATAGTGCCACCAACTTATCTGTGAACTGACAGCTTGGCGCTTCTGCGCTGAAGTGTTGCCAGTTCGGGAATATTCCCATGTAAGGGTCTTATATTCCTACATAGAGTCCACATACTAGGGTAATAAATTAGTCACGGAATAAAAAGGCTAGAACACAGATTTAACAGATATATGTCCAAGAACAAGAAGAAACAAACATATGTTACTTGAACAATTTAAACTTTAATTAAATAATATGCCTTTATGCCTTTTTTACCGGGCGTTATAATTTGTTTTCCTATGGTTTATGGGTTTTCCGGTTCTTTAACTATTTTGGAAATGAATCCTTGACTAATATCTGAAAAAGAAATGAATTGCATTAACCAATCCATTTATCGAAAATACGAAAGGAAGGAACAAAACATAACAATACTGACCTGTAGCAGCTGAAACTCTTTTATAGACCTGATTGAAAGGCATTATCGGTGCTTGCCCTCAAGCTTCTTGCTCACAAAAGTACTTTTAAAATAATATTTCGGGCATCACTTTTAATGGTTTTCGGCATTTTTTATTTTTCTATAAACTCTCAAAACAATGACGTATCGAGTGACATTTGGTTAAATGGCAGCTGTAGTTCACAATTTTGCCGCAGCTGTCAGTTCACAGATAAGTTGGTGGGACTATATATAACTTGGAAAACACATAAAAAATAGGAAGAAAGGTTCTCGAGTGGCAACCTCGTACAGGTAAGCGAAGTAGTTCAACTCAACTCAACCTTTATTCCTCTTTACGTATTCTCATACACTTTTCTTCGAACACACGCACACACACACACACACAAATAGGTCGCAAACAATACTTACCTAGTACTATCAGGCAAACGTGAATAGGTTTTTGTTAAGTCAGTGCAATTCCACCATCTTAGGCTACATAACCACTTACCGATGGGATTGTAGTTGCTTTACTACTTGCTGGGTAAAAATAGTAAAAAAAAAATTACCCTGTGAAAGTTTGCATTTAGATATAGTTTTTCTAACCAACCATAAAAATATAATGAGAATATGTATATAAGTATAAAGGTTGCCTCAAACGGGACAGTAATAATATAATATTATATCTTCCATTATCTATGAAAACTTTTAAAATCTCTGAATCCCGAGGTATGTTTATATTAAGAGGCTGAATAGAGCCACATTGATATGCATGAGGATCGTTTTGTAATTTCACATCGTTATCGAAAAAACATTGTAGGTATTTCACAAAAATTACTCAATAGAAAACAATTGCAAAGTTGCTTCTGAAAATACTTAAATTTTCAACGTCAATTTTTTTCTTACGTGGTAGAGCCATGCTGCAGCTATATTAGTAGTAGGTATAGTTGTAGCACGAGTGGGTCGGCTCGACCGAGAAAGGACCACGCTCTCGCGGAATACCATGTAAAATAGCAGTTTAACCCTGCTGTGTTTGGTATGGTGAGTGTAGAGACCCGGAGAACCTTTTTACTGGAAACGAGACATTACATCTTAGTCCTCACGGATGACAACGCATCTACATTTTGATACGTAAGCGAGAATAGATGTAGATGTCTATGGGGCAACCACTTACCATCAGTTGGACTTATTCTATTAAAAAAAAAACTTTCTGAGATTTAAGTAAAATAATGTTAAATATTGTAAGCACTCGTACAATTATACTATATCTCATATTAATAAAGCTATTGGGCTATTTTGATTTTTAATAAAGTGATTTTACTTTATAGGTTAAATAATTTATTTACCCTTCTATATCAAGAACCGTTTTTCTGTCACTCCTATTGAATTTGACAGTGCTTGCTGAAATTAAGCATCTTTAGATGGATCTCGATGGATGGCGGTGATCTCGCTGTTAGATATTGCAAAAATAATCGAAAATATTTATTTTTACTTTCATGCCGAAGACTACCTTGTTTTATTTCGTCACGGTCAAATTATATTTATTAGGTTATAAAGCAAGTATTTACAAATATTTTCATTGTTCTGTTTTTCCATTGTTTAAAGTATTATCACATCTTAGCTTTACACCAAGAATTACATTAGAAATTCTTGATGGCATGCGATGTAACGCGTATACTTTATTTTCATCAAGAACTATAATATATATATTTGTTTTTTTTTTTACCAGTAGAGTTTCAACACAATGTTAAAAAAAGTTTAATTAATTAAAAAAATTGCCGATAATTATATAATTTCAAGTCAGTGTTTTACATTTAAAGATCTGTTATAAAGAGCCTAAATTCTTATTTTCATTTTGATTAATTTAATTCGAGAATACAATAAATGTGAAAGGGCTTTTATCTGCAATAATAATTTTCATCAAAAATAACATAGATTTATAAAAGTCATATACACGGTCAATCATACTGAAGATTATCAATTGTACTACAAAATATTTAAAAGACTATATCCAGTATAATGACCCGAATATCATCATTAATGTTTGACTGGCACACTTAAAAGTTTTATCACATGGCTAAATAATTGACTATTATATTATATTATGATAAGGTCACGCTTTTCTATAAAAAGTTTCAAGAAATTTTAAATCACGGACCTATTGGTTTGTTTTACTTTTCACTTAATTAGTGAAAAACAAAATGGACTGATCTAAAAATTTACTTTCTTGTGTATAAAGTGCTATTTAGAATTTTATGCAAATGATAAATTAAGTTTCTATGTAAATAAGTGTAACATAGCGGGTATTATATTCAATGGTAGCGGCCATCCATATTTGCAAAGCCAGCATCATTTTCTGTACAGAAACCGGCAAAGTGTTGCTCAAGGCACTATAAACAAAGCAGCTGATAAAATGTTACACTCATAACTGTTAACAAAAACTGTTTGTGCAAATGGTCTTATAGATAATAATATATATTCTGCCGTGTTAGGTGCAGGAGCTATTATTAGAAGGAGAAGAGGTAAAATTTTGTTTTAGAAATGCGCAATCAATATTGTTTTGTCTGCAATTGAGCATAAAATAAAAAATAACTTCAGTCAAAGAGCATAACTGGCAATATACTCAGGCCCATCAATCGGTATGGAAAAAAATAATTTTACCAGGTTTAAAAAAATCAATCAAAATTAAAAAAAAAACATAAATATTAAAATCAAAAAATTAATATATGTATGTCTATACATACATATAATGATTTATGGCCGCTTAGTAACTGACAGTGACTCAGTATAATATCCTACAGTCACGCCGAAACTAAGAGGAGAAAATCACTGTAGAAAAATGTTGCTGTAATTTATGACGAGTCGGTGATCTTTTAGTTGCTGCAGCATAATATTAAAAATGTAGGAATATTTTTGTCTTTTCTTATGCTGTATTGTGTTGTATTTACAAATAAATATTATATTCTATTTATAGGAATTAACAATATTTTATTACTTTTCTCATAGCCCTTACGATATCCACCAAATGAAATCAGCTTAATTTCTTTTGTATGGTGTGTGAAGAGACTGGAGACCCGTTTTACTAGAGAAGAGACATTCCATTGTAGTCCTCAGGGGTGACAACGCACCTGCATTTCCATTCTTAATCGAGGATCAATGTAGATTTCACAGCGTTGTGGGTTACAGCATCCAATTACCATCAGGTGAACTGAGTGCTCTTTTGTCAACCTTATTCTATGTAAAAAAGAAATAGGGTAGCGGTTTCCTTGAGCTGCCATCACACAGCGATTTTTGTGTAAAGAATTAAACAACGAAAAATATTAAAAAAAAAACGACTAATCATGTTCAAGGTTCTTTTATTAATTAAGACAAACTTTCGTTTCTAAATTTTACTTATTGATCGTAGATTCTACGGTCAAAGCTAGTAGATATTACGAAAGGTCCCAGCTACGTTAATATTCGTAAAATGACGCAGAGTTAGCAGTACTGAAGTGCAATGAAATCATGCGCTAAAATCTGATTCCCTGTAGAGATGTTTTTGCTAATTGAATTAAAATTGGACCAGCGATCTCTCTTTTGCAGATCTTTTGGTATAGTATAGATTAAATGCTGCTTTTAACATTTTACTTACTTACTTATCTTCACGCACAGTCCCTGACGGGGTAGCCAGAGAGAACAGATCGCCAAGTGTCACGATCCTTACATACCTCTTTCGCTTCTTTCAGATTCATTATCTTCTTCATACATGCACATCTAGGTATCTGAGTACTCGTGACCCTCCCCTCTTCGAGCAATTTGCTCACATGGTCTTCGAAAGTTAGTCTCAGTCTACCTTTTAATATTAACTTTCGCGCTATATATTTACTTCACCATTCGGTTTTCACTCATTCGCTCAACGTGCCCAAACCATCGAAGCACGCCCTTATCAATTTTTGTGATAAGGTCATCTTTCAAACCTGCCATATTACGAATCTCTTCGTTTCGCTTGCGGTCGGCAATGGTAACGCCGCACATTTTACGAAGAGATCGCATCTCCACTGCATTCAACTTGCTTTTATGCTTCTTCTGGCATAACATTTTAAGGGTTTAATAATAAAAAAAAACTATAATAAAAAAACTATAAGGAATAACTTAATGATCATACAGTCCTACTCCCGGGATATCATGCCAAGAACGCTAGCTGCGTTTCCTAAATGAATGGCTATACTTTATTTTTTGAGCGAGAAAAGAACCAGCCCTCTAATCACCAACAGCAACGACCAGTCGCGGATAGAGTTCCTTAAGGAACTTCATCGCACGTGGACCCCACGGACCGATATTCTCTACGGCAAATGGCACAAATATGTAGTCATCACTCATGGACTCATATTTGCGCCACTTACTCAATTCAGCTGTCTCTGATACCGCCCCGTCTCTAAACGAGGTACCCCTGAGATGAGAGGCCGTCAATCTCTTGCCATCGTTTCTAAATATTTCACAAGGCTCTAAAACCGAGGGAATATTTATATTGACAAGAGCCCTTCGGAAGACATCGTTCAAAGAATCTTACTGTGAAAACCTACCAGCACTTTTCTTACATGAAAGCCTGTGGAGCCCAAACTTGAACAGATGCAAACAAATCACAGGGACACTGATACTCGTAGGATTGATTTTTTTTTAATATGCAATACATTTTTTAATTTGTTCGAATCGAAAATACCTTAGGAGAAATGTTTCAAGACAAAGCTAGAACTATTAACTCTTGTAGTTCTCGTTTTGTCTTGTGAGCTCAAATGAAGCACGCACACATTTACACAACTTCTGTATAACATCAGGGCCCGGCTGGCACTGTCATTACACAGGCGTTTACGCACATATTACGTAAGTATTATG
Organism: Parnassius glacialis; assembly: GCA_033319125.1. Classification (NCBI taxonomy): domain Eukaryota; kingdom Metazoa; phylum Arthropoda; class Insecta; order Lepidoptera; family Papilionidae; genus Parnassius; species Parnassius glacialis. The sequence goes on along the minus strand of JAVANC010000029.1, from coordinate 24,378,739 downwards.
TTCAGAAATAAGAATATACAATTTAAGAAATCTATTGATTAGACTAAAAGATTAAAAACTATTATGGTAATTTTTCGCTCGTAGAATAATATAACAAAAAAATCAGAATGATTGCATGTATGTAAGTATTGTTTTTAATCGTTAAAAGAAATTTTTAGAGGTATCTTTGTAATTTTTTTCAATCGTCTTAAATTAGTAACATCGTTTTCAACACACTATCTGACTACCACATATCATGAAAAATATCATATATTTTTCTCTATTATATACTCATATACTTTAAGGCTATATAAAAGTTGCATTTAGGTCCTTTCGTTCCCTTTATAATCAAATGCAGAATTGTTACCACCCCTGAAGACTAACATGAAATACCTCATTTCAAGAGGTTTAATAGTTATAAGGGGTCAAATTGTAATAAGTTACATAGGTAAAAAAGTTATGTAAGTTATAGAATAGAATAGAATAGAATAGAATAATTTTTTATTAAATACTGATTATTACATAATACTTATTGAAAGTCATTTTTTATTTACCACTGGTTCGGAAAATACCTGTCCTGGGAAGAACCAACAAGAAACCCAGCGGGACTTTTTTTTTAAACATAATTTCACTTAACAATAATTTTGTTTATACAATTTTTAAATTATATTTTCATAGAACCAGCATGGTGGCGATCACCCTATTCCCAGGGGTTATTTTCATTCATGTATTCCTTGATATTATAATAACCCTTCTTGTACAGTTTTTCTTTAATAAAACTTTTAAACTTGTTTATTGACAAACTTTGAATATGTTCTGGGATTTTGTTGTAAAAGCGTATACATTGCCCCATAAATGAATTACTGATTCTGTGGAGTCTTGTAACTGGCATTACAAGCTTATGTTTGTTCCTAGTATTTAAAGTATGCACATCCTTATTCTTATTAAAGCTATTTATGTTTTTATGCACATACATTACATTCTCATAAATATATTGCGATGCAAAAGTTAATATGTTTATTTCTTTAATTTTTTCTCTGAGGGACTCTTTACAATTTAGGTTATAAATCGCCCGTATGGCTCTCTTTTGCAAAACAAATATAGCTTCAATATCAGTCGCATTACCCCATAGCAAAATTCCATAAGACATTACGCTATGAAAGTAACTAAAATACACTAATCTAGCTGTCTCAACATCTGTGAGACTTCTAATCTTTCTTACAGCATATGCTGCAGAACTAAGTCTGCTTGCTAATTTAGATATATGGGGGCCCCATTGAAGTTTCGCGTCAATAGTAATACCAAGAAAAACAGTGGTATCCACAAGACTCAACTCCTCCTCATTTAACAGCACGTTGGTATTCGAATGTTTTACATTAGGTATTGTAAATTTAATACACTTTGTCTTATTGCCGTTTAAGAGCATATTGTTGGCGTTAAACCAATGTACCAATTTCGATAGAGCATTATTTACATCGTCATAAATAATTAACTGTCATTTGAGTTTGAAAATCAAAGAGGTATCGTCAGCAAATAATACTATATCATGATTGTCCCCTACAAGATAAGGTAAGTCATTAATATAGATTAAAAGCAGGAATGGGCCAAGAATAGAGCCCTGAGGAACGCCCATTGATACTACCGATCCGGAGGAACCTTTACCATTAATCACTACTTTTTGAATTCTGTTACTTAAATATGAAGTAATAAGTCTAAGCGCTAAATTTTTTACACCGTAATGTTGTAGTTTCCTGCTTAATGTCTCATGATAAACACAATCGAAAGCGTTGGAAAGATCACAGAAAATACCTAAGGCATCTTGTGAATTCTCCCAGGCATTAAAAATATATTTCATAAGCTCAACACCGGCGTCCGACGTCGAGCGACCCCTTGTAAAACCAAATTGGTTTTTATGAAGTAATTTATTTGTATTGAAATAAGTTAACAATTGATCCAAAATTATTTTTTCAAAAATTTTACTGAGAGTTGGTAGTACAGAAATAGGTCTTAAATTAGCGGGGTCCAATGTACTACCAGATTTAAATAAAGGTATTACTTTACTATACTTTATTAAATCAGGAAACACACCAGAATCGATACAAGTATTAAAAATAAAAGCAAGATGAGGTGCAATTAAATCTATTATGGACGCAATAACTGTAACGGAAATCCCCCACAAATCTGCGGTCTTCTTTACATCAATGGTTTTGAAGTATTTAGCAACATCTTGCGATAATACTTTTTCAAATCTAAATTCTTTTAAACAGGTGTTAACATTCTGTTTGAGTAATGACTCGGCGACAGTTGGAGAAATATTCAATGACTCGGTTGTCAAGATAGGAATATCAGTGAAATATTTCTCAAACATATATTGTTGTAGTAATGTATATTTTAATATATACAGTATACAGTACCATTAAATCACTTGCAGAATACGCACATAAAATAATAATATTTTCTGTCCTATTTCTTAAACTCTAATATTCTTTACATATTCTGTTAAACTAGTACATTTTATTAAGCAAGAAATGTGTGATGGACCTTGCGGTGGAAGATGCTGTGGACGCTGTTGTCCCTGCATCTCTACACATGCCATACGAAGATTTGTTAAGAATGCGTGTTCATTCATAATCATTACCTAAATTCGTATCTATCAAAAGGCTTAAAATTTGTATTAAGCAAAAATTGTTTGGCAATGGCTATTATACTGCTGTTACGAGCTTGGAATTCGAGACAATTAAAGCTGCCGAGTGAATTACCAAAATTGACACTTTAATTACAGAAAAGTAATTACAACTTAAAACTACACTCATAATAAAACACAATTGTACTACTGATCACTTTAGCTCGCAGTTATTTCGCTTGGAAGTATTCTCTTGTATCGCCAATTCAATACCGACTCAGTCGTGGTCTATACCGGCCTTATATAGGGCCACAGATAGTTTCCAGAACCTTCTACTATAGCGACATCTAGAATGTTCGAGTACATATCGGTTACGAAATTTCTCTAAGGATCTTGACTCTCCTAGTTCTGCTACTCGATACTAGAGGGCGCTAGTGGTAACTAGTGTTGCCATGTAGAAGACATTAATAGTGGCGCGCAACAATAATAACGCCTGAGAATGAGGTGATTGCTACCATGCTGTTTTTAAATGTTTTCATACTAAATGTGTAAAATATTATACTGTAAAATATTATGTTTAAGAGTTCCCCTGGGTTTTTACCAGCTCTTTCCAGGACAATGATTTTTACGAACGAAGGTAACGCTTGAATTACATGCAATAAATATACTTGTAATCTATATTGAATAAAAAAGTCTATTCTGTTCTATTCTACCATTTATACTATCTTAGATTTCTGTAAAGTACATGTGTTTAGCAGTTTAACAAATGGGTCCTAGTTTAGCTATTAATATTGCCAAGGGAGCAAACACAGATTATCGGCTATTAATGTCTTCCAAACCGAACGGCCGTCACGGCTACCAGTCTCAACGTAGACTAGTCATCTGCGCAGGACAGTTTTGTAGTGGCCGCGTGTATGCGTAAACACAAGAGCACTTTTTATTCCCTCATTCTCATATTCTGACGGATCGGTAACCCGACACAACCGGAGAGAGATCAGGCAAAAGCCCAACGGTTTTACGAGCTTACCGAGGCATTAGGGTGAAACACTGCCAACTTCCTGACTCTAGTCTGCTTCTGAAAATATCTTGACAGTAAATCTCAATAACTGGTTTAGGCCGGGTTCGGGATTTAAATTCTAAACCTCATGATCAGCAATCGCGGTTACGATCTTTAGAACAAAGAAGCAGTTAATTCAGCTACCACCTCAAGAAAACGAGACGAAAATGAGGACAATAGAATAATCAGTTTTAGTATGTATAAACGATATCCCTGCAGGTATCCTTACTATGTTATTGCTTAATTGCCAAGCACGTGGTACAACACCTAAACTTGCAATTAACAATTTCATTGGTACCGGTGGAAATCGAGCGCGGGTTCTTTGCGTACTGTGAAATTAGTATGAGTACTTATTCCTTGATCTACTACAACCCACTAGCGGTATAGTTTGTTTACTAAGATAGAGTTGGTACACCAGGAGGCGCACTTATTAGTTTGCTTTTATTTTATTATTTTATTGTATTTGTTAAATAAATATTGTCCTATTTTAAGAATAAAAACAATACTATTTTCTGCTTATGGTTATTGATATAAAATACGAATATTAAGAATAAACACAAGTTGGGTATCAAAGAACCTTTCACTATGGTGCTTGGTTTTAAAATTCCAAATTCTCTTACAGTGGCACCTTTGATGAGATGCGACACGTGCCAAGGTAGTACGACACAAACCCGACCGCGTTTAAGCGAACAGACTATAATGTATTCCATTACAGTTTATAAAGCTCTACTACTGCAAATAGCCTTCCTCCATAGAATGCTTCATAGGGGCGATTTTACCATTTGTTATGGCAATTTTTTTATTATTTTGTTATGAGGAAGATGCTACGGGACGATATGCGGTAGTGGATATTCAGCTTATTATTTTAGGTAAAAATTACAAAAAAAAATCGAACAGTAGAATTTAATTTGTTACAACTCATTTTTTTATTTTTTTGTAATAATTTTGTCGAATATACTTATATTATATTCAGTTTGCCTGAACTGGGCACTAAAAATACATAATATCAACATCAGATGGGACAACCTGCCTAAATGAGATTTTCATAATATTGCTGCTATAGGTAAGAAAGTATAGCGTCGGCACCTTTTTCTCTTTCATGTATGCATACTATACTTTTTATGTATGTATTGGAGATGATGAGTGCGATGATCATTGTCATTATCACCCATCATAAGTTTACTGCTAAACAGACCTCGGAGTGTATCCCGGAATCGCATGTGTTTAAAAGTACAGCAACGCCGCCTTAAGAAATACAAATCGGCTTACGGCATTTTTTTCGTTCTTATTCAAAATACAAATATTTTTAAATATTAGTATTTTTTGTTACTTTTTAAACCATTGAAATTTTATATTTTTGTGCTATTTAACCACGAACTATAGTAGCGAAGTGAAATTTAGACCCTAGTGCAGATTTCCTCTAAATTCAGACCAACTTTGTGAATTTCACTAGTAGTTTAATTAGTAAAATAATGTTTATTTCCTTTGACTTAACTTAATCTTTGTCGCAATATATGGGCGAGGGCTATGTACAGCCGTGAACCTGTCTAAATCTAAAAGATACAAATTTTATGAAGCACTCCTTTTTAGTTAAGATATTAGTAGCTCCGCTCTTCTACAAAAAATACTTTTAATATAAATAAAAGTCAGCTACTAAGATCTAATACAAAAAATTATATTCTAAAGGCGGCGTGGTGAGTGTGGAGAGCTAGAAACCCTTAATTCTAAATCGTGGATCGATATAAATGTCCATGAGCTGCAGCGCCCTCTTAACATTCGGTAGACTGTATGCTCCTTTGTCGTCTTTATTCTATAAAAAAAAAATGCAACACTTATTTTGTGCGAGAATCTAACCCGTTACTCGTTGCGCAAGCAAACGACAATACGTAAGAGAGCCAATAAAATTCAGTTTGTCCGCATTTATTAAAATAGTCACTCCTATTTTAACAATAAGCCACCTCCATTTTAAATTACCTGAACGTCGCTGTAAACGCCAGAGAATATTATTAAAATATTACTCCAAAAATGTTTTGGATTGAAGTACTTGTTTACATGGTGGCTATAAACTACGCTTATCGTTTAGATTATCTATTGTGAGCTTGTGTACAAATTGTTGTCATTTTATTCATTCGTTTAACGGATAGGAAATGAAGCATTCCATCTTTGACCTCAGAGGTGACAACGCGTCTACATTTTGATTCTTAATCGAAGATAGATGTAGATGTATATGGGTCACAGCGTCTACTTACAATCAAGTGGACTATGTGCACGTTTTTACACTTATCCAATAAATAAAGAAGAATTATCCTATCTAAGAAGAAAATTTTGGTCCAATCAAGACGTAGTTAGAGGTAACAACTTCTCGTCTGTTAATACTTGAAGTATTGTTGGAAAATTGTTGACATTTTTCTTCGAATGTTGTGTGACTGACGGTGAGCACAATTCTCGGCCTATTATTGCCCGACCTGAAGCCTATCAGCATGCCGATGAGGTCCCTTGCCTTTGCGATACGGTCCTCAATCCTTCTTCTCCAGGCTGGGATGGCGTTACTTTGTCTAGTAGCGCGTCCAGACGTGGGATGTTTGGCGCCAGTAATACGGCAAACTGCCAGTGCGGCGCCAAAAAGAATTGAGTCCGTCTCGCAAAGGTCCCAACTAGCTTCCAAATAGGTCACTAGCATTGGGTTAAGAGCCCTCACGATAGCCTGATTCCGCTTGCTTAGGGGTATACGCGGGAGTCGCGGTCGATTTTTGAGAGGCGTACTGCGCGTTTCCACAATCGTCTCCTCCAATTTACTCCTCATCTGCTCTAGTTCTTGGGTGACCATTCCATCATCATCTTAATCAACCACAATTAATCAAAACAAAGATATCCACGTGTGCAGATTACAATTCGTGGCGTCGCATTACCAGCTGTGGCATTTTCATCCGATGAGAAAACAGCCTCACGGCGTAGTCGTTCGAGTTCGGCGTCAACAAATATGTTAGAGCGCAGGATGTACCGAACTCGGTCTGCCAGGTTTTGCTCTGATACATGAATAGATGGCTCCAGCTCCGCGAAAAAGCGATGCATCCAAGCCCGATACGCTAACATTCCAGTTTCTTTCCCGTTTGCCCTAAAATACGCTCGCAATGCGTTTGCGTTCATCATTTCTGTCCAACGCATGCAACGTGTTCCACCAGCGGCGGGTACCGCTTGCTGAGTTCGAGAAGATCCAGCCGACACCAAGCCGACTCTGGTGGGGATGATGGATTCGGGCGGCTACTCGGTGGTCTTGTAGCTCCCTTTCCACCCACTTGGCTGGCGACTCGCATGATGTCGCGCCCTGCGACCTCCAGGCAGCGGCCCTTTGCGCACTCTTTTATTTTCCATCATCCATTGAATGGGTGTCAATCAACGGGAGACGCCCAGGCCCGGCACCGTTTCATGGTGCGGCCATAAGCACAGACGGACATTTGCACCCTCAATTCTGCCAAGGCACGGCGCACACATCTCTTGGCAAGGCGCTTACTGACTGCGCTAACGTAGCAGTTTTGTCACTTAACTGTTACGTCAGCGGGCGGTGGGGTCGTCACTTCTCTACTCCAAATTATTATTATTATGTGGTATCTATAAAGTTTTCTCATCTGGTTGGGCAATATAAATATATAATTGTAAATAAACATGGTAAACGTACATATATATTAATAAAATAAAATAAATACATAAAAAATACATAAATATATAAAAATCCAATCAGATGGAAGCCCTCGGCAGGGGAGACCAAACGGCCGAGGGTTGGAGGGAAAGCGAAAGAAACCGACGGACGATGCGGGCGGTATCGAGGAGCACCGCCTTCTGCATTTGAGCTTGGAGCGGTCCGTCACGGAGTCCCAGTCGCCTCCTATGACCCGAGAGGCTGACTGGGATTAACCCATTCGCAGAGACGACTACAGGTATAATTTCGGCCGGCAATCCACCCCACATGTCGGTCACCTCGTGAGTCAGATCCAGATATTTTGTCAGCTTATCTGTTTCGGCTTTCACAAGGTTCTCGTCATAAGGAATGGTAATGTCGACCAAAAATATCCTTGACTGCGCCCAGTATATCAGCACAATATCAGGCTTATTCGCAAGAATAGTCCTGTCTGTGATGATGGCGCGGTCCTAGTAGAGCCTGGCGCGGTCATTTTCGAGCAAGGCTACCGGCAAGTACTTATAATACGGCAGTTTCCGATCCACAAGACCGTATTTCAGAGCGAGCTCCTGGTGTAGAATCCTGGCTACTAAGTTGTGCATGTGCAAATACTCAGAGTGAGAAAGCGCCGAACAACCGGAGATGACACGCCTAAGTGACTCACCGGGATGGCGACAAGCTCGAAAGATGTCGACGATACCATCCTTTAGGATGTATCTCCGATAATTGTTGGTCTTAATAACCTGATCTTGTATCGCACAGATAAAACCCTCGGTGTCCCCAAAGAGGTCACCAAAACGTAGCCAGTGGAGGGAGGGGACTGTGTCTACGAAAGGCTCATATAGAGCCTTGTAGAACCTCCCGTGGATCTCCTTCTCCTTCCATACGGTCTCACGGTCGGTAATGCTCTGTACTGCCGGGTCTTGCTATTGCTCGTTGGCTAAGGATAGAGGGGTAAGTCTTTTATAATAAGAAATAACGTCCCTATAGTATGGATCATCCACTCTCGTCAGAAAGTAATTACGGAGGCTGTACACTTCGCGATTATACATGCTAAGCGCGCTTAAAAAGCCGCGCCCACCATGCTTCCGCGGCAAGTACAGCTTCATTACTGACGATATCGGATGATGGATCCTGTGGGACGACATTATAGTGCGGACTTTTCTGTCCAGAGCGTTCAGTTCGATCTGAGTCCACCTGAGCATGCCAAAGGTATACATGAGAACAGGCATGACCCAACCGTTATATGCGTGCGTCTTATTCACACCGGACAAAAGGCTGTTTAGCACTTTGGTCAAGCGTGCATAAAACACATCGCAAACTGATTGTTTCATACCCGCCTTATCTACACCGATGTTCTGTGACATACCCAGGTATCGGTATGTTTCAGCCTCGGAAAGGGTCCTTATGCTGATGGGCATAGATAAGTCTATACCCTCAGAGTAAGCAACCCTTCCCCTTTCAACATGGAGCACCACACAATTATCCGTCCCCAGCTCCATTCTAATAGAATTGCTAAAATCACAAGTGATTTGTAGCAATTCCATAAGATGAGAGCGACTGGAGGCGAATAACTTGAGATCATCTATAAATAAAAGGTGACTCACTTTTGTACTTCCTCTCCGAAGCTGAAATCCCTTCCCGGAACCCTCCAGTAAGGTACTAAGAGGGTTCAGAGAGAGGCAGAAACAGATTGGACTCAAACAATCGCCCTGGAAGATACCCCTTCTTATCCTTATGAGGTTCTCCGCAGCCATCACCCGCTCGCCTAGATGACAAAGAATCGTACTCCACTGCCCCATACACTGCCCGAGGAAGTCTCGAACTCTACAGTCAACTTTGTATAGCTCGAGGATTCTCTTAAGCCATGTATGAGGCACCGAGTCGAATGCCTTTTTGTAGTCTATCCAGGCGGCGGAGAGGCTCCGACGGTTGCGTTTAACCACCTTGCCAATGACCGCGTCAATGAGGAGTGGTTCCTAGGTCCCACGACGATCGCCCCGACATCCATTTTGAGCGCTCGACATCACCTGATTTGAGTTCAGGTGACGAGTGATTCTTGCGCTCAAAATGGATATTAGTATCTTGTATATGGTAGGTAGACACGTTATGGGGCGGTATTTGCTCGGGTCTGAGGAATCCCGGTCTTTAGGAACCAAATGAGTGATCCCAGTAGTGAAGAGGCTCGGAAGCGACTTTTGGTCGAGAGCCTCTTAAAACAATCGGATGAGCACAGCGTGACACACCACGAACCCCTTCAGCCAGTAGTGATGTAGTCCGTCGAGTCTCGGACTTTTCCAGTTCGGGGCGCTACGGACCGCCTCAGCTACGCCATCCGGCGTTATGATGACGGGGTTCATGGACGTAACATTCGCACACTGACTCGCCACAACTTCCGTCCAAGGACCCTCGCTGTGTTTTACGGGCTCTGACCACAGGCCTCGCCAGAATGCGATTGTGTCGGCCTAATTCTGTGCTGGGCCCGTTCCACGTACCATTGGTCGCTCTAATGATTCATACAGCCTCTTCTGATCACTCTGGAAGAGACGGTTTTAGTTCAACGGTGTTGAACTCTCGGTATATCGCCGAATCCGCTTCCCCCGAGCAGCGATTCTCTGCTTCAGGTCGTCTATGCGCTCCGTCAGTTTTTGCGTTATAACCGGCTGTAACAAACTGATATTTGTCCTAGCAAACGCCATCCTGACGGTAAGCACAATTCTCGGCCTATTATTGGCCGACCTGAAGCTTATCAGCCTGCCGATGAGGGCCCTTGCCTTTGCGATACGGTCCTCAATCCTTCTTCTCCGGGCTGGGATGGCGCTATTTTGTCTAGTAGCGCGTCCAGCCAGCAAAAAGAATTGAGTCCGTCTCGCAAAGGTCCCGGCTGGCTTCCACATACCTATGTGGAAGCCAGCCGGGACCTATATATATATATATATAAAGGTTATCTTTATATTTATATATATATATATATATATATATATATATATATATATATATATATATATATATATATATATATAACCCAATGCTGGTAACCTCACCAGCATTGGGTTGAGAGCCCTCACTACAGCCCGCTTCCGCTTGCTTAGGGGTATACGGAGAAGTCATGATCGATTTTCGAGGGCATATTGCGCGTTTCCCTAATCGCCTCTTCCAATATGCTCCTCATTTGCTCTTGTTCCTGGGCGACTATTTTATCGTCGCCTGAATCAACCACAAGGAGATCTACGGCGGCATCTACATGTGCGAGTTGCTCTGCAACGATCTCAATCTCCTGGCGTAATATTTTCATTCGAAAAAGGAATAGCCTCACGTCGTAGTCGTTCGATTTCGGCGTCATCAAATATTTTTAGCGCATGATGTACCGAACTCGGTCTGCCAGATTTTGCTGGGTAACGGTAATTGACGGCTCCAGCTCAGCAATTAGCCCATGCATCCTAGCCCGATACGCAAATCCTCCAATTTCTCCCCGTAACCGTTACGTCAACGGGCGATGGGGTCGTCACTTCCCTATGCCATATTTCAGCCCATAAAATTACACTACTGAAAGTAGCCCCAGCTCCTCCATAGATTGCCGCATAAGGCGAATATTTTTACTGATTACCACACTTGGCAGGCACAATATTATTATTATTACTATTATTATTACTATATAAAATTATTTTAATTATTATTATTGGGGTTATCTTTAAAGTTTTCTCATCTGGTTGGGCTGTTTAAATATAAATTTGTAAACTAAATATATAAACATACATAAATATTAATAAAATAGAATCTACAAGGGCAGTGGATAGCAAGACGTGGTTGTTACTGGAGACGGACTGTACCGATACATTGACTGTAGTGTCAATGACCTCAGGGGCTTCATTTGCTGGCTCAATCTTATTTGCAGTCATATTTACGGATGCATTGCTTGCCTGAAGAACCTCGCGGTGTAAAATCGTATTGTGTTGCCGCTTACAAGTGTAACAAGGGCCTAACCTGCATAGCTGCGTAGGGTGTCCCTTAGGTAGGCAATTTAAGCATAATTTCAACCTGGCTGCCTCGGTGATACGCTCCTCGATAGATTTGGACAAGAAGGAAGAGCAGCCGTAGACGCGGTGCGGCTCGCCGCAGTATACGTACGACGCCGTCGCACCCGCCGCTCCGCTGGCAGCGCTCGCAGTAGATGACGAGACACCACACATAGACGAGCTGGGTTCCATTGAAATAGCATGAGATTTCAAGGGTAATTTCTGTTGTTTAAAATTGTTGAATGTGTCGCCTTTTTCCTGTTTATTATTATTCACACTTTCGAGAATATCAACTCGAGCCTTCAAAAATTTAAAGAAATTATCTAACGAAGGTAAATCACAATTAAATGAAGATTTATATTCTTCCCACTTTAGTCTAGAATTGCTTTCAAGCTTAGGAACAATCATATGAATGATTATTGGATCCCAATTCGTAGTGGGAACACCTAAAGTGTTAAGGGCTCTAAGATTTTTTGAAATATGATCCACAGTGTTACGCAAAGACTTAGCTGTCTGAGAAATAGGAGGCATATTAAATAGTGCATTCATGTGTTGTGAGACCAGCTGTTTTTTATTGTCATATCTCTCGCAGAGAAGGGCCCAAGCCACATTGTAGTTACATTCAGTTACTTCCAAATTACTAATAACTTGGGCTGCTTCACCTTGCAGGTAAGATGAAAGATAGAGAAATTTATGTATAAAATTTATAGCTTCATTATCATGTATTAGGAGACATACATTTCCTTAAATTCAAGCCATTTATAATAGCTGCCATCAAAATGGGCAATAGTTATTTCTGGTAAGCGAAACCCTAGCTGAATCTTAAGATTAGGCTAACCTGAGTCTGAAGAATGATGTTTATCCTTTTTAATGGATGATAATAAATCCTTAGCCAATTTCATAGGCGTATAAAATTTCCATTTCTTCCCTCACTTCAAACTGGGAGGTATCACGAACCTCAATTTCCGTCTGCAAGTCATTAAAATATTCAAATAAACCTTCAAATTTTTCTAACCGTACAGAGAGCTCAGTAATTTGACTTTGTGTAGGATTCTTAACTTTAATTAAATCATTTACAAAATTTTTAAATAACTTTACTCTTTGCTCAACGTAAGCCCATTTAGTCATGAGCTCATCCATATTTGTACCCTTTTTAGGCATTGTGAAGAGAAATGAAGAAAACAAATTAAAAATCAAGATAGGTAAATGCTTATTAAATTTAATTATTTGAATATTAGTAAGTTAGTATGAAAAGTTGAAATTCCTAATAATTTGCTACGATGACTTGCAAATTAAAGGCATAAAATAAACGTAACTTGCGACTTAAGCGCGGCGCAGCAGCGGTCCACGATCGGAGGACGTGAAGAGAAGAGGAGTGCAGCAGCAGGAGACAGTACCCTGCAGCAGCAGGCGAGTAGTAGTAGTAGCTTAAGAAGTTATTAGGCTTAGTTTTAAGTAGCTTAGTATGGAAAAAGTATTTGGGAGCCAAAAATTCAAAAAATAAAATATTATCTTATGAAATATTGATATAAATTAAGCAAATTTTATGGTGATTTACAATTATTTGCAAATTTCGCCACGTGTGCGTAAAGAAAGTTTAGGTAGATTTAGTTTTAGCTTATTAATGGTAGTAAGTAAAATTAATTGGCCTTGAACAATTTTGTTGTAATTTACCGATAAAACTTTTATTTATGCAATGAACAGCCTTAGATAAATAAGAAATGAAAATTAGCTTCACTGTGATATATAAAGAAATGGCCGGCCGGCAACCTAAATTCAAGTTGTGAGAAGGACGCACAGGGTAAGTAGGTTATAAAAGTGTTATAGGAGTGGTCACTTCCCTAATTTTTATCCTGTGGAGCTAGCTCTTGTTGCAGGTTCTCTCGGCAATTACAATTTGTGTTGGCCTGTCCAAAGCTTATTTCTTCATATTACTTCTTCATTGGATAATCACGTCGCAGGGTCACCAACGATCACGCGCAGAAGGCGTGGTAGTTAGGATGTAGTTTTTAAATAAAAATCTTCGTCTGCATAATATATAAATTATAATACCGTACTTGTATAACAAATTAAAACGAAGTGAAATAATACAATCTAAGAGAAAAACGCTATATATTTACAGAAAACATTCTCTTGTTTCTTCAATATTCGTGACATCTGTCATTATTATTATGGGGTATTTGTATAGTTTTCTCAACTGGTTGGGTTGTATAAATATATAATTGAAAATGAAAATGATAAACTTACATAAATATTAATAAAATAAAATAAGTACATAAAATTTACATAAATATATAAAAACCCAACCAGATGGAAGCCCTCGGCAGGGGAGACCAAACGGCCGAGGGTTAGGGGGAAAGGGGAAGAAACCGGCGGGCGATGCGGGCGGTATCGAGGAGCACCGCCTTCTGCATTTGAGCTTGGAGCGGTCCGTCACGGAGTCCCAGTCGCCTCAGATAACCCGAGAGGCTAACTGGGATTAACCCGTTCGCAGAAACGACCACAGGAATAATTTCGGCCGGCAGACCACCCCACATGTCGGTCACCTCGTGAGCCAGGTCCAGATATTTTGTCAGCTTATCTGTTTCGGCTTTCACGAGGTTCTCGTCATAAGGAATAGTAATGTCGACCAAAAATATCCTTGACTGTGCCCGGTCCATCAGCACAATATCAGGCTTATTCGCAAGAATAGTCCTATCTGTGATGATGGCCCGGACCCAGTAGAGCCTGGCACGGTCATTTTCGAGCACGGCTTCCGGCAAGTACTTATAATACGGCAGTTTCCGATCCACGAGACCGTATTTCAGAGCGAGCTCCTGGTGTAGAATCCTGGCTACTAGGTTGTGTCTGTGCAAATACTCAGAGTTAGAAAGCGCCGAACAACCAGAGATGACATGCCTAAGTGACTCACCGGGATGGCGACAAGCTCGACAGATGTCGACGGTGCCATCCTTTAGGATGTATCTCCGATTATTGTTGGTCTTAATAACCTGATCCTGTATTGCACAGACAAAGCCCTCAGTTTCCCCAAAGAGGTCACCAAAACGTAGCCAGTGGAGGGAGGGGACTGTGTCTACGAAAGGCTCATGTAGGGCCTTGTAGAACCTCCCGTGGAGCTCTTTCTCCTTCCATTCGGTCTCTCGGTCGGAAATGCTCTGTACTGCCGGGTCTTGCCATTGCTCGTTGGCTAAGGATAGAGGGGTAAGTCCTTTATCACAAGAAATAACGTCCCTATAGTATGAATCATCCGCTCTCGTTAGAAAGTAATTACGGAGGCTGCACACTTCGCGATTATGCATGGTAAGCGCGCTTAAAAAGCCGCGCCCACCATGCTTCCGCGGCAAGTACAGCCTCATTACTGACGATCTGGGATGATGCATCCTGTGAGACGTCATGATAGTGCGGACTTTTCTGTCCAGAGCGTTCAGTTCGGTCTGAGTCCACCTGAGTATGCCAAAGGTATACATGAGAACAGGCATGATCCAACCGTTATATGCGTGCGTCTTATTCACACCGGACAAAAGGCTGTTAAGCACTTTGGTCAAGCGTGCATAAAACACATCGCAAACTGACCGTTTCATACCCGCCTCATCTACACTGATGTTCTGTGACATATCCAGGTATCGGTATGTTTCAGCCTCGGAAAGGGTTCTTATGCTGATGGGCATAGATAAGTCTATGCCCTCAGAGTTAGCAACTGAGAGGCTGACAGATGATTGTAAGCCAAAAATTACTTTTCTAACCATATAGTGGTTGTGTAAAAATGTCCACTAACTCATATCGGACGACACTCATGAGTGTCGTAAGAGACGACAGAGTAAAATAAACCAGGAGATGAGCAGCACCGTCTTCTAAGTAAGTCAATAAAAAAACTGCGTTTCTCAAGCCGCCTGCTAAGTGTGGTAATCAGTAAAAATATTCGCCCTATGTGGAAATCTATGGAGGAGTGGGGGCTTCTTTCAGTAGTGTAATTTTATGGGCTGTAATGAAAAAACGTATGAAAAATATAATACACAAGTAATTTACTTACGATCTCAGGGTACTGATATTACAAACAAACCTGAAAATAACTCTTAGAGTGCAATTGTTTAAGAATTATAGTTATAGATTATGCCTATTTTTTTGCCACCGCTCCTTTCTAAGGAGACACAATAAGATTCCCTTGATGAGGGCCAGCGACGTACGAAAGATAATGAAGACTGGATGCGGTATGTGATTTATAAATAAACTTATGGCTACGTCTGTTGTATGTTGGTATTGATATTATATTATTATTTTGTTCAATCAATGAATATGTTTTTCTTTTTAGATAACTCGATATTTAAGTTTTAAGAACATTCTTCATATGTATGGTGTAAATAATATTTGGCAAAGATAAGATTATTTTCGTGATTTATATAATTAGCATGACAACCGAGCACATAGTTCCCTGATGGTAAGTAAACGTGGCCCATGGATATCTACATCTATTCTCGATTAAGAATCAAAATGCAGATGCGTTGTCGCCCATAAGGACTTAGGTGGAATGCCTCTTTTCTAGTAGAAAAGTGTCTATGGTCTCTACACTTACAAAGCAAAGTGAGATCGTGATCTTGACCCGGTTTAGTCGACCCATTCGGGCTACAACTATATAGCACAACAACCTTTGGTGTGCCTTTCCCAATTTAAAGAACACCTTCCACCCTCTTATAATTTCGTACATTATTACTGTCACAAATAAATTCAACACCATTACTTTTTTTATTTAATTAAATATATACAAATGATAAACTTACAACAAAGGTAACCAGATAATATCATTGACCATATTAACTTACATCAGATGTCTTTAAAAAATATTCACGTACTAATATTTTAAAGATAGTCTCATTAGGTGTTTATATGCGGTGTTTGAGAAATATTTCACTGATGTTCCTATTTTGACAACAGAGTCTTTGAATACTTCTCCAACTGTCGCCGAGTCATTACTCAAACAGAATGTTAATATCTGTTTAAAAGAATTTAGAGTCGAAAAAGTATTACCGCAAGATATTGTAAAATACATAATAACTTACAACGTCAGAACTTTATCTACTTACGAACGCCTAATCGAACTTAGCGAAGCACTAATTAGAGTCAAATACGACATAATTGGATTGTGTGAAATAAGGAGGACGGGCGGATAGAAGAACATAGTAACTTCATTCTATGCCACACGGGACACACACCTGGTAAACATGGAGTCGGTTTCATAATAAATAAAACTCGCAAGAACTGGATTGAAAGTTTTATGGGCATAAATGATAGAGTAGCATTATTGAATTTAAACATACAAGGATTGCCCATGTCAATTATCCAAATATATGCACCGACTGAATCAGCGAGTGAAGAAGAGATTAACACCTTCTACTCAAATGTCAATAAAGCCCTAGACCAAGCTTACAAGAACTCTATAATAATGGGTGATTTTAACGCGAAAATAGGTCAACCAAGAAAAGATGAACATCTAATAATGAAACCAAACGGGTACGGTGAAAGAAACCAGAGAGGTCAGAGGCTAATTGATTTCGCCCTCGAACACAAACTGGCCATCTTAAATACATTCTTTTATAAAAAACCAAACCAAAGATGGACCTAGCGGTCACCGAACAATAAATATAAAAATGAAACAGATTGTGTACTGTCAAATCAACCAAACATCTTCCAAACATAGAAGTTTTAAATTTGAACTACCCGTCTGACTAAAGAGCAATCAGAGCAACAATGTCTATCACAAAGCAGAAGAAAAAACGCACAGAGTATAAAAGCAACCGCTATTCATCACTGAAAACCGAACAAGAAATATTATTTTATAAACAGAACATCTCATCTTACTTACAAGATTTACATAAATGCCAAGAAAAAACATCAGTACAGGCTTTCTATAACACATTAACCAAGACCATAACCCTGAGCTTACAGAACGCTGGAACCCCCAATGAAATATCAAAAGGTAACCATAAAGTTCTAAAGGAGCGCACACTGGAACTTATCAAGAGAAGACAAGAGTTACAACATGCTAAGGTAAAAACTTGAGCCACTAAAAATGAATTATCAGCTCTATACAAATTAATAAGTAAATACATTAGACATGACTACAAAAGCTACAGATTGAGGACTATCGAAAAACATCTGAAAAAAGCGGGAAGCTCAAAAAAGGCCCTTAAAGAACTAAGAACAAATAAATATTGGATAGATAGTTTAAACCGTAAGGACAAAACCGCAAATAATCGAAAAGAAATCATAGATATAGCAACCCATTTTTATAAAACATTATATAAAGCACAAGGAAACGAGTGTATTAGCCATAGAAAAGCAAACGATACTAACTCTACAAAAAAAAGCGGAAACATAACACCAATAACTGAAAAAGAAGTCACACAAGAAATAAAAAGGCTAAAGATAGATAAGAGCCCAGGTCCAGACGGCATTAAAAATGAAGCTATAAAGGTTGCTTGGCCGCTACTGACTTTCTCATTAACACATTTATTTAACCTTATATTAAAAAACTGCTGAAATACCATCGCAGTGGATAGAGTCAGAAATAATTTTAATTTATAAAAAAGGGGACTCAAAAGATATCACAAATTACAGGCCTATAAGCTTACTCTCATGTATCTACAAACTGTTTTCCTCCATAATTAACAAAAGAATAAGTGTCACAATAGAAGCAAACCAACCAATAGAACAAGCAGGCTTTCGCAAAGGCTTTTCAACAATCGATCATATACATACTCTAGAACAAATAATGGAAAAATACCAAGAGCAGCAAAGAACGCTCTACATCGCATATATCGATTACAAAAAAGTTTTTGATACCGTGTCACATTCAAGCATATGGACCGCCCTGCAAGCTCAAAAAGTTGAACAAGAGTATATAGATATAATCAAAAATATTTACAAAGGTAGCACAGCAAAAATAAAACTAGAATCAACTGTTCCTACGTTCTCCATCGGAAGAGGCGTAAAACAAGGCGACCCGCTGTCTCCAAAATTATTTATATCTATCCTAGAGTCAATAATAAAAAGATTCAACTGGGAAAAGACAGGATTAAACATCAATGGCAACTATTTATCCCACCTACGCTTCGCAGATGACTTAGTTTTGCTGTCAGAATCTAGCACACAATTACAAAACATGATCGATTCACTAAACACAGCTAGCAAGCAGGTAGGACTAGAAATTAATCTTTCGAAAACAATGGTCATGACAAATAGTATACAGAGAAGAATATCAGGGGACAATGAATCTTTGAAATATACAGAGAAATACATATACCTTGGAAAACAAACTGGCTTCAAAAGAAAACATAATGAACTAGAAGTAGAACGAAGAGTACAAAATACTTGGAACAAGTACTGGTCCTTATAAGATATATTCAAAAGTAACATGCCAACAAATATCAAAACAAAAGTCATGATGTCATGCCTCCTACCTTGTCTAAGCTACGCATGTCAAACTTGGAAATATACATCCAAATTAAAAAGAAAAATCACGACCTGCCAACGCGGAATAGAACGAAGTATGCTCAACATTAAAAAGATTCAAAAAATTCGTCACACAAAAATTAGAGAAACCACCAAAGCGACGGATGCTCTAACCTACGCTAAAAGACTAAAATGGAAGTGGGCTGGACACGTAGCGAGACTAAAGGACGAGAGATGGACCACCAGAGTAACAACGTGGAAAGGTCCAATCGGCAAACGTCTTAAAGGCAGACCCCACACGAGATGGGCAGACGATTTAATAAAAACAGCTGGTATCTGCTGGCCGCAAATAGCTCAAGATAGAGACACATGGAATTCTTTAGAGGAGGCCTTCACCTTCACTTGAGGAGGGGTTCATGCAAAGAAACTTATATATTACTATCCAGATTTAAACATTTTTTTCTTTTTGCTTTTTCGTTAAACTATAAACTATGTATGTATCTCATTTTTAGCATGAAATAAAAGGCTTATTATTATTATTTAGGGGTATCTATATAGTTTTCTCATCTGGTTGGGCTGTATAAATATATAATTGTAAATGAAAATGATAAACATACATAAATATCAACAAAATAAAATAAATACATAAAAAATACATAAATAAATAAAAACCCAACCAGATGGAAGCCCTCGGCAGGGGAGACCAAACGGCCGAGGGTTAGGGGGAAAGGGAAAGAAACCGGCGGACGATGCGGGCGGTATCGAGGAGCACCGCCTTCTGCACTTGAGCTTGGAGCGGTCCGTCACGGAGTCCCAGTCGGCTCAGATGACCCGAGAGGCTGACTGGGATTAACCCGTTCGCAGAGACGACTACAGGTATAATTTCGGCCGGCAATCCACCCAACATTTCGGTCACCTCGTGAGCCAGGTCCAGATATTTAGTCAGTTTATCTGTTTCGGCTTTCACGAGGTTCTCGTCATAAGGAATGGTAATGTCGACCAAAAATATCCTTGACTGTGCCCGGTCCATCAGCACAATATCAGGCTTATTCGCAAGAATAGTCCTGTCCGTGATGATGGCCCGGTCCCAGTAGAGCCTGGCGCGGTCATTTTCGAGCACGGCTTCCGGCAAGTACTTATAATACGGCAGTTTCCGATCCACGAGACCGTATTTCAGAGCGAGCTCCTGGTGTAGAATCCTGGCTACTAAGTTGTGCCTGTGCAAATACTCAGAGTTAGAAAGCGCCGAACAACCGGAGATGACATGCCTAAGTGACTCACCGGGATGGCGACAAGCTCGACAGACGTCAACGGTGCCATCCTTTAGGATGTATCTCCGATAATTGTTGATCTTAATAACCTGATCCTGTATCGCACAGACAAAACCCTCGGTTTCCCCAAAGAGGTCACCTAAACGTAGCCAGTGGAGGGAGGAGACTGTGTCTACGAAAGGCTCATGTAGAGCCTTGTAGAACCTCCCGTGGAGCTCTTTCTCCTTTCATACGGTCTCCCGGTCGGAAATGCTCTGTACTGCCGGGTCTTGCCATTGCTCGTTGGCTAAGGATAGAGGGGTAAGTCCTTTATCACAACAAATAACGTCCCTATAGTATGGATCATCCGCTCTCGTCAGAAAGTAATTACGGAGGCTGCACACTTCGCGATTATGCATGGTAAGCGCGCTTAAAAAGCCGCGTCCACCATGCTTCCGCGGCAAGTACAGCCTCATTACTGACGATCTCGGATGATGCACCCTGTGGGACGTCATTATAGTGCGGACTTTTCTGTCCAGAGCGTTCAGTTCGGTCTGAGTCCACCTGAGTATGCCAAAGGTATACATGAGAACAGGCATGATCCAACCGTTATATGCGTGCGTCTTATTCACACCGGATAAAAGGCTGTTAAGCACTTTGGTCAAGCGTGCATAAAACACATCGCAAACTGATTGTTTCATACCCGCCTCATCTACACCGATGTTCTGTGACATACCCAGGTATCGGTATGTTTCAGCCTCGGAAAGGGTCCTTATGTTGATGGGCATAGATAAGTCTATGCCCTCAGAGTTAGCAACCCTTCCCCTTTCTACATGAAGGACCACACACTTATCCGTCCCCAGCTCCATTCTAATAGTATTGCTAAAATCACAAGTGATGTTTAGCAATTCCATAAGATGAGAGCGACTGGAGGCGAATAACTTGAGATCATCCATATAGAAAAGGTGGGTCACTTTTGTACCTCCTCTCCGAAGCTGAAATCCCCTCCCGGAGCCCCCCAGTAAGGTACTGAGAGGGTTCAGAGAGAGGCAGAACCAGACTGGACTCAAACAATCGCCCTGGAAGATACCCCTTCTTATCCTTATGTGGTTCTCCGCAGCCGTCATCCGCTCGCCTAGATAACAAAGGATCGTACTCCATTGCCCCATACACATATTATTATTATTTACTATTATATTATATATTATTATATTTATTATTATTAATTATCATATTATTTAGGGGTATCTATATAGTTTTCTCATCTGGTTGGGCTGTATAAATATATAATTGTAAATGAAAATGATAAACATACATAAATATCAACAAAATAAAATAAATACATAAAAAACATAAATAAATAAAAACCCAACCAGATGGAAGCCCCCGGCAGGGGAGACCAAACGGCCGAGGGTTAGGGGGAAAGGGAAAGAAACCGGCGGACGATGCGGGCGGTATCGAGGAGCACCGCCTTCTGCATTTGAGCTTGGAGCGGTCCGTCACGGAGTCCCAGTCGTCTCAGATGACCCAAGAGGCTGACTGGGATTAACCCGTTCGCAGAGACGACTACAGGTATAATTTCGGCCGGCAATCCACCCCACATGTCGGTCACCTCGTGAGCCAGGTCCAGATATTTAGTCAGTTTATCTGTTTCGGCTTTCACGAGGTTCTCGTCATAAGGAATGGTAATGTCGACCAAAAATATCCTTGACTGTGCCCGGTCCATCAGCACAATATCAGGCTTATTCGCAAGAATAGTCCTGTCCGTGATGATGGCCCGGTCCCAGTAGAGCCTGGCGCGGTCATTTTCGAGCACGGCTTCCGGCAATTACTTATAATACGGCAGTTTCCGATCCACGAGACCGTATTTCAGAGCGAGCTCCTGGTGTAGAATCCTGGCTACTAAGTTGTGCCTGTGCAAATACTCAGAGTTAGAAAGCGCCGAACAACCGGAGATGACATGCCTAAGTGACTCACCGGGATGGCGACAAGCTCAACAGACGTCAACGGTGCCATCCTTTAGGATGTATCTCCGATAATTGTTGGTCTTAATAACCTGATCTTGTATCGCACAGACAAAACCCTCGGTTTCCCCAAATAGGTCACCGAAACGTAGCCAGTGGAGGGAGGAGACTGTGTCTACGAAAGGCTCATGTAGAGCCTTGTAGAACCTCCCGTGGAGCTCTCTCTCCTTCCATACGGTCTCCCGGTCGGAAATGCTCTGTACTGCCGGGTCTTGCCATTGCTCGTTGGCTAAGGATAGAGGGGTAAGTCCTTTATTACAACAAATAACGTCCCTATAGTATGGATCATCCGCTCTCGTCAGAAAGTAATTACGGAGGCTGCACACTTCGCGATTATGCATGGTAAGCGCGCTTAAAAAGCCGCGTCCACCATGCTTCCGCGGCAAGTACAGCCTCATTACTGACGATCTCGGATGATGCACCCTGTGGGACGTCATTATAGTGCGGACTTTTCTGTCCAGAGCGTTTAGTTCGGTCTGAGTCCACCTGAGTATGCCAAAGGTATACATGAGAACAGGCATGGCCCAACCGTTATATGCGTGCGTCTTATTCACACCGGACAAAAGGCTGTTAAGCACTTTGGTCAAGCGTGCATAAAACACATCGCAAACTGATTGTTTCATACCCGCCTTATCTACACCGATGTTCTGTGACATACCCAGGTATCGGTATGTTTCAGCCTCGGAAAGGGTCCTTATGCTGATGGGCATAGATAAGTCTATACCCTCAGAGTAAGCAACCCTTCCCCTTTCAACATGGAGCACCACACAATTATCCGTCCCCAGCTCCATTCTAATAGAATTGCTAAAATCACAAGTGATTTGTAGCAATTCCATAAGATGAGAGCGACTGGAGGCGAATAACTTGAGATCATCCATAAATAAAAGGTGACTCACTTTTGTACTTCCTCTCCGAAGCTGAAATCCCTTCCCGGAACCCTCCAGTAAGGTACTAAGAGGGTTCAGAGAGAGGCAGAACCAGACTGGACTCAAACAATCGCCCTGGATGATACCCCTTTTTATCCTTATGTGGTTCTCCGCAGCCGTCATCCGCTCGCCTAGATGACAAAGGATCGTACTCCATTGCCCCATACACTCCTCGAGGAAGTCTCGAACTGTACAATTGACCTTATACAGCTCGAGGACCCTCTTAAGCCATGTATGAGGCACCGAGTCGAATGCCTTTTTATAGTCTATCCAGGCGGCGGAGAGGTTCCGACGGTTGCGTTTAACCACCTTGCCAATGACCGCGTCAATGAGGAGTGGTTCTTTGGTTCCACGACCACCGCCCCGACATCCATTTTGAGCGCGCGACATCACCTGATTTAAGTTCAGGTGACGAGTGATTCTCACGCTCAAAATGGATGTTAGTGTCTTGTATATGGTATTTAGACACGTTATGGGGCGGTATTTACTCGGGTCTGTGGAATCCCGGTCTTTAGGAACCAAATGAGTGATCCCAGTAGTGAAGAGGCTCGGGAGCGACTTTTGGTCGAGAGCCTTTTGAAACTGTCGGGCGAGCACAGCGTGACACACCACGAACCCCTTCAGCCAGTAGTGATGCAGCCCGTCGAGCCCCGGACTTTTCCAGTTCGGGGCCCTACGGACCGCCTCAGCTACGTCATCCGGCGTTATTATGACGGGGTCCATGGGCGTAACATTCGCACACTGACTCGCCACAACTTCCATCCAAGGGCCCTCGCTGTGGTTTACGGGCTCTGACCACAGGCCGCGCCAGAATTCGATACTGTCGGCCTGATTCGGTGCTGGGCCCGTTCCACGTAGCATTGGTCGCTCCAATGATTCATAGAGCCTCTTCTGATCACTCTGGAAAAGACGATTCTGGCTGAACCGTGTCGACCTCTCGGTATATCGCCGAATCCGCTTCCCCCAAGCAGCGATTCTCTGCTTCAGGTCGTCTATGCGCTCCGTCAGTTTTTGCGTTATATCCGGCTGGGACAAACTGATGTTTGTCCCAGCAAACGCCATCCTGACGGTGCGCACAATTCTCGGCCTGTTATTGCCCGACCTGAAGCTTATCAGCCTGCCGATGAGGGCCCTTGCCTTTGCAATACGGTCCTCAATCCTTCTTCTCCAGGCTGGGATGGCGTTACTTTGTCTAGTAGCGCGTCCAGCCGTGGGAAGTTTGGCGCCAACAATGCGGCAGACTGCCAGTGCGGCGCCAAAAAGAATTGAGTCCGTGTCGCAAAGGTCCCGGCTGGCTTCCAAATAGGTCACCAGCATTGGGTTGAGAGCCCTCACGACAGCCCGATTCCGCTTGCTTAGGGGTATGCACGGGAGTCGCGGTCGATTTTCGAGAGGCGTACTGCGCGTTTCTACAATCGCCTCATCCAATTTACTCCTCATCTGCTCTAGTTCTTGGGTGACCACTCCATCATCGCCTGAACCAACCAGAGCGGGGAGATCCATGGCGCCCTCTATATGTGGCTGCTGGTCTGTGGCCTGAGGAGCTGCATCCCCAGCTATAGCCGGTTCATTCGATGAGGGAATAGCCTCACGCCGTAGTCGTTCGAGTTCGGCACATCAAATATTTTTGAGCGTATGATATACCGAACTCGGACTGCCAGGTTTTGCTCTGTGACGGGAACTGACGGCTCAAGCTCAGCAAAAAAGCGATGCATCCGAGCCCGATACGCTATCCCTCCAGTTTCTTCCCCTTTCGCCCTATAGTACGCCCGCAATGCGTTTATGTTCATATGTTTTGTCCAACGCATGCGGCGTACTCCACCAGTGGCGGGTGCCGCTTACCGAGTCCGGGAGGACCCCGCCGACACCAAGCCGTCTGGTGGGGATGATGGACGCGAGGGGCTGCTAGGTGGTCTTGCAGCACCTCGCGATCGGCTGGCGGCTCGCATGCTGTCGCGTCCAGCGCCAGCTCCAGACGCGCCCCGGCGACCCCCAGGCAGCGGCCCTATTCGCGTTCTATTTCTATCCATCATCCATTTAAATGGGCGTCAATTAACGGGAGACGCCCAGACCCGGCACCGTTTCATGAAGAGGCCATGTGCACAAGCGGGCCTTTGCACCTTCAATTTTGCCGAGGCACGGTGCTAACACCTCTTGGCAAGGTGCTGACTGATTGCGCTGACGTAGCAGTTTTGTCACTTAACCGTTACGTCAGCATATTATTATTATTATTATTATTTATTACATCATATTATTCGATATTTTTTATTCTTATCGATTAGACGATATTCCAATAAAAATATTAAAGGATAATATTGATTTGTTAAGTGAACCTTTAGCATATCTCTATAATATATGCATAAGTCAAGGAATATTTCCTGACAAATTTAAGATAGCAAAAATAGTACCTATTCATAAAAAGAATACAAAAATAGACCCGAACAATTATAGACCTATTGCCATACTACCTGTTTTATCGAAGATTATGGAAAAGTTGATAAAAGTGCGCTTAATGACGCACTTAAATCTTAATAAGGTTTTGAATGAAAGACAGTTTGGCTACCAAAAGGGTATAGGAACCCTTGACGCAGTTGATACTATAGTGAATGATATATTAACAGAATTAAATAAAAAAGTTAAAGTTGCAGGCCTATTCTTAGACTTAAGCTCTGCTTTTGATACCGTAGATCACAGCATATTAATAAAAAAACTAGAATACTATGGAATTAGGGATCAATCACTAAAACTTATTAAATCTTATTTGAGTAATAGGAGACAATTTGTAGAAATTGTAGATACAAATGAAACAGGAGTGCAGAGCAAACATAGATCTGTAGTAACTATAGTATCAAGAGGTGTACCTCAAGGTTCTGTACTGGGACCGATATTTTTCATAATATTTTTTAACGATTTAATAGATTACATCTGCAATCTGGTTCCTGATATACAAGTAATTACTTTCGCAGATGATACGAGTGCAGTACTATCATCAAAAACTGCAGAAGAGTTAAAGGACAGGATTATTGTAGCTATGACAATATTCCGAGAATGGTTCACAGCAAATGGCTTATTGCAAAATGCAACTAAAACTAATATCGTCATGTTCAAAGCCACCACTAGAAATAATGACATAACAGAAGTGAATGTAAATGGGGAAATAGTAAAAACTGTAAGTTCTGTGAAGTTTTTGGGAATTCATCTGGACGATCTCCTAAATTGGAAAGTTGAGCTGGCAGCCATAACAGACACAATAAGTTCAGCTAGCTATGCCTTACGCACCTTGCGGGAAGAATTGACAATTGATCAACTTTTAAACGTGTATTATGCGCTTGTTGAATCCAAGCTGAGATATAGCATCAAATTCTGGGGCAATAGCTATAAATATAATATGAAAAAAGCATTTACTGCCCAGAAAAGAGCTATAAGAGCAATGGTATGCATTCCGCCTTGGGAATCATGTAAAGAATACTTTAAAAAGCTAAAAGTTCTTACAGCTCCCAGCCTGTATGTTTTGATACTTCTGACTGATGTTATAAAAAACAGACATTTTTATGAAAGTGATGAAGAAATGAAAGAGAGAGAAAGCACCAGAAGGATGGACTTGACTTTGCCTATTATACCTAAACTGGAAATTGTAAAACACTGTCCTCGTTATCAGGCAGTTTTACTTTTTAACAAGATGCCTAAAAAACTAAAAGAAATAAAAAAGTTAAGTGTTTTTAAAACAGAGTTGAAGGCACTACTTATAGAGAAATGTATTTATAGTGTTGATGAATTTTAACTATAGAGTAGTCAGAATATTTATTTAAATGATAAGAAATTTAATGGTTTGTTTATTTCTCATTTCTTTTTATTTTTTGGAAGTTTAGTTTTTTTTAAATTATGGAGTAGGTTGACATTTGCTAGCTTTCTTTTAAATGGTTTTTTTTATTATTATATAATGTAAACAATATATTATTCAACATTTGTGATGAATATTAATCGTTAAGTAGGTAGAATAATGATATAGATAGGAAAGGTACAATGACATTTATTAGTTAATTTAATTTTTTTATTTTATTGTTTGATTATCTAATTAATTTATTTTGTTCAACTAAGTTAAGTTTTAGCAATATAAATTGGACTTTCCTGTAATATTCGTACACAATTTATTGTTAATGAATAAAGACATTGATTATTATTATTATTATTATCATATTACTATTATTATTATTATTATTATTTATTACATATTATTATTGCCCATATTATTATTTAGGGGTATCTATATAGTTTTCTCATCTGGTTGGGCTGTATAAATATATAATTGTAAATGAAAATGATAAATATACATAAATATCAACAAAATAAAATAAATACATAAAAAAACATAAATAAATAAAACCCAACCAGATGGAAGCCCCCGGCAGGGGAGACCAAACGGCCGAGGGTTAGGGGGAAAAGGAAAGAAACCGGCGGACGATGCGGGCGGTATCGAGGAGCACCGCCTTCTGCATTTGAGCTTGGAGCGGTCCGTCACGGAGTCCCAGTCGCCTCAGATGACCCGAGAGGCTGACTGGGATTAACCCGTTCGCAGAGACGACTACAGGTATAATTTCGGCCGGCAATCCACCCCACATGTCGGTCACCTCGTGAGCCAGGTCCAGATATTTAGTCAGTTTATCTGTTTCGGCTTTCACGAGGTTCTCATCATAAGGAATGGTAATGTCGACCAAAAATATCCTTGACTGTGCCCGGTCCATCAGCACAATATCAGGCTTATTCGCAAGAATAGTCCTGTCCGTGATGATGGCCCGGTCCCAGTAGAGCCTGGCGCGGTCATTTTCGAGCACGGCTTCCGGCAAGTACTTATAATACGGCAGTTTCCGATCCACGAGACCGTATTTCAGAGCGAGCTCCTGGTGTAGAATCCTGGCTACTAAGTTGTGCCTGTGCAAATACTCAGAGTTAGAAAGCGCCGAACAACCGGAGATGACATGCCTAAGTGACTCACCGGGATGGCGACAAGCTCGACAGACGTCAACGGTTCCATCCTTTAGGATGTATCTCCGATAATTGTTATTATTATTATTATTAACGTCTAAAAGAAAGAAAGATAGAAAGAAACATTTATTTGAAAAACAAAACATTAAAATACATAGAAATTTGTACAAATTACAAACTGGTAATATTTTATGCAGTTGTGTGATATTAAAAAGGATCCCATTTCAGAAATAATCGGTTGGGCACCACAGCACTGGTTTCATTTGGAACCTTAATTTAATCACGAAAAACCTTAAACTAATAAAAACAAAACAATAATAATGAAAACACACTACAAGGCATTCGTAAATACCTTTCTTTAGTAGACAATAATAGCGTAAAATCCCCCAATTACTACTATTTTCATTACAAAAGCGACATACGAGGAAAATATTTTTTACAAATCACGCTCTTGTTTAACGTTATTTCAGTATTTATGACGTAGAAGGTCTATTAAGGTGCGTCTTGCGGGAATATTTTTATTGTATAAATTCATTTTTACATTTCGTATGTGAACGAACTCTTATGAAAATAGAAATTGAGTCAATATTTCTTTTAAGTTATGTTTTTGGTTATTTGTTTCTTTAGTCATTACTACATGACGTTTACCCGAGTGTATATACAAGCACAAGTGCACTTTTTCCTCACTCTCATTGTCCGATGGGTCGGTAATACGACATGATCGGAGAGAGATTAGGCGCAGGACCAACGGCTTTACGTGCTTGCCGAGGCACGGGTGTGAGACATCGCTCCACCTTCCTGACTCTGGGCTGCTACTGACAATTTCTTATCATAAAAACCCAATAACTGATTTTGATATTCTGATTTACGACCAATAGACCAAAGAGGCAAATAAGATATATTTTACGTGGTAGAGCCACGTTGCAACTATGTTACGGTTGTACCACGAATGGGTCGGCTTGACCGGGGGCAGGACCATGCTCTCACAGAATACCAGCGTAAAATAGTAGCTTAATGCTGCTGTGTTTAGTATAGTGAGTGTAGAGAACCGGAGATCCTTTTTACTGAAAACGAGGCATTCCATCATAGTCCTCAGGGGTAACAACGAATTTACATTAAGATTCTTAATTGAAGATAAATGCAGATGTCTATAAGCCGCAGTATCCACTTACCATCAGGTGGATTGTGAGCTTGTTTGTCACCTTATGCTTCAAAATAAATATATATGTAGATATCTATGAGCCACAACGTCCACTTTACCACCAGGTAAACTGTGTACTCGTTGGTAAATTTTTAAATCCAATTAAAAAATATACATTCTTATATTTAAATTTTTACTTTAGTGCTCTCATAGAACGTAATTTGAATGTTAAATAGTATTGCATTTTTGTATCTAAAATTATGATCAGAGTCATGACACTGAAAATCAAACATTTTTTAACTTTTGCTGTCGGCAGTTTTTTTTTAATTTTAACGATCGTGTCATAACCACAGGCATTGAAGATGATATCAAAATATTGAAAACGCACTTTAAAGTAACATTTATATTTTTTATTATAACAAAAATGTTTATTTTATTTTTGTGCAAATGTGGCGGCATATACATTTATATACATAATGTAATTTACCTTTTAATGTACTTAACTAAATGTTGCAATAACTTCCAGATTGTTTTATCGAAATTGTAAAATAAAATTAACTATAATTTTGTTGTACCTCTCAAGTTTAAGATGAAAAAAACTACAATTTCCATTTATATAAGCTTTATTTACACAAATTTGCGTATACAAAGCGGATATAAAGCCATAAGGCATTCTCTCCCTGTTCCAAGTCAAACAGAAAACATAATATTTAATACCTATATAATAAGACTGCCTTTAAAAGATTGGTTTGTGAACACTTTATGAATAAATAATTTAACAGAATATTTTATCAGATGGTGGTTAGTATGGTTATCATTGTTGTATTTTTATTTATAGGCTTGTTATATATTGTGTATGTATTATATATATATATATATATATATATATATATATATATATATATATATATATATATATATAGCGTCTTATACAGCGTATAAGAATAGAGAGGTTACAAGATGAAGGTGTGAAAGAGAAATATAAATGCAGACTGAGGGAAAACATAAGTGGTTTGAATAAATTATATATGAATGATTTAGACTTGAAGAATGTATGGAATAATGTTAAGAAAGTTTTGGTGGATGCAGCCACCGAAGCATGTCGTGTAAGTAAGAGAACGAATGAAAGGAAAAGTAATACGTTGTGGTGGGATGATGAGGTACGGGTGGAAATTGAAGCAAAGAAGAGCGCATGGCTAGATTTACTAGCAACCAAAGCTGGTAATTCTGGCGGTATGAATGATGAAATTGAAAGAAAAAAGGCAGACTTTAGACGTATAAATAAGAGAGTAAAAGAAGTTGTTAAAAGGAAAAAGCAAGAAAGGATAGATAAGAATGATAGAAGAATATCTGATAACTTCCAGACAAATATTAAAATGTTCTGGAAGCTCGTAAGAACTGCCAGGGAAAATTGAAAACAGCCTAGAATGAATGATATACGAGACGAGAATGGCTGCATGCTGAATGATGAAGTTTCAAATTTAAAGAGATGGAAGGAATACTTTGAAAGCGTGTTTAAGAGTAAAGAGTCGTCTGACGTAAGTGAAATAGAAATTCCGAAAGAAGTGGAGAGAGGTAGGGAGATAAGTGGAGATGAAATAATGAAAGCAATGAAAAGCATGAAAGCAGGTAAGGCAGCCGGATATAATAGAATATCACTCGAAATGCTAAGAAATGGAGAGGGTGTGGTTACAGGCCTGCTGTACACCTTGTTTAATTTATATTGGGAACTGAAGCGTGTACCGGAAGACTAGTGCAAAGCCGTTATAGTCCCAATATATAAGGGAAAGGGCTCACAGCAGGACTGTAAAAACTACCGTGGTATCAGCTTGCTTAGCATTGTGGGTAAACTGTATGCTAAGGTGTTAATTGAAAGAGTTATGGAAGAAACTGATGGAAAAATTTGGGATGTGCAAGCTGGATTTAGAAAGGGGATGGGGTGTACGGATCAAGTCTTTTCCATGCGCATGATTGCGGAGAAATTTTTGGCCAAAAACCAGAAAGTTTTTTGTGCGTTCGTGGGCTTGGAAAGGGCTTATGACAGAGTGGACAGGAACGTGTTATGGCAAACACTGACCTCATTTGGGTTGAGCGCTGGTCTGATACAGGCATTGAAGTCTCTATATAGGGACTCTAGTGCCTGTGTCAGGATCAACGGGGCCTACTCGGACTGGTTTGGCATCCATAAAAGTGTCAGACAGGGCTGTGTGGCTTCCCCGTGGCTGTTCAACCTATTTATGGACAGTTGTTTGGAAAATTTGAAAGTAGATGAATGCGGGTTAAGAATGGGTGAGTTAACCGTTAAATTCCTTTTGTACGCCGATGATCAAGTCATACTTGCGTCTTCGGCGGCCGAGTTGCAAATGATGGTTACATTAATGAACAGGACATTAAAAGAAAAGGGAATGAAAGTGAACGCAACTAAGACGAAAGTTATGGTTTTTGAAAGAGAAGAAAGTAAAACGATATGTGAAATAAGAATAGAAGGGGAGTTGTTAGAACAAGTAGATGAGTTTGTGTATTTGGGATGTGTGTTTAGCAAGGATGGTAGATATGATAAGGATATAGAACGACGAGTGAATGCAGGAAATAGAGTGAATGGGGCTCTACACTCTATTGTGAAAAGTCAGAATGTATCCAAAAAGGCACGTATGGCAATTCACAATGCTGTGTTAGTGCCTACTTTAATGTATGGTAGTGAAAGTTGGGTGTGGCAGAAGAAGCACGAGAGTAGAATAAATGCTGTAGAAATGCGGTCATTAAGGAGTATGTTAGGGATGAATCTGAATGACAGAGTAAGAAATTGTTTAATAAGAGAAGAGTGTGGTTTGCAAGATGATGTTGTGACCAGGACTAAGAAAGGAATTCTTCGGTGGTTTGGTCATGTAGAAAGAATGAATGAGGAAAGAGTGACAAAGCAAATTTATGTTGCAGAGGTGAACGGCAGAATCGGGAAAGGTCGCCCTAGGCGAAAGTTTATCGACCAAATTGGCGATATGTTGAAAATGCGCCAAATCAAGAGTACCTTTAACCGACGAGCGTGTATGCGTAGGTATATGGATGTGGAGGAAGCGAGAGAGGTCTGTCAGGATCGTGCCAAATGGAAGTCCATAGTCTCTGCCTACTCCTCTGGGTGACAGGCGTGAGTGTTTACGTATTATGTATCTGATGATTTCTTATATTTACTAAAAGACTACACATTAAATGAAACTTATTTTTACGGATTTGATCGAGCTTAGTTTAACTTTTTAATTCCCCACGTTTCGGGTGCTTTACAGCACCCATGGTCACAGGCGGATTGATTTGTTTGACATCCAGATGTCATAGTTGGCCCGGCTACATTCAGTTTTTGAATATTTATTTTTGGTCCGATCTACACAGAATGAGCTTATAGTATCTTGAAGTCTTGCAGTGGTATGCTTGGGTTTGGATTTAGTTTTATTAATTTTAAGATCCCAAGCAGATGGCAGCACCCATCCATGGTATTGCCATCTACGAGGGTGGATTGAAAAGTACTCGGCCTAACCAAGAAAATAAACACATACTAAATCAGTTATATTTTTATTTTTCTACATAATCACCATCAAGTTCAATACACTTTTGCCACCTCCCCTTCCAAGCATTTAGACCGTTGAAAAAAAAATGATTCTTCCTTAGAGTCAAAATATGCGTCTACAGCTGCATTGACCTCGTCGTTTGTCGAAAATCTTTGACCTCCCAAGTGCTTTTTTAGGTTAGGGAACAGAAAGAAGTCTGATGGTGCCAGATCAGGTGAATACGGCGGATGCGGTAACAGTTCAAAGCCACAGTTGTGAATTTCAGCCATTGACTGTACTGACGTGTGAACACGGGCGTTATCTTGATGAAACAGGACTTTTCTTCTGAGCATTCCTCGACGTTTTTCTTTTACTTCCTCTCAGTAAGGTGCAGTAGTAATCAGAGTTTATAGTCTGACCCCTTTCAAGATAATCAATCATAATCACACCTTTCGAGTCCCAGAATACTGAAGCCATCACCTTATTTGCCGACAAAATCGACTTAGCCTTTTTAGGGGGTGGTGAACTAGGTCTTCTCCACTGTTTTGATTGTTGTTTTGTTTCCGGTGTACAGTCATGAACCCATGTTTCGTCTATAGTAACAAAACGATTCAAAAAATCATCTGCATCGGCTTCAAATAACTCCAAACAGTCGCGTGAAATAGTCAATCGCGTCCTTTTTTGTTCAACTGAAAGCAGTCGCGGAACCAACCTCGCAGACACCTTGTGGAAACCCAACTCGTTGACAATGATGTTTTGAGTTCGTTCATAAGAGATGCCTATAATCTCGGCTATCTCTCTAATTTTTAATCTGCGGTCTCCCATTATTAAATCAAGTACTTTTTTAATATTTTCGTCAGTAGTTGACGTCGAAGGCCTTCCAGAGCGGGGTTCATCTTTCACACTCTCTCTACCACGCTTAAATTCTGCTATCCATTTTTGACGGATGAATATTACAGAGCACAATCGCCTAATGTACTGACCATGTCATCATGGATGGCTTTTGATGACAGCCCCTTCTTATGGAGGTACTTAATGACGGCACGCTGCTCGATTTGCTCCATTCGCGGAAATTATGTCCGATTACTTTGTTAATAAATTTATAAAATCACAACTAATAATCGCACACGTTTCGAACTTCACACAATGAACTAGTCTGAACTGAGCTAAATAATGTGGGTAGATTTGATTTTTAGAATTGAATGGATCTGTGTTAGGCCGAGTACTTTTCAATCCACCTAGGTACTTGGGATCCTATAATTATAGATGAATGGAAGATTTCTTATGATTACGCGAACATTAAACATTCAAATAAAACTCATTGGTTTTATTTGAATGTGTGGTTTGATACGTTAAGTTTACGACACGTATTTACGTTAGGTTTTTAAACATATTAGGAAGGTCTGCAGTCTGTGAGCATGTACAAGATTGCCCCCGTCACTACATAAGATTTGGTAGACCACAAAACCTCGCTAAACAACATGGATTTCTTCCAAGGATGATTCACAAGGTCAATCAAATTTAAAACCGTCCTAATTTTAATAGGAAAGATGGATGGATAATACCATCTGCTTGATCCTATAAATAATAAAGTTAAATCCCAACCCAAGCATGCAACTGAAAATCTTCAAGTTACTATAAGTTTATACTGCGTAGATCGGAACAAAAGTTAATAATTTTAATCTGAAGGTAGTCGTGATTAACTATAACATTGGTAAGTCGAACACTTCAGTGCCCCCGTGACCATGGAAGCTGTAAAGTGCTCGAAACATCGAGAATGTAAAATAAGTTAATAAAAAAACTTTTTTATATTTGAGGTAAAGACTTCCACTTAAGACTCCCTCTATCCATGTTTACATGATTTTTTTATTAATCCATTCGTAACAGATACTAGACAGACGGCACTCGCGTACGTACATTAAGGACTCTTTTAAAAGAAACGTAAAATATTAAAATAAAATTGAATTGTGTTGTATGTTTCAGGGGGAATAAATTCATATTTTACATATTAAGAGGGCCCTTCCCGGCCCGTCTATCGTCAACGTGAGCATGGTTAAAAAGCTTGTTGTTTCATCCAGCGCAATGTTAGAAAAAGAGGCAAAGCGAAAAGAGAGAGACAGCGCCTGAGCGTTCGGTTGGCATTCGGTAACTTACGGCCTCGCTACTATGGCGCATAGCTATAGTTTTGTAAATTTCTCTGCATGCCTACATTAAGTAGGTACCGTATTATTTTATTATATTACTCTATGTCTAGTGCAGACGTACCGCTTGGTCTCGGAGATATGTGTGTGTGTTGTTTTTTACCAAACTAGGTAACGTACGTACGCTATTTTTGACATGGAAATTATTTATGTTATAATTATAAATATAATATATAAATGAAATTATTTACGTTATAAATAATTTTCCATGTAAAAAATAATATGTCGCAAATAAAAAAAACTGTCACTCTGAGTCGGCCAACTCGTGTGTGTAAGTACACTCGGCGACACATCAAGCTACACATTTCCAGTATAACATGGCCTCGCTTTGTTTCAATTTCCCGTACAATAAGAGTATCGCATAAACTGGTTTATATACCTTGATTGGTCGTCGTACAAGCCCGGCACTCAAACATTCACAATATATTAGTTGGCCGTTACACGCGCAAACGTCAATACTCATACATAAACTGGACTCAGTTTTGTTTTAGCAGGGAGTTCCATCCAACTTTTTTTGTTCGTCCATGTTATACCTAAATAGAGCACAAAAATGTAAAGGTAAATAATTTATTCTGCTTATGGAGTAGCGGTATAAGCAGAATAAACTCTTTACCTGTCTAGGCTGTTTGTATTTAGGAAGCTGAAATTAGGTAACGTACCTACTTGTACTGTATGTAAATATCTCCAAATGTATCTTTGTTTAGGTACTAATTTGTACCGTAATACAGGTGGTGGATCACAAATAAAGTAGTCTAAATAGAGTTGGGTATAAATATATATTTTTATTCTAAAGAACTTTGTTACACTTTATGAACAATACATAAAACAACCCGGTTATCGAGACGATTCTGATTTCCGAACACAAATAGTTTACTGTCAGAAGTGATTGAAAATTTAGTAAAAAAACATATTATTATCTAATAACAATAGTAATATTCTCAATAATAATAAAATAGATCTCCTTCAAAATCCTTATCCAAACAAAGTATGTGTCCGTATTCACAAATGCCAGGTTCGTTTCACATTATAAAATAGCTAAACCTTTCACTAGCAAAATCAGTGTCCTGTACCTATAAAAAAAAAGATCGTTGTAGTAGATTAAACAGATGTCACTAAAAATGAAATGCAACGGCACATTGTAGCGCAGTCAACAAATTGAATACCTACTAACAATTCCGAGACTCTCGGAATTGTTAGTAGGCATTCAATTTGTTTTCGGACCGAGAGGCCAGAGAGCCGAACGCCTGCGCCACCGGCGCTCGTCATTCAACTCCCCCATCTCACCCCGCCTCTACCCCGCACGACTAGTTCCCCGCATACCTCTTACCGCCACTTGGCTAATAAGCAAGTGAGAACGCGATAATATTGAATGAAAAATAGTGTGCGGAAATTTCGTAAAACTTGTTCCAGGAAATACGTGTTTTACAGTAACCCATAAGCTTGTGAAATATTTTTTTTGTCATTTAGTCAATCTCCATTACATTGGCGAGGTTTCTGTAAAATATTTTCTTTACTTTTACTATTAGTGAGTACATTATGAACGTCCAAAGTTCAGGTAAAATTTATGCAAAAAAGCAGATTTTTGGAGGCCTATACTGAATTTGTTTCTCCAAATTTAGATTTTTTGTTTAGATTGGAACCTAGACATAGTGAACAAGACACCTATTAGTTCAAAATTTTCAAAGAAAGATCTATTACAACGCCATAATCTCATACAAGCGTTTGTATGAAAAGTTAGACGGGTTGGCCGCTCTTAAGGTGGTTACATACTAGGGTTATTGGAATTTTATTTAGGATACACATTTTTAACACAATAAAACCAAGAACCTATGCTCCTTTTGTTTGTACTTGTTAGCACATAATGGACATAGGATTTATCCCAAGTTGTGAGTACTATCCCACCTGATATTATGTTGGTGGTGACTTAACAGAAGATGAGAAGACAAACTTTCAGCTGGAACGTGTGGACTCCACTAATTTTTTTAATAATAAGAATAAAAATTAATAATAACAAAAGCTTTGTTCGCTACTAATTTCACACATAACCTGATTATAAATGGATGCTGTGGCTCTTAGACGTCCTTGGTTAAGAATCAAAATGCAGATGTGTTGTCACCTCTGAAGACTAAGAATACCTCGTTTCCAATAAAGTGTCTCTGGTTCGCTGCACTTACTATACGAAACACAACAACATTAAGCTGCTATTTTACGCTGGTATTCTATGAGAGCGTTTTCCTACCTCGGTCGAGCCGACCGACTACACCATATACTACTACCATAATAATATAGCTGCAGCGTGGCTCTACCACGTATTATATTTATATTTATGGAAAAATCATTATGTTCATGAAATTGTACATTCTGTAAACACTAGGTACAAACAACAAACACAAGGTAGTTATACCGGTTACTGGACCCCACAGAGTCAGTAATTTTTCAATGGGGCAATATATACGTTTTACAACAAAGTAAAATCTATACATATAATAAAAATGTAAATAGCAGATGTCTGTACATTTTATATTTTTGTAATAAAAGTGATTGAGAGGTACTAAAAATAAGTAATCAAATACATTTCTACCATTTTCGATTTTTCTGTCTGTCTGTCTGTTTGTTTGTTAACGTATCACGTAGAAAGTACTAATTTATATCAGAAAAATCGTTAAGGAAATTATAAAGTGTATCTTCGGGTTACATTTTGTTTTTATTGAATTAAAATCAGTTCATTCCATCAATAGTTATGACAAATATTCTGAAGTATGGGTACGAAGTATAGGTACGAATATGTTTAATAGTGGCGTTGGATGAGTCATCAGGTACATTTTAAATTAATATCATATAATAAATCATAACTAAATGATGTAAAATGATGTAAAATAATGTTTTATAATGATATAATTATATCTAAAACGCAGTAAACAAAAGTATTACATAAAGAACGTAATAAATATATTATACAAAAGTATATTTACCTTATTATGTAAATCTAAAGTACAATAGTTAACCAATTTCATCAATAGATGGTGGTGTTGCACACATGTGATAAAAAAGGCAGGTTGTTTTTACCCGAAGATGAGTTTCATATTTGCTTCTAATCTTTATATTATACGCTACCCCACGGCGTGTTGACAATCTCATTTACTTTTCATCGCCGAGTACTCTATGTGGTAAATCAAATTTTAAAAGAGCTATTAAATCAATGTCGTTTTTCGGCGAGAATCAAACTTTCTTTTTTGTTTACTATGCAGGCACTGATTTTTAACATTTTTATATTTTTTATTGTATCAATCGCGTCAATTAATCTCTTATTTTTGGAATTAATGTTAAAAGTGTCATCTCTCTTTAAATCTATACATATAATAAAAATGGCGATACCATGTTGTGTCTGTTTCTATACATTGTACAGTATATTAATTTGTAACTAAAATCATTACGGGGACTAAAAATCATTAAATAAGTACATTTTGATAATTTTTAGAATTGTACTGTCTGACGGTCTGTCTGTGTGTTTATGAACGCATGAAGATTTAAGTAAACATCTTGTTATCAATGAAATCCTTAAGAAAATTATAAAGCGTATCATCGAGTTCATTTAATCTTTGTTAATTTAAAATTGGTTAATTCTATCGAAAGTTGGTGTAAGTTGAAGTAGGCACAAGAGAGAACGGTGAGCTGAACGCAGGGAAATTTGGAATGGGGCAACGGAATCCAAGGGGCCAGCAGCTGGCCGACTTCATGGAGAAAGAGGGACTCTTTATGATGAACTCTTTCTTCCAGAAGCAGCCCCACAGGAAGTGGACCAGGTCGAGCCCTGAGGGTTCGACAAAAGACAAGATTGACTTTATTATGACGACCAGACGAAAACTGTTCAGTGATGACTCCGTGATCGCGAGGGTGAAAACTGGTAACGATCACCGAATGGTTAGAGGCACACTGAACCTAAACGTTAAGTTGGAGATGTCTCGTCTAATGAAATCAACGCTCCGTCCCCCTCGTGCTTTGTTCCAAAGTCCCGAAACCTTTCAGCTGGAGTTACAAAACTGTTTTCAGTGCCTAAAAGACTGTAATGAAGTGGACTATATGAATGACAAGCTCGTGGAAACTATCCATGCGGCCGGAGCTAAGTTCTGCAAGGCCCGCCGCAGAAGAACACAAAAAATCTCCGATCACACTCTCAATCTCATGGCTGTTAGACGGGAGATGAAACTACATTCTTCAACAGATTTGACAGCATACAGGCAACTGAATAGACAGATCTCCAAATGCATGCGACGGGACTTACGCAACTTCAATTCAGCTTGTGTTGAAGAAGCGATCGAGCGAAACCAAGGCTTCAAAGTCTTTGCCAAAGATATGTCTGCCAGAAAGAGCCAACTGTCAAAGCTGAAGACCGAGTGTGGCAGCATCGTTTTCGGGACACCTGAGATTTTGAGTGACATTGAGAGATTCTATGGGCAGCTGTACACGTCATCGTTGGAGCCACACGCAAGT
This sequence comes from Parnassius glacialis, assembly GCA_033319125.1. NCBI lineage: Eukaryota > Metazoa > Arthropoda > Insecta > Lepidoptera > Papilionidae > Parnassius > Parnassius glacialis. Next base: position 24,339,390 of record JAVANC010000029.1, on the reverse strand, counting down.
GTGAGTAACGATCCAAGAGAGAGCCTTATCCGACACTATTCCGAAGATATCCCGGACGTAAGTCTGATCGAGATATGAATAGCTCTCTAGCACCTTAAAAACGGAAAGTCCCCGGGATAGATTTCATCGGATTACAGCGGAGCTTTTGAAAGCGGGTGGAAAACCGGTACTTGAAGTCTTTCAGAAGCTCTTTAATTCCGTCCTCCATAATGGCACTACTACGGAGGCGTAGAGCAGATGTGCGGTGGTGTCTTGTTCTTTAAGAAAGGTGACAACGGTCTCTTAAAGAAATACAGACCGATTTTCCTTCTTAGTCGCGTCTGCGTGCTGTTTTCGAGTCATTACGAATCTTCACGCACGCAGACTTGACGACTTCCAGCCTCCCGAATAAGCCGTTTTCCGAAAAGGCTTTAGTTCCATAGACTACATACGCACCCTTCAGGAAAATTGTACAGAAGACAGAGGAGTATAATCTGCCACTTCGCCTTGCGTATGTGGACTATGAGAAGCCTTTGATTCCGTCGAAATTTGGGCGGTGCCAAGTGGACTTTCGGTATATCGAAGTGCTTAAGTATTTGTACAGTAAGTTTACGATGGCCATCCGAGTACAGAATCAGAGTACAAAACCTATCAAACTGCAGAGAGTTGTAAGACAGGGTGACGTTATGTCCCCGAAACTCTTCACCGCTGCATTGGAAGACGTTTTCAAGCTACTGGACTGGAAAGGATGCGGTATTAACATCAATAGCGAGTACATCACTGTCCTTTGATTTGCCGACGATATAGACCTTATGGCAAAATCGCTGGAGGACCTAAGCACTATGCTCAATGACCTCAATAATGTCTCCCAAAGATGTCTGTCTGTCTTAAGATGAACATGGACAAAACAAAAATCATGTTTAACGTCCATGTCACACCTATGCCGGTATTTGTTGGGAGCACTAAGCTCAAAGTTGTTCACGAGTATGTTTACCTGGGACAAATAATCCGACTAGGTAAGTCCAACTTCGACCGAGAGGTCAATCAACGGATTCAACTCGGCTGGGCAGCGTTCGGGAAACTACGATACATCTACTCGTTAGACATACCTCAAAACCTGAAAACGAAATTGTACAACCAGTGCGTGTTGCCGTCGCTCAGCGAGCTATGGAGAGGGCTATGCTCGGTATTTCTCTACGTTATAAACTTAAAAATGAGGATATTCGCAATAGAACCAGAGTAACCGACATAGCCCAACGGATTAGTAAGCTGAAGTGGCAGTGGGCAGGCCATATAGCTCGAAGAACCGACAACCGATGCGGAAGAACGGTTCTCGAGTGGCAGCCTCGTACCGGAAGGCGAAGTGTAGGGCGACCCCCACTAGATGGAGTGACAACCTGGTAAGATATGCAGAAAGTCGATGGATGAAGGTGGCTCAGGACCGTGCTTTGTGGCATTCTTTGGGAGAGGCCTATGTTCAGCAGTGGACTTATGAAAGGCTGTAATGATGATGATGATGATGATCGATATATATATAATACAATTTATATATTTATACTTAAAACACAGTAAAAAAATATGTTTTCCTTAAATTAAAAAAAGATGTTTTCTCGCAAAGAGCGTAATAGATGGCGTAGGATAAATTACAACCTTTTCTGATTTGCGGTGTTAAGATTTTTCGCCGGTGAAACGTATTGAGACTCGCTGTCCATGAGTTCGATAAAACTATAAAAGTCGTGTAGGCTAACATCACTAACATCATTGGAAACAAAAACCGGAATAAGAAACGTACGCCCAAGTTATGCAACAAAACTTTACTATAAGTAGCAAAATTACAATAAAATGTCGTTCGTTTTATACCCAGAATCCCTCTAATACCAAATAACTTTCCTTTTAGTGTTAACATATTGATGAAAGATGTTGCAGAAACATCGATGATGACATCGATGTTGGCACCGATAGTTGAACATCGATGTTCGATGTTTAGCCTTCTCAAAACATCTATGTTGACCATTATCGATGTTTTTGTATATGTGTAGATACTTACACATAGTTTCAAAATTATGTGGTGTACACAGCAAGGGAATAGTAACAATTAACTTGAATATCAATTTACGTAGAATAGTTATTATGGGATAATCGACAACGACACTACAAAATAAAGCAAAAGCAGTGACCATTGTGACATTACAGGTGACATATGACAATTAACTTTGACACACCATAATGATATTTTTTTAGGTTAACGATGCGTTTAGGAATTCTGAATCATTCAAAATTTTGAATCTTCAGAGCAGATGCAAGATTTAGTTGATATTGATTTCGCGGGTTCGCTTTGTAAGCAAGTTCCCAATTATCGATTATGAATTCATTGACATCGATGTTTCGATGTTTGACATGTATCAACATCGATGTTAAAACATCGATGTTTTAATTATTAACATCGATGATCATCAAACATCCCTATTTTAAGCTTGTTTCCCACTCAGCGTGTGTAATGCGATTATCCTAAATAAAGTGCAAGGTCAAACTTTACGCGTTGCAGTATTGGACCTCAGTACTGATTGTTTTGCACATGGCCAACTCTATGTTGCTTTTTCCCGCGTTAGTAGTCCCCGTAACCTTTTTCTGTATGCCCCAGCTAAGTCTACTTCTAACGTCGTTTACATAAAAGCTCTATCATAAACGACTTAGATCTTTGAGCATATCGATTTATATTGTTACCACTTATTCATACAATAATGATATAAATCGTTTTATATTCTCTTACCCCAAACATCAAATTCTTTAAGTAAAACCTGTGTACGCGAGCTAGTAAGTATGATAAAATAATTTTTATTTAGCAAATATTGTATGATATTGGTTATTATACTACTAAAGATAATAACACTTGGGAATGAGGTGATCACTACCATGCTGTTTCAAAATGTTTTCTTACTTAATTGTATAAAATATTATATTGTAAATTCATTTTAAAATAAGTCACGCTGGGTTTCTTGCCGGTTCTTTTTAGAAAAGAGGTTTTTTTTCCGAACCAGCGATATAACTTAAATGATTTTCAATAAGTATTCTTATAATCTATATTGAATAAAATTATTATTTTCAATTATATTTATAGCAGATGTGAGAGTGCCATTTTCGCGTCATAAGAAAATGAACCTCAAAGTGAAGGTTGCGTGTTCACGTATGGTTGAACAATTTGTCCGTGGAAGGATCTCGGATCTCGTTCTATTTATTATTCATTTCATTGCCTCGTCTGTTTAGTATTCTTAAACATGCCTGTTGATCATGGGGTCCTGGATTTGAATTCCGTGTCAAGCCAAAAACAACAGTTATTGAGTTTTTCTGGTAATGATAAATATTATCTTATATTTAAGTTTATCTACAACATCGCCATTTATTGGTTTTACCAAAATTACGATATGGGGCGATAAGCTCCATGTCAAATGAGGTCTTATAATGGAATAAAACTAAGTTATAGGATATTTTTATTCGAGTGAATATAAGAAATCATTAGACGGATAGTAACCTTACGCTCACCAGATGTCGCTAGTAGCGACTGAGTTAACATAAATTAAATAAATTATCTCAAAACATTCCGCCTGTGGCATCGCTCTCGAGCGGTCGTGTCCAGGTATCTCGCGCGCGCTAACGTCCCTGCGTTAGCGCCCCCCGTTCCGCGCCCCGCGCTCCTCAGTGTTAGTGCTATATAGCGCTGAAGCCCGGTAAGTGTTCTATCGCTAACTCTCAGCTCTTACCCCCCCCCCCCCCCCCCCCCGCTTTCGGTCAGGGCGGTCTGACTGACCGCTTAATAATATAGTAGTACACTAGTACTTTATAAGTTTATTAGTTTATTATAATTATTTGTGTATTATATATAACGTGTATAGTATAGTGTTTCTTAGAATACGTCACTTGCTCTTCAGAGCAAGACCCTGTTCTTCTCAGAACAGGGGACTGTTTCAGATTTAGAATATTGAACGTCCCGTACTTTTGAGTACGGTGACCCCCACGCCCTTACGTATAGTTTTAAATAGTTTTTTTTAAATTTTTTAGTTTAAAATCCTATATATAAATTATTACGCTTTTAAGAAGCAGTTGAATACCGTACCCATTGTGTACGCAAAAATAAAACATGCTACCCAGTAAGCAACATATTGCATTCCACCTTCGGCCTTGCTACCTACAAATCATTCGTATGAAATATTTTACATTGAGGCGCGAATGCATCGTGGGAATTCATCGATTCTGCAATATTATAAAAAATGAGAGAATTATGTGAAAAATATTAGCTCATAAACAATAGACTATGAAATTTTCCAATTAAATGCACTATACGAAATAATTTTAAATCGAAATAGGAAGACATTTTAAAAGGAAATATCTGTAATGTAAATTATTAAAGATATTTTCTTTTAAATTAAACTATTTACAACGCTTTTACTAATAAATATTTTTCTTTTTCTTTTACGTAATTCAAAATATATGTCTATGCATCATTTAAATAATATATTAATTAATTACACGTGATAAAGGCACGCCGCATCTCTACCATGATTGCAGCAAGGGTGGATCAACTCAACCGGATCTTACAAAATACCAGCGTAAAATAGCAGCACAATGCTGCTGTGTTTCGTACAGTGAGTATAGAGAACCGGAAACCCTTTTCACAAGAATCGAGGCATTACATCTTAGTCCTCAAGGGTGACAAAGAATCTGCATTTTGATTCTTAACCAAGGATTGATGTAGATGTCTGCACCATCAAGTGGACTGTATGCTTATTTGTCACCCTTATCCTATGAAAAAATAAAAAGGTATAATTAAAGCGTCTGAATGATGAATTTTAATTGAAGTAATTTCTATACAAAGAGCAATTCTTTTCGAAATTAAAATACCTTGCGCTGTTAGTAAATTACGAGTATTTATTTTATAAAACCTAAAGAAGTGGCTAAAAAACTGTTAATAGCCGCACTAATTAATGACTCGTTTCGGGGATTTCCCCTAAGACAAAGAAAGAGAGGGACAATGAAATTAAATTTCTTTCAAGTAAACTCATACTTTTATAGCAAATATAGAAAAAAGTGGTTTTCAATTGTGAAGGTCTACTGCCACGTTAGTTTTCTTTTATTGTGCCAAAAAAAATATGACTACACATCTGAAGCCTTTTTTTAAAGAAGAATAAGGGTGAGAAACGTGCCCATATTTCTATATGATGGTAAATAGTTATTTAGTTTTTCAAGTCATCATAGCCTATTAAAAGTCCGCTGCTAAACATTTGCCTCATACGTACATTGACTCATAGGAGGGATATTTGCCATAATTGCCACGCTTGGTGGGCGGGTTCTCAACTGTACTTTTTTATTACTTTGATTTGTTATCAGGCAGATGCTGCTGCCCGTTTTCTGCTTCATTACCCTGTATTGTTGTGTATTACTGTTTTAAAGATGATGATGATGATAATGCTATCGATTGTAGGTATGATACATGCATATAATAGCAATGTCAAAGTTAAATCGTCTACTTTAACAGCCTTTGAGAAAAACACCTGTGTCAGATAAACACATACTGACACTGAGGTGATTCTATACGTTATAAGCTACAAATTAATATTAATATTCCATAAAGGAACTCATATACGTCACATAATATAACAAAATTCTAAGTAACAAATTAAATACAAATACGCGCACATACATGCACACACGCACGCACAAACGCACGCACGCACGCCCGTACGCACAACACACACACACACACACACACACACACACACACACACACACACACACATTTATATTTCATACACATATACGTCACTCTGTCAACAATTCGTTCTATCTGCTACCTCTTGATAAGGTTTGCAAAATTATAAAGGGGCTTAAGGATGATTGTGCTATTGTGTAATCCTCATCTTCATGAGAAGCAGACAGATAAAATTTACCGGCCAAGTGCAAGTCGGACTCGCGCATTAAGGGTACTGCACCATCGTAAAACACGTTTCTAGTAATTTTTATTTTTATTATATGTTTTTATAGCGGCAACAAAAATACATATTCTGTGAAAATTTCAACTGTCCACCTATTACGAAACATGAGATACAGCCCGCTGACAGACAGACAGAGTCCTGTTGGTTTCGTACTCTTCGGGTGCGGAACCCTAAATCGAGTTTACAGAAGAAAGAATGAAGAATGGTTACTTTGTCACACTTAAGTAAGTAAAATAGGAATCAACCTAGAATTCAGCACAAAAGCTTTATAGATTTGGTACACAAATACATAAATATTCTATTGTCATTTGTTTCCCATCTCTCACTTATGGTTGAACTTCAGTTAGTAACAATTAAGTCAGTGAAAGTTTTAAACAGTGACTGCTGCGTTCATCTAGTGATTTTTAACGCAACTGCTGACCACGAATTTCTGGGTTCGAATCCCTAGTTTGACCAAAAATCACTTATTGAGTTAATATCTCGAGAAATCCTCAATAACTAACAAAAAATTAAATATTAACAATAATTTATCTCAATCTGATCAAGAAGTTGCTATGGCTTTTGAGAAACATTTCACTGATGTTCCTTTTTGACAACAAAATCATCAGATTCTTCTCCTACTGTCGCCGAATCATTGCTTAAACAAAACGTAAAGCCTTGTTCAAATACTTTTAAATTCCATAGAGTATTGCCAAAAGATATCGTTAAATATTTTTCAACTATTGATGTTAAGAAAACGGCAGTCTTGTGAGGGATTTTCGTTAGTTATTGCATCTATGTTAGTTGTTATGTATATAGTTTGACTTTGCCCGTTTCACTATTAATTATACTCCATGTCATTTTAATTTTATCGAATGCAGTTTTAATTTTGTTGCTTAACTGTTTAGCCTTAGCTGTGGAGTATAATTTTTTTAAACTTTTAGAATATGTTTTTACGTACTTTCTAAATATAATACTATGGTTATATTATTTTTCATTGTAAAGCTCGTATAAATTTCGTCTAATTTAATAAATTCCTAATTCTATTAAATTCACAAGTTATAATTTTAAATAATGAACCATACAAATAATCAGCAATATTTTTAAATGAAAGTGATGCAAATCCTTTTACTATGTTACTTCTAAATCTCTCCAAACAATGTTCACTTATTGGAACAAACACAATTATCTCATTTTTGTTTTTGTGTTTCTTAGACAATGAGACCAACTGTCCACAGTGATCCGAACTTGAATTTTGAATGATTTATTTATGCAAGGGCTTAAAATCGGTAAAAATGTTATCTATACAGGTCGCACTCGCACTAGACCCAGCAATACGTGTCGGTTCTAAGAATAAATTAATTATACGATTTAAATAATGAGGTAAACTTAATACCAATTGAAGAAGCTTCAAGCAGATTGATGTTAAAGTCTCCACATATTATAATCGACTTTGTTCTGTTTAATAAGGTTGAGCAGAACTTTTTTCAAAATAATTTCAAAATATTCGCAAGTAGCATATGGGGGTCTGTAAACACTTACAACGATGAGGTGCTCGAGCTCGACACAAGCTATTTCTACAGTTCGTTCAACAGAGAGGCGCTCAATATCCTTACTTTCTTTATATAATTATGATTTATCAGCTAATATTAAGGAGCCACCACGTAAACTTTTTTCTCTATTAAATGAACTGACCACCTGGTGATTTCTGAAATTCAACATTAAACTATAATATTTTAGTTAATGTTCAGTAATACAGAGGATATGTATATATACTTCCAATTCTTTGCCCATCATGCCTTGTAAATTTTCACTTCTTATTACTTATTTGTGGGCTATATTCTAAATTAATCAAACTTTTATTATTGTACTAGTTGGGCAAAATTTTGTAACTATAATTTTATTTAGGATGTCACTAAAAGATGCTCCAGCTATTCAGCAATTTACAATTTTCTCCAGACTTTATTTTTATATGTGGTAGAGCCACGCTACGGCTATATTTGTAGCAGGAATGGGTCGGCTCGACCGGGGAAGGACCACGCTCTCACAGAATACCGGCGTAAAAAGCCTAATGCTGCCATATTACGTATGGCGATTGTGGAGAACATGGGATCGTTTTTACTAGCAATGAGTAATTTTGGTCCTCAGATTTTACCGTCTATAGGCCACAGCATCTATTTGCCATTAGGTAATAATTTAAGAATAAATGAGATCAGAGCGCCCATTTAAGCCGTTATAAAGCCGTGGCTTACCACTATTCGTCCTCTTTAAGCTTCGATTAACAATGTCTTAAACGTATTAGTTATTCCGGATCCCTACTCGCTTAATTCCTTGTTCAGATTTAGCTGTTAGGTCAAATTAATTATGTGAAATAATTTCTTGGTATATTTTATCTACACACTAGCTGTTTCCCGCGACTTTGTCTGCGTGGAATTTATTACGATTGTACTAAATGGGTTTATTTTTTTGCGCGGTACCCTAATTCTTTTTATATATTAAAAGTAGTCTAAGTGTGTGGTACAGCCATTTCGGAAATTAGCTCAAATAAACAAACAGAGAGAAAACCAAACTTTTAAAAATTCATTTTTTTGTTATAAGTAACGTGTGTACTGTCATAATATGTATTAAGTAAAAAGCTGTTATTTCGACATTACAAACAAATTAATTTATTTACCGCCTCTTTGGTCTAGTGGTTGTATTACTGTGGCTTCTGATCATGTGGTTCCGGAATCGATAATGACGGGTCCGGTTATAAAAAGTGAGCTTTTTCATCAAGAAATTCTCAGTAGCTACCCGGAGTCAGGAAATTGGTGGTGTATTACCCCTGTGCCTCTGAAAGCGCGTAAAGCTGTTGTTGATCCTACGCCTGATCTCTCTCCGGTCGTATTGGTTTACCATTCCATCGGATTAAAAGAGTGAGGGAATAGAGAGGGCACATGAACTTACGCATACACTTGGTCAATATTATCCTGTCTTGCGCATATGACTAGTCTTCGTTGAGACTGACCGCCATGACAGGAATTCGGTCTAGAGAATATTATTTATTTGTATAGATAACAAAGCAGTAAGAGGTTTGAGGTTGCTTATGGTTGCTTCTGGTGTTAGGGCTCCTTATCTGCCTAGGAATCCGATTGGGTGGGTGGAACTCTCTTTGCTAGTTCTTTTGCAAGCAGCAGTTTTTTTTATAGATAATCGTTACAAACGAGCACAGTCCACCTGATGGTAAGTTGATGCTGTGACCGATAGATAACTACATTTATCCTCGATAAGGAATCAAAAGGCAGATGCGTTGTCACCCCTGATAACTAAGATAGTTTTCAGTTATAAATGGTCTCCGATTCTCTACCTTCACCACACGAAATACAGCAGCATTAAGCTGCTATTTTACGCCGGTATTATGTGAGAGCGTGGTCCTTTCCTGGTCGAGTCGACCCATTCGTGCTACAACTATATAGCTGCTACATGGCTGTACCACATATGAAATTGCAGTGTATTTGTTGATATATTCTAGTTTTCTGGATATAGAGAGCCAGTATAATTACAGGTTGTGATGCATCAATTATAGTCCTCAGAGATAACAACATATCTACATATTATCTACATATTAATATTGTTCACGCAACAAACTTGACTTGAATGTGTCCAAGTGTTTTATTCTTACATTTACCCGTAAACCCAATCCCATTGTCTTTCACTACAAATTACAAGACACTAGTATAGAGAGATTACAATTAGTAAAGGATCTTGGTGTATTTTTCGATTCTAAACTACTCTTTGATGCACATATTGAGAATAATAATGGGGGTCATTGTAGAAGCGTGCTCGTCGCGACCCCTGCCAGCCCTTTTCAGGGCTGCAATTCTACACAGCTGCGCACCCATGCCAACGAGGGTTAGGGCGTCCCCCCAAGGCGACGCACACCAGCTAGTCCCCGTTGGTGTGGAATGCAGCGCGCAAAGCGACGATGGGGACCGCCACCCGTCACGCACAGCCCGACACGGCGGAAGGTGGAACAGAGTGCAGAGTTGGCACGTGGAATGTTAGAGGAGGCATGAGAGATAAGACGAATGAGTTGATCAAAATAATGAAAGAAAGAGAATTAGATGTCGTGTGTATGTCGGAGACCAAACGGAAGGGCAGTGGTACTGAAGAGCTCCCTGGCGGGGCATTAGCTCTATGGTCCGGAGTCCCGGAGAGCGAGAGCGCCCGCCAGGGAGTGGGGGTGCTGCTGTCGTCTCAGTTGGTCGATGTTATGACTGAATATAAGGTTGTGAACTCAAGACTTCTCTGGGTTCGCTTTAAATTGGGACTGACGAAGTTATTCCTTTTGGCTGTTTATGCGCCGGTTGCTTCGTCGTCCAGGGCTGAGCTGGAGGAGTTTTGGGAGAATGTAAGAGAAGTTCTAGATTTGGCTAGGGGAAACGAAAGAATTGTTTTGTGTGGTGATTTGAATGGATGGGTTGGTACCGCTCGAACAGGGTACGAGTCGGTGCTTGGAAAGTTTGGCGATAAAAGGGTTAATGATGCTGGCAAGCTTATACTGGCGGTATGCAAGTTAAAGGGTCTTCTTGTGACAAACACTATGTTTAATCACAAGAAAATCTATATGTATACTAGAGAAAGAAAGAATGAGAGAAGTATGATCGATTTGTTTCTGGTGGATGACCGACTATGAAAACAGGTGATGGATACGCGAGTGTTCAGGGGTGCTGACCTGGAAACGGATCATTATCTAGTGATTACTAGATTTAGGGGTCTGTTCGCGGGTTGGCGCTACCGGACGGCAGTAACAGAACCACAGTCGGTCTGTCGCATCCGAAGCTGGAAGCTTCAGGAAGCGGATACTAGGAACAAATATCATGCGAGGGTAGCCGAAAAGCTTGACACCATCGATGGCAGAAATGAATGTGTGGAAAGAACACGGCAGAACCTTAGGGATGGAATGGTAAGTGCAGCGGAAGAAGTGTGTGGAACAATAAAAAGAGGCAGTAGTAAAAGAAGAGATGCATGGTGGAATGATGAAGTGAAAGAAGCTGTAGAGAAGAAGAAGAAAGCATGGTTAGACTACTTGGCCTCTAGTAATGATAAGGATATGCGAGAGAAGATGAAAGAAAGATATAAGCTGCAGAAAGTTCACACGAAAGTATTGATTGAGGAAATGCGTGAAAGGTGTAGAATGGAAGCGGACGAAAGGTTGTCGCACATTTTTAAGGAGAACTCCAAACTCATCTGGAAAGAGGTTGGAAGGACCCGAAGTGATGCGACGGCCTTAAGAATGAACAAAGTGCTTTCCAGAACTAATGACGTCCTCACAGAAAAATCGGACGTCATGCAGCGATGGAGCGAATTTTATAGAGAAATGTATGCGTGTGATGATCTTAGTGAGGGATCCGGGGATGACGCCGTGACAGGTACGCCAGACCTGGACCTCGATGACACTAAGGTTATCAGTATGAAAGAGATTGAACGTGCGATTCGAAGTTTGAAATGTAGTAAGGCTGCGGGACTAGACAGAGTTACTGCTGAAATGGTCAAGTATGGTGGGCCTCGCGTCTGGGACAGCTTTTATCTGCTGTGCAATTTGTGCTGGCGGACGGGGGATGTCCCGGATGATTGGCGATCCGCAGTCATTGTGCCTTTATATAAAGGTAAAGGTTCACAGTTTGACTGCGGGTGCTATCGGGCGATCAGCTTGACCAGTTTAGCAAGTAAAGTTTACTCAAAGGTTGTGACACGTAGGATGCAAGAGAAATCGGAAAGATTTCTATGGGAGGCACAATGCGGATTTAGACCTGGAAGAGGATGCACGGATCAAATGTTTTCTCTACGCATGATCACGGAAAAGCTTCTGGCTGCTTACCAGAAGATTTTCTGTGCTTTTGTGGATCTTGAGAAAGCATTTGATAAGGTTGTAAGCAAGAAAATGTGGGAACTGTTGCCGGGGTACGGTGTGGATGGTCGATTGCTAAGGGCTGTGCAGTCACTTTACTGTGACTGTAAAGCCTGTGTGCGGGTAGGGCATGACCTGTCACCCATGTTTAGCGTCCAAACGGGCGTGAAACAGGGTTGTGTCATGTCTTCCTGGCTGTTCATACTGTATCTCGACAGCTGTTTACAGAAGCTGAAAGATAGCTGTTTGGGTGTGAAATTGGGTGACATAAAAGTAAATTGTTTGCTGTATGCTGATGATGCAGTGCTTATTGCACTATCAGAGGCAGAACTGCAGGCATTAGTCACGTGTATGAAAGAGGAATGTGAAATTAAAGGTCTCCGTTTGAATGCTAATAAAACTAAGGTTCTGGTATTTGAAAGGGACGAAGAGAGTACGAAGTGTGAAATATGGGTAAATCAGGAATGTCTAGAACAGGTAAATGAAATTGTATACTTGGGGAGTGCTTTTAGCCGGGATGGAAGATGTGATTTAGATGTGGACAGGCGTGTCGCTGCCGGGAACAAAGTCAATGGTGCCCTGACTGCGTTAGTCAAAAGGCAAGGCGTAGTGAAGAGTGTACGCCTTGCAATACATAACGCAGTGTTGGTACCGACTTTGTTATATGGCAGCAAAACCTGGGTATGCCAGAAGAAGCATAAAAGCGAGTTGAATGCAGTGGAGGTGCGATCTTTTCGTAAAATGTGCGGCGTTACCATGGCCGACCGAAAGCGAAACGAAGAGATTCGCAATATGGCAGGTTTGAAAGATGACCTTATCACAAAAATTGATAAGGGCGTGCTTCGATGGTTTGGGCACGTTGAGCGAATGAGTGAAGACCGAATGGTGAAGAAAATATATAGCCCAAAAGTTAATATTAAAAGGTTTCGAGGTAGACCGAGACTAACTTTCGAAGACCATGTGAGCAAACTGCTCGAAGAGGGGAGGGTCAAGAGTACTCGGATACCTAGACGTGCATGTATGAAGAAGATAATGAATCTGAAAGAAGCGAAAGAGGTATGTAAGGGTCGTGACACTTGGCGATCTGTTCTCTCTGGCTACCCCGTCAGGGATTGTGCGTGAAGATAAGTTATATTGAGAATATGATTAAAAAAGCCAATAGAGCACTTGGATTTCTTTTGAGATTTTCCACCGCTTTTCATAATACTCGTATTAAAACATATAAGATACTTTATTGCGCTCTTGTTCGCAGACATTTAGAGTACGCCTCTCAAGTGTGGAACCCAAATTATAACATTTATATAGATAGGATTGAGCAAGTACAAAAGCGTTTTCTACGTTTTCTGCAATATAAGACGCAATTTTACACTGATAACTACATTTCGCGATGTAAAAAATTTCATATTTTGCCTCTGCACGAACGTAGGCGCATAGCAGATATGATTTATCTTTTCAAATTGGCAAATGGTAATGTTGACTGTCTGGAGCTACTGAGTAAGCTAGGATTTACAACAAGAGGTACCCTTTTAAGAAAGCCTCGCTTACTTCACGTGCCGCACACACGGAATAAATACAGGCAAAATTCTTTTGTGATACATGCATGCAGAACTTTTAATGAATTTAAAAAGAAATTCTGTTTAATACCAGTATTTTACAATTAAAAAATATTTTAGCGCAAAAATTCTTTTGTTGAGTGTTCAGCTGTTTAATTTTGTTAATTTACTGTATTTGTCTTAACCGATGTTAATCTTTTACCGACTACAATTATTGTTTTTAAGTTCATATTGCTTATAGGTGAAAACTTTTAAATGGTCTTCTAGTTGTTATTCATTTATTTATTGTTAATGTTAGCTGTAAGTTTTCCAAAAATAATAAAATAAATAAATAAATTATGAATGTTTGAAGTTGCTTGCAAGTGCAAGCAAAAAATTGAGGGGGTTGTCAATTCGACTCTATTTTTAAATGTGTTACCTGAGAACTTTTTTCGAAGTGAACCGATGATGATAATTCTTTTTTTTTGAATGCTGGTGCTTTTCACGTGGTCCCATATAATATTTGATCAAGGTTTGACCAAGAGTTTATGAGTTATACTTAATAATGAGTATTTAATTAACTTCGACTGCATCGACGATGTTCTCATTTTATTTATATTGAAGTCGGTTGTACAAATATTTTATTTTTACCATTTGTTGTAGATTCAGATCTTCGTCACGTTCTTCAGTTACTGCACCACACGAACACTGTGATAAACCACACGCGAAAAGGAATTCCAATATCGAATGTAACAAAGAAATAATAATAAATGGACTTAGACTGGATAGGGCATTCCGAGGATTCTCCGTTTGTCTAGATACGTAGTTGTCCAAGTTCTAACTGGAAAGGCAAAGCGAATGAGCTACAATAATTTGCTAGCTCGTGCCTGCAGCAAAAGACAGGTAGTTTTTTTTATGTTGTGACTTGATAATCTACGATTGTCCTCTTATGACGGTCCTAAACAGTGCTCTAATTTGTTTAAGTATTCGTCAAAACATTTCTGAAATGTTTTAACTGTTTAGGTACAATTAACAGCCAACTTATTAATTAGTTTCTGTTAATTGCAGACAAGATGATCATTAGTTTTTTTTTATAAAATGTCAAACGTATATACAAATTATCTCGTTGAATTTTAATTTTTAATTTTATTTTAAAGAATAAGTGTGGCAAGCGGGTATACAGTCCACCTCATACTTCGGTTGTTTGCTCTTTAATTTTTGTACATTTTTAATACATTTTTAATTTTATTAATATTTGATTTATTTATTTTTAATATTGTTATCATCTCTGAGGACTATGATACAATGTCTAAAAGCCTGTAGTACATTACCCGCATTGCTACTTGGCAGCAAAAATAGTTAAGAAGAAGGTCAGCGTGTGAGTCGCATGCTCGTTTGCCCGCTCTGCCCCTCTCCTATAAAATAAGTACCTATTGCGATTTGCTAACTAATCGTGATGAAAGTAACCGGCTAAATACGTTTAGTTTTATTTTTATTTTTTTGACGTTCAGGTTTCCCCATGATGTTTTCTTTCACCGCCGAAAACGTGTTAAATCGCCACTTAAAATTGCAGTCACCAACTTCATTGATTCCACAAAAGAAGAATTTCACAGATTGTGAGCCAACCACGTTCTGTGAAATTTATGGCAAGCACCCAACCGGTCGTGGTGATTGCGGCAAAATCTTAATTATCAGGAAGTCCCACGTCTATACGTAGATATTTAGCAAGCTAAAAAGAAAAATCTAGAAATTAACTTTTAATTTGTGCAGCAAACAATAAGGGAAATAGCGTAAGTGTTATAAGTAACCATATCTGCTTATTTGTGCACAGTGGACACAAAACTTTTGTTTGTACTACATACATTCGAGTACGTTAAAATCAAGAAACTTTGTCGGGGAAATATCTGTTTTCCTTTGATATTTTATGCGATTATATTTAATTTTCTAAAGTTTTTTACTGATCGAAGTTTCTATTATAGGTTTTTTGTATTTTTATCTGACTTGATACTGGCAGAGTTATACCAGAAAAAACCATTTAAATAGAGAAGAAGAAATATGATATTTTATAAAATTGAAGTAACAATTTTTACTAGTACCGATAGTTATGATGATAAGAATTTTTTTTCTGATACCGAGACATTTCATTTATATTTATTAACTAGTTTTTACTATTAACTATGCTACAATTTTGTTTGCGTAGGTTTACCGGGGGTGGATTGTACTGATGAATGTGCATTATAGGGTTTTAAAATTAATTTGCTTTAACTAATAATTAAAACTCGTTTTCACCCAAACAATGCGAGCGGTTGGAATGACGGCTGCTAACTTAACTAAATCTAGTTATACGGCTGAAAGAACGTCCTACAAAAATGCCAAATTATTCAGTTTTATGTTGCATATAAATATCTTTCACCTCAAATTTACAAAAAGATGGCGTTGCGATTCACAATATAAGTAACTTTAAAACACATTATTTTTCAAATTAAAAAAATTACAATAAAAATGGACGTGTTGCTTGGGATTTGTTTACCAACAGAGACAGGCAAATCTTTTCGCAACGCCAGGGAATCGAGCCGATAAGATACAACTCGGTCGTCGGCGATTCAGGCCGCTCTTCTTTAGATGCGGTCAAGTGATGGGAGCTGACACTATGGTGCCCCGGCCCTGAGATGAAAACAGTAAAAGAGCGTGATTCTACATGTGCATTAACTTTAAATAACATTTTCAGAATATTTCTGTGAGTGAAATAATATTTTTATAACATAAGTGTGACTCACATTTCATTTGATGTTAAATGGGCGCTGTGGCCCATCGATAGTTGCATCTATCCTCGATAAAGAATCTAAACGCAGATGCGTTGTCACCCGTGAGAACAAAGATGGAATGCCTCGTTTCCAGTAAAAAGTGTCTCCGGTTAGAGAACCTACTACTGTGTTTCGTATGCTGAGTGCAGAGGCACTCAGCTTACGAAACACAGTAGTGTTAAGCTGTTATTTTACGCTGGTATTCTCTGAGGGCGTGACCCTACCCTGGTCGAGCAGACCCATTCGTGCTAAAACACTCTGGTATTCTCTACACGTGGTAGAGCCATGCTTCAGCTAAATTAGTAGTATAGTTGTAGCACGAATGGGTCCGCTCGACCGGGGAAGGACCACGCTTTTACAGAATACCAGCGTAAAATAGCAGTTTAATGCTGCTGTGTTTTGCATGGTGAATGTAGAGAACCGGATACCCTTTTTAATGGAAAGAGGCGTTCCATATTAGTCCTCACGGGTAACAACGCATCTGAAAACGAGGATAGGAGGACTGTGTGCTCGTGTGTCACCTTGTCCTATAAAAAACTTAAAAAAACTAAAGTAGGTAGTTTTAATAAAAAAAAGTGATATTCATTGTGTGGTCCTAACCCGGGTTAGGACCACGTTCTCTCAGCATACCAATGTAAAATAGTAGCTTAATTTATAATAAGTGCAGAAACTGTCAACCTCCTTACCTGGTAAAGAAGCATTCTATTTTAGTCTTCAGGGGTAACAGCGCATCTACATTTAGATTCACAGTTGAGGATAGATGCAACTATCTATGGGCCACAGCGTCCACTTATCATCAGGTGGAATGTGTGTCACCATTTTCTCATTAAAAATAATTTTTCACTTACAGTAATAATTTAAAATAATGTTTAAACGATATGCATGTGTAGGCAGTCGCAATTTTACTACCGGTCAGTGCAGTCGCTTCGTAATGACGTGACGGCGCTAATGCCGAACCTACAATATTTTCGTAACGTAAGCTTACCTACTGCGTGAAAATGGCGTGTCAACCTAAACGCTCCGAAACCGTCGTAGTCCACGAGTTCATGGTCTTTTCAACTTTTACCAACAAAATTGGACGTCATGGATCAGGTGTTTTCGGAGCAGATACTGATGACAAGCTTCACCTCGGTGCGGTGCGGTCCTCGGACGAGATCATCTAAGCGAAGAAGGTGTTAGCAGATTTAGCCGTGACCCAAATCCATCTTATCACACGTCACAGGGATGGACGCGGTAAGAAAGACCTGCAAGACATCTTCAGGCTGTTCAATGATACCGACCCTGATGATATCCCAACTTTCGTCGCGCGTGATCTCAACAAGCTGGCTCCCATGACGTTCGATCACGTAGACGTGACCAGATTGTTGAAAGACATCACCACGTTGAAAGCCGATGTAACTGAGATCCGTTCCAAATTTAAAGAATCGGAACGAGCCGCAACAGAGCTGCGGAACGAAGTCAATATGTTGAGCAACATAGTTGCAACATCTGCGAATTCACCGCCGTCGCAGAATGTAAATACGATACGCGGTAACCGTAATAGTAGTCATATTTCACCGATGATTGCGACTACGTCACGCGATACCGTCTGTCAGCGGGTTGATGACCGTGAAACTAGGGTAACCTCGATCATCGATCATCTCAACTCTTGACTGAACCCATTAGTACTCCTCCACCGAAGCCAACCTCAAAACAAGGGAAGACGTTTGCGGTTGCTGCCGAAAATCTTTACAACCGCACCCTCTTGTGGTCGAACGCGAAAGAATGTGGAAATAAAATCAGTTCCAGTGGTGGACCGAAACAAGATTGATAAGGACGAGTTTACTCTTGTTAAGAAGAGACGTCGGTCGAGACCCGTCTGTAACCAGCGTGGGACAGCAAAAATAAACGCGAGTACAACTCTGCGTGCTGTGGAGCCAACCATACAACTCTACATGTCCCGTTTGGACAAAAGCACTTCGGGAGCAGACATCCTGCGTTTCGTGGAAGAACGAAGCCGATGCTACATTGAGGATCCGATCTCTTTACATTTGCAGCGTCTGGAGTCTAATAGGTCAACGAACTTCAAATCCTACGTACTCCAGGTTCCTGCAAAACACAAAAAGACATTCATCGCTCCCGATTTCTGGCCCTCTGGGGAAGTGTTTCGCCGACACAGGGACGCGCCAAAGAAAAAAGTTCCCTAAATAGTATTAAGTTATATATATATATATATATATATATATTTAAGTTAAGTTCAACGTTCTTAATTTTTAAGTCCTTGATGCCTGAAATAAAGTTATTGTATTGTGTTGTAGTATCACCACTCCTTCAATGTATATGTCTGGACCGGGATACCTCATTGCCAGCTCCATCTACTTGACCACATCCAACGATGAGCGGCCTGAATCGTCGACGACCGAGTTTTTTCGGCTCGATTCACCTGTGTTACGAAGATATTAAACCCCTTTGCATTTACCACTATGAGGGCTTAGAGTAAAAAGAGGAGTTAGAGTATAGAGCTCGTATCTGAAAATCATATTGAACATATATGTGATATAAAAAGCACATTGTCAGAAAGATAAATTGTGGATTCATCAAGTCCGCATGGCGCCGTAAAAACGATCACTTTTGAAAATATCAATTGTTAAACTCAATGTATTTTTAAAACTCTTCATTTATCATGTAGAAAGCCATTGAATGTGAATGGCAGTTTAATTTTGGTTTGTTTGGTTATAATTTCTTTTTCGACTCTAAACTGGCGAAATAATGGGTGGTTTGTGAAATTTCAATTAGTTTATTTTAGTAAATAGGCCGAAGCTGCACTCCTAGCTAAAGCCACAGAGTACTTTATTTACTCCGACCTCAAATGCCGTCGTGAGTGGTTGTTTGTTACAGCGGCACGCGCTGAAAAATATCGATCGCCGCAGAAATACAAAATATTCTAAAAACCAAATTTGATACATACTTGACCAATATTTTTTTTTAAAGAATAAGGGTGACGATCGAGCACACAGTCCACCTGATGGTAAGTGGTTGCTGCGGCCCATAGACATCTACATCTATCCTCTATTACAAATCAAAATGTAGATGCGTTGTCACCCGTGAGGACTAAGATGGAATGCCTCATTTCCAGTAAAAAGGGCCTCCGGCCACCTGCACTCACCAAGCGAAACGCAGAGGTAAACCTCTACTTCACGCTGGTTTTCTTTGAGGTCGTGGTACCACCCCGGTTCGAGCCGGCCCATCCGTGCGACTGTCGAGTGGCTCTACCACTGTTTAAAAAATAATAATAATATAAGATATTAATATTATTTTTATAATCACAGATTTTTTTACAATATTTTGTTTCGCTAAAAGCACGCAGGATTTATATATATATATATATATATATATATATATATATGTCTTGGACCTTATAGACCTAAAGGTGTGTCCATATCTGCTACTGGAACTCCTCGACGAGGAAAACTAGATGTGTCGAGTTTGGCCTCGTTTTGTTTGTTATGATGAGATCTTACCTTCGGGCTTGATAGCGTGACTTGAAAATGTACTTTGAAGACTGCCACTGGAACTCATCGACGAGGAGAACTAGATGTACCGAGTTTGTTATTTTTTGTTTTATTTTTCTAAATACACTTTGCCTTCCTCAGTCTGAGCCATATACATAATACTGAATAGTAAAAATGGTAAATATTATATATTTTAACTGTTGAAATAGATGGTTAAAACAATTTAGATATTTGTTAAATAAATAAAATTAACCATATTCAATAAAATTATCATATTCCATTCCATCCAAAACAAGCCACGACGTTACTGATTTCTATTAACCGTATTTATGCCATCTAGCGTCTTCTTTACGTACGTTTAAACGTATAATTGATCGACTATCACGGTGGTACTACTGTGAGAGTCGATCAATTTTCGTTCGATACAAACCGTATCCATTGGCCGAGCTTTACCAATGGAATGGAGTAGATGGCGGTTCACAAAGCCATTTTGTTCGAAAGAAAACATTCTTTAAAAACATCAATACATATGTATTCTTGAGATTTATTAAATTAAAATTTAGGCTTCACGTGTCTAAAAAATGAGGATTGTAACAAATAATTGCTATAAAATCAAACTTATATCCAATATTTTATGCTCAATTTGAGGTTGAAAATTATCCCATTAAATAGATTGTTTGCCGTTAAATCTTTTGAAGCGTTATTTTTATTAAACTGTACGTAATGATATTTTTAACACATAGATGTAATAATTGGCTGAATTCATTAGTGGCTGATGTTAATTTTATGTACTTTGTTGTTACGCTATTGGCTGAAATATTGGTTGGTATTAATTTAAACGTAGCGCGTCCGTTTAATATTATTTAAGTATGTTTATATATAAATACGTCTTCGACTTAATGGAGTGACCTGAATGACGATACGATGATCATATGAGCATTATGAGTCGTGAACTTTTGTCCAATCTTTTTTTAAATTGATGTTTGACATAAAATTATTGGAAAATTGGAAGTATAATAATAGGGTTATTAGTGAAAACTGGTGTGTATTTAAACTACTTAAAAATTTACGTATAATCATGTTATACGTAATGTTTTTAATGTGCTTAGGGCATGCACAATTGGATTTACCAATATTATTTTGATTTGTTCTTATGCAGATGCTGTCAATCTTATATTTCATTTTCCTCTGTCTTCCTGGATAATATGGGGTAGTGGTTACTCATACGTCAACAGTACATGGCCATAAATATTAAAATTATTAATATAAAAATTAATACAACAAAATAACTGCAAGAATATTAGAATAAGAGATGTTGAAACTGCAATATATCGTATAAATATAGTTACGACTCTAAATATGCACAAATAGTGACTTAATGCGATCGTCTCTATACTGAATATACAGCACTGGTCCAGAGCCACCGGATCATTAGCTGAACGCGAGCATACTACAAGTTTCATGCTAAAGGCTATTTTCTCTCTCGGTCTTTAAATATTTGTTTGCTATTTGCATTGAGTTTATCTTGTTAGCGAAGTTGGATGTATTTCAGTTTACTTTTAAATTGTTGATGAATATGTTTTTGCAAGCGTAATATTAAATACTAACTGATCCCAACGACTTTGCTTGCGTGACATATTTTACGATCAGATCTTAAGGAGTTTTAATTTTTATTCGGGGAATTTTAATTATTTTTCTAAAATAAAATAATTTAAATTACTCCTAACAATATTATCTATATGCCAGTAAAAGTTCTGTCAAAATCGGTTTGGCCATTTCCGAGAAAAGCTGGAACATACAGACAGACAGATAAGCAGATAGACAGACAAAAATTTTAATAATTATTTTTTTGTTATAAGTACTGTATATACTTTCATACGCATTTGGTTAAAATCTGTTATTTTTGACATTACAAATAGACACTTAAATTTTATTTATTTTTATTTGTATACATGAATGTAAAATCTTTGCGTATAAAATGAAGACCTCTCACGCGTACCTTTGTGCATTTGCATTACCATTTGCGTACCTTCACCCACATCCTCATCCATGTAGCTAATTATGTCATTCTTACCTGCAGTCTCGTGAACATTTTGGCATTTTTATTCAATATACATTTAAAATAATACTTGTTGAATGTCAATCGTATGTTTAATTTACTACTGATTCGGAAAATACCTCTGTTCTTGGAAGAACCAGCAAAAACCCAGCGGGACTTTTTTTGAAATAAAAAAAGTTAAAAATTATTAATTTATACAAATAACAACACAATCAATCTATCACTGCCTTTAAAAGTACCCACTGCTAAACATAGGTCTCCCATTAGATTGCGTCATAAGGGAAATATCTGCCATAGTTGTCATGCTTGGCAGGCGCGTTGGTTAATTAATATCCACTACCCGATATAATTCTTTTGGTGTCGTTAAAGACAACAGAGGGAAACAAACCAAAAGATGAGCAGCAGCGTCTTCCTAATAACAACTAAAAAATAAAAAAGCTGCATTTCCCAACACACATACAAGAATATTCCAAGCAAGCTGTATTTGAGCTGTATTGAAGTTCGTTTTTAAACCAGAAGCTGTATTTTCTGGCTGTATAAAAGCTGTATAAGCGCTTATACAGTTCTTATAAGTAAAAAATTGGCACTATTAGCGCTGTATAGTAGCTGTACAAACATAAAAGAAGCTTTATAACTGCTGTATTACAGCTGTTACTTGGAGTGCAAGGAAACTATTACACTACTGATCGTCTTATAAGTAACTTTTAAAGACAATCTAAATTGGTTTTTGAATGGGATTACAAACGAATATAAAACAAAAAGAATGTTAATTGAATGATTACGGCATTTAATGTACCTATGTACATATATTTAACACATTAATAATATATTCAAATTCGAGTTGAGTTTGACAATTGGTGAATTGAACGAGCCTAATTAGATTTACGATAAACTTGTGTATGTTTTCTAATGAAAAATTGTCGCGCCAGCAAAATAACAAAATAATATAAGACCAAAATACTAAAGACGGTAACTAAATATCGGTTGTATAGGTTCAAAAAAATTAAATTAATGGATATGAAGGCACATCGGGGCACAGTGACCATTGGTCAAACTGAAATAATAGTATAAGGTAAGACTAATGTCTAATATTCCTGAATTTATATTTTTACTTTTGTTTTTATGGATCTTAAAATGGCGATAATTTTCTAAACAGCCTTAACGCTATTTCGAGGGTCTCATAGTCTTAGTAGTTGTACTAGTTACTATGTATGTTACGAATTATATCATGCAGCTATTGGTTTATAATCAGTTCTCCAGTGATGTACAAGATACCTTAAATAAAGTATCTGAAATACAAAATGAAAAATACTTTAAAATTAAGTATTTCAGATAACTGATGCAAATAACTTTCTGGAATTTTATCGGAAATACTACATATAAAATACGTATCTTGTGAATACTTTATATTGATAAAATTAAATATTATAATAAAATATTAAAATAGTGTATATACATTGATCGAAACTGCATCAAACTCAGTTGCGTAGTATAAAAGATCTAAACGTACAGACGGCGGGAAGCGACTTTGTTTTATACTTACTTTGTAGGTATGGTTAAGCGTGAGTATGAATTTGAGTAAAGTTTAGGTAGTGTAGGGACGGATTTGAAGAGGTGTGTTATGTTTGTATGTATTTATATTTTTTTTTTGTTTATTAATGCTTATTTCTTACAATTCAGATTAATTATTTTTTTAAGGAAGGTTTAATGTTGTGAAAAATATCAATATATGAAATATCAATATATAATAATAATAATAATATTATGGATGGAGTATTAAATTGTAAGAATTGAAATATCAATTCACGACTATCAATTTTATGATTATGCCTAGCATAAAGAGGTGTCGAGCCGACCCATTGGTGCTACAACCATAATATAGCTGCAGTTTGGTTCTACTACGTATAAAAGTTCATGAGAAATGAAATTACCAATCTATTTGTAAATATGAACAAACAATAGGCACGATATCAATTATGCGTGATGTTTTATACGTCGATTGTTCAATTTAGACCAGGAGCTACACACTTTTTTGCAGTGCAATTTTCTATAATGTTCCCCGATTTCACTCGCAAAATTAAAAATAAACTGAAGAAGGAGCGTTTCAGGTCAGTGCTTTTAATCACTAAAAATGTATGACTAGCTGCATGGTGTTAAAGACTGCGTTATTACTTACAGTAGAAATTCAAAATTAATGGTTTTGATATTTGAAAATTACTTCTTTTTATAACTTCGCTATTTTCAATAATTGATTTAATTTTATCGTAACCATGAAGTAACCGTGTATGAATATCCACTATACTATATCACCTCGTGAGTATCATGAGAAGTAACAGAAGGATTATTAGATTGGAGATAGACAGCAGCTGAAAAAACTTGAAAATTGTGGTTGTTAACCCACCTGCCAAGTTTAACGCTTAAAAAGTTTGCGCGTTTACCGCTAAAAAGATTCCCTTTGTCGTATCTCTTCAGTTTCACGGCACTCCCCTTGTTGCCTCAACCAGTATCGGAATCCTATGTGTCGACATATCGAGTGACGTGCAGTTTCGTGGTCACTTGGAAGAGAAGGCCAAATTGGCCTCTAAAAAGCTTGGCGTGCTCAGTCGAGCGGGACAGTATTCCATG
Organism: Parnassius glacialis; assembly: GCA_033319125.1. Classification (NCBI taxonomy): domain Eukaryota; kingdom Metazoa; phylum Arthropoda; class Insecta; order Lepidoptera; family Papilionidae; genus Parnassius; species Parnassius glacialis. The sequence goes on along the minus strand of JAVANC010000029.1, from coordinate 24,315,044 downwards.
CGGGCACACCGCTTGCAACTTTACAAGGCGCAGGTTCGGCCTCACATGGAATACTGTTCCCATCTCTGGGCAGGGGCGCCCCAGTGCCAGCTCCTTCCACTTGACCGCATCCAGCGCAGAGCGGCTCGAATCGTCGACGACCGAGTTCTTTCCGATCGGCTTGACTCACTGGCACTGCGTAGAGAGGTTGCATCTTTTTGCGTATTTTATCGCATCTACCACGGGGAGTGCTCGGAGGAATTGTTCGGACTAATTTCAGCCGCTCAATTTCACCATCGCACATCGCGACAGAACTTGCGATACCATCCGTATCATCTAGATGATTGGCGGTCCACCACTGTGCGATTCAAAAGAAGTTTTCTCCCTCGCACAACTTCCTTGTGGAATCGATTACCACAAGCGATTTTTCCGTACCGATACGACTTAGGGACCTTCAAGAAAAGAGCCTACTCCTTTTTAAAAGGCCGGCAACGCATCTGCGATTCCCCTGGTGTTGCAGTTGTTCATGGGCGGCGGTAGTCACTTACCATCAGGTGAGCCGCATGCTCGTTTGCCCCCTCTCCTATAAGAAAAAAATTAACATTAAAAAAATAGCGAATATTTCCTATGAGGCAATCTAGAGCAGGTCTTAGTTCAGCTGTTGAGTTTTGATAGGCTGTGGTGATGATGGTGGTGATGAACCGTCTGTGAAGGGAAATTGGCAATTATCAAAGTTGTTGCAATTGAAAATTATCAATTATGTTGAAAAAATGACACGCTGGGTTTGTTGCAAGTTTTTTCAAGGACAGAGATAGAGGTTTTTTTTTCGAACCAGTGGTAACTAAACAATATTGAATAAAAAAGATTCGGATTCTGTTTCTGTTTCTGTACATATCAATGTTTAAAATAAAATATATTCAGCGCATGTAGACTCAAGTCCGCCCTATGTGCCCTTTACCTTAATGTGTTTACATTTTTACATTTGAGTTTTTAAATAAATAAATAAAGGTAAGCCCTCATTATCGTAAAATCGACCCTATGAGTGATGTGTGGTTGCAGGCCTGCTGTGCACCTTGCTTAATTTATGTTGGGAACTGAAGCGGGTACCGGAAGACTGGTGCAAAGCCGTTATAGTCCCAATATATGAGGGAAAGGGGTCACAGCAGGACTGTAAAAACTACCGTGGTATCAGCTTGCTTAGCATTGTGGGTAAACTGTATGCTAAGGTGTTAATTGAAAGAGTTATGGAAAAAACTGATGAAAAATTTGGGATGTGCAAGCTGGATTGAGAAAGGGGATGGGAAATTTATGGCCAAAACCAGAAAGGTTTTTGTGCGTTCATGGACTTGGAAAAGGCTTGTGACAGAGTGGACAGGAACGTGTTATGGCAAATACTGACATTATTTGGGTTGAGCGCTGGTTTGATACAGGCATTAAAGTCTCTTTATAGGGACTCTAGTGCTTGTGTCTAGATCAACAGGGCCTACTCGGACTGGTTAGGCATTCAAAAAGGTGTCAGACAGGGCTGTGTAGCTTCTCCGTGTCTGTGTAATCTATTTATGGACAATTGTTTGCAAACTTTGAAAGTTGAAGAATGTGGGTTGAGAATGAATGAGTTAACCGTCAAATGCCTTTTGTACGCCGATGATTAAGTCATATTTACATCGTCGGCGGCCGATTTGCAAATGATGGTTACTTTAATGAACTGGTCATTAAAAAATAGGAGTATGAAAGTGAACGCAAGTAAGACGATAGTGATTGTTTTTGAAAGAGGAGAAAGTAAAACGTTATGTAGAATAAGAATAGAAGGGAAGTTGATTGAGCAAATGGATTAATTTGTATATTTGGGATGTTTATTTAGCAGGGATAGAAAGGGATAGAAGATATGATAAGTATATAGAACGACGAGTGAGAGCAGGAAATAGAGTGAATGGGGCTCTACACACTATTATGAGGAGTCAGAATGTGTCAAAGAAGGCACGTGTGGCAATTCATAATGCTGTGTTAGTCCCTACTTTAATGTATGGTAGTGAAAGTTGGGTCTGGCAAAAGAAGCATGAGAGTATAATAAATTCTGTAGAAATGCGGTCATTAAGAATTATGCTAGGGCTGAATCTGAATGACAGAGTGAGAAATAGTGTGATAAGAGAAAAGTGTGGTTTGCAAGATGACATTGTGACCAGGATTAAAAAAGGAATACTTCGGTGGTTTGGTCATGTAGAAAAAATGAACGAGTAAAGAGTGACAAAACAAATTTATGTTTCAAAAGTGAACGGCTGAGTCGGGAAGGGACGCCCTAGACGAAGATTTATCAACCAAATCAAATAAATACATTAATATCAAAAAAATACATTGAAAATGGGCCAGATTAGGAGTACCCTTAACCGACGAACATGTATGCGTAGATATATGGATGTAAAGGACGCGAGGGATGTGTGTCAGGATCGCGCCAAATGGAAGTCCGTAGTCTCTGCCTACCCCTCTGAGTGACAGGCGTGAGTGTTTGTTGTTGTGCAACCCTATGAGGCCTATGTTCAGCGGTGTACTTTTGTGGTTTTTCGTGGATTATAATGCATGGATGGATGGATGATTTTGTTCAAGTTGTATGTCCTATGAATAATGTTTATCTATTCCGGTAATACAAAATCAGTATATTAGATTCAGTATATTAAAATTTTATGAATCCTTAATTATAATGAAATTAAATTACGCAGAAACGTCTATTCCTAATTACAAATTTATGTCAGTGCAACGTTCTGTGAAAGGAAATTCAGCAAATTTAACGTGAACAACACCGGCATATTAATGAATTGTCGCGTGCTTTGGTAATGAAACTGTTAAACGGTATTGTGAAATTTATTTTTAATTTTCCTTGACTTTGGTGCAGCCAACATCATTTTTGGATGGTACCTAAGCTACGTAATCATCGGATTTTAAAGATCTTAATATGAGGACAAAAAATACTAAATGAAATCAATATGATACGATGATATTATTTTGTAAGAATACATTTTTTTATTTATGCGCTTATCACACTAAAATCTTTAGATCTCTCTATACACAAAAATACAAATGACGTCACATGGGTGAAATAGGTGGCATAGCCGCATAAGAAAGCGTCATGCTGTTTGCCACCACGGCATACGAGTCATTTTTACTGTAAATGCGCGACAATAGATGTTTTACATCAAAACAACCTAAATATTAAATATAATCAACCACTACATAGTTTAATAGTTCCTACAGTGAGTGATAAGACAAAGTGTATCGAAGACACGATTCCGAATGAGCTTCAATTAATGCGTGATGAGAACTGCCTATCCTTTACACTGTTAACGATTTCCGACTTGGTACTTCGACTCACGACGCCTAATATATGCATGAATCATATTCGACTAAAGATGTCGGTGTCCAAGCTAGGCTATAAGCATGCACTTCTTTAAACTTCCTTGCACGATGAAATCGGAAAAGTACCTGATATATATATCAGAAAAGTGACAATGCTCGTCAAGAAGTTATTTCATGCGCCTCTACCGAAGAATCAATAGATAAAAAATAAAGGTAGAAATTTAGTAGAGTTATGTGTGTATATATTTGTATATATGTATATATTGACAATTTAAATATGTGTGTACACAAGTGTGCATGTATATTATTTATTTTATCTATGATATTATAACCATAATGTATTTTGTTACATGTATGTATATTTTTTAAATTATATTGTTTTTTAATTTTTTTTATTGCTACACCTACGTCAAATTTTCATCACTTCGGGGGTTGAGTGCTAGAGAATACTTTTAGGCATTAAGTCCGCCTATTGTATAAATCTCAATAAGGAAATGCAATAAAAAATAATTGTATATAAAAGAAACTATAAATAGTAGACTTACTGATACAGCCTACGGCTGTTCCTACAAACGGTCAATCTTCGGGGCCCATCAACGAAGATTCTACGAACAGACGCATATCGGGCCGCGATATGGCCGCGTGGAAAACTCTTGTTAAAATAAACTATATGGAAAATGTCCTATCCTACTACAATTCAATGAGAAGGCTAGTATTACTTACCTGCATCTGAGGCGACTGCTGTCTCAGGGCTAGGTCAGGCCGCATGTGGGTGTAGGGTGCATGGGAAGTATGGGTTAGTGATGTGTATATGTGTGTGACTGGTTGTGACAGACCTGACTGGACCGTTGCAGTCGGCAGCAGCCTGGCCTTCAGCACCGCTCCAAATTGTGGTAATCTTCAGCGGCGTCACCCACAGTCACTTTCTTCGTTGGTAACGAGGACAGTTTATTAAATTTGTCGTAAAATTAACTAACTTCCAGACGACACTAACTCTCGTTTGTTATAAAGCGAAACACACAAAACGAATACAGAATTTCCGGATCAAAGGTCACTTCCGTTTTGCGTGGAAATAATTATTTCTAGAACTTGACACTACCTTCTCTAGTATCACAAAGCTCAGCGTTCAACCGACAGCGGAAAATGTTTCCGAACTATATTAAATGCCGCACTAGTAGTTAATATTGCCAAATGCACCCGGCATATAATTTTAGATTACAATTCCTCGTTGTGCACAATTTACTATCAAAACCACCTCTCAAAAATGGAGGTTATTCCGAGCGAATTAACTAAGTATTGTCGATACTGCTTGCAAGCAACTGGTTTTTGCGCTCGCGCGCTCTCGCCACACACACCGCTCGCCCGAACGTCAAAACCGGTATGGCGCCGAGCCGAGCGCCCTCTGGCGTCAAATCCCGAAACCAGCGTTCGGGTGTGAACACTAACATATAAGTTATATTACCCTAGTAACATAAATATCTCAATAAACAATATTACGAGAAAAGAAAACCCTTAACAATCTGATTACTAGCGATATCGCCACGTGTCACTTAATTATTGCAAAGCAATGTGATATAATTCTGGGTAACAACATAGCTTCTACGTACTTAACCAAGAAGTGGCAGTGTAGGAATATCCACTAACCCATATTGTTCTGTAAGAGGTGACAGAGGGAATAAAAACAGGAGATTGGCAGCAGCGTCTTCCCAAAAAATATAAATTTTAAACAAAAAACTGCAGTTGCTAACCCACCGGCCAAGCGTGACAACTATGGTAAATCCCGCCAATGAGGCGTATCGGAACATAATTTGTGAGACACTTAATTCGTAATACCTTGCTTCTATTCCGTAATAGTACATCCCTTTTACATGGTGAACGAGAGTACGGAATCTTCAGTACGGAATCTTCATACAAGCGCATGCACACAATCATGAGATTCAACTACAGTAGTAGATCAACAAAATAACGCGATATTGTATTAGGGCGTCAGGTATTTTCAATCTTAAGCTCTATGTTTGTTGTTACTCTTTTAAACACGTGGAAATATAAGCGAAATAAGCGAAATGGTACTTACCGAATCTGCTTAATAACATTTTCAATTAATTTAAAAAAGAGTCACCGCGACCTAGAGACTGCTCCAACCAACTTCAAACAAAGAAGATTTTAGATGTGGTGTCACCTCTCAGTACTGATAATATGTATAACTAACTTTGAGATACTTACTTATTTCTTTACCTTCCGTCTTTTTCACAAAATTAGGGTGATAAGCGAGCACAGGGCCCATCCGATGGTAAGTGGATGCTGTGGCTAATAGACACCTACATCTATCGTAGATTAAGAATAAAATGTTGATGCGTTGTCACCCGTGAGAACTAAGATAGAATGCCTTATTTCCAGTTAAAAGAGTCTCCAGTTATCTACACTCACCATACGAAACACATCAGCATTTTGCTGAGCTCCTATACACAGCTGCTATTTTACGCTGGTAATCATTGTGCGAGCGTGATCCTTCCCCGGTCGAGTCGACCCATTCGTCATACAACTATAAGATAGTTGCAGTTGCTTTACCACGTAAGTATGGCTGTGCCACGTTAAAAACCTCTTCCTTTCTGGTGGAACAGAATGTTCGTGTTCACACTCAGCACTAATAAATAGCCCGGTGGTTGAATTTTACTATAACACAATTGTAGTCGCAGAACGCTTACGTATCCCGAGGGCGTAATTAAATAGGCTCCCAACTATTTTACCATTTCTCGTTAATATACTAGTATGAATAAACTTAACGCTATTGTAATGCAGACGAACTTCGCAAATATGGGAATATTAACTGAGAAGGTTATCACTGGGTTATGAGCTCCTCTTGAATATTTCTAAGCCAGTGTTTCATTTTATGGTTGTGGGTAATATATGGCAAATCCTTTTCATGAGAGACCCTCGCCCTTCTTCTTAAATAGAATAGAAAAATAGAGTAAACCCGAAGATGTGTCGGATTACTCTCCCATCAAACAATCAGAGTGACGGAATAGGGAGTGCACCTGTGCTTGCGTGCATACACTTGAGCATTGCAATCCTGTCCTGCGTGATGACAAGACTTCGTTGAGACTTCCCGCCCCGTCCATCTGGAGGAAATTCGGTATGTGCAGCAGACTTACGTGGCAAAGGCGTAAACAAATTAGTCATAAATGACAAAAACGTGTTAATAGTTCAGTGAAATATTTTTAATAATTAAAGTTACTTTGTAATATTTTGATGTCGATTATCCCATATAAAACGGTTATTTCAATAAAAGTAAATAAAGACTCAATAATCATATGTCAATAGTTCGCCTCTCCGTTGTAATTTTTTGATCATTTTAGTATTTCAGGCATATATTTCAGGCGTACAAGGCGCTCTGGTGAGGCGCTCGGCGATTGGTGTTAAATTACTGCGGAAACATTGAAGGTGGAGGTTCATTTTCAGGAAATACATACTGCATCAGTTTTGCGCGTAGTTGCTTATTAAAATTATATATATGATTTTGTACAACAAGGATTCGTATAATTTGAAAGATAAGGTCGTGGATTCTTTGCCAGGTGATCTGAAATGACTAAGATACTTAAGTGGAATTGTGTAAAAGTACTTAGTGATTTCGAGGGATCATTTAAATTTATCTTCTGCAATCGTACGCCATATATTTTTTTATACATAAATATACACTTTATATATTTTAATAAAAGTGACAAGCGTGCACACAGTCCACCTGATGGTAAGTGGTTCCTGTGGCTCATAGACATCTACATCTATTCTCGATTACGAATCAAGATGCAGATGCATTGTCACCCGTAAGGACTAAGATGGAATACCTCGTTTCCAGTAAAATGGTCTTCGGTTCACTACACTCACCATACGAAACACGGCATCATTAAGATGCTATTTTACGCAGAGCGTGAAATACGTTACAACAATGAAATACGTTACAGAGAGCCCACGTTCTCTGTAACGTATTTTATTGTTGTAATGTATTTCACGGGGAAGGACCACTCCATCCCCGGACGAGCCGATCCATGCGTGCTACAACTACACTATTAATATAGCTGCAGCATGGATCTTCCACATACGAGACCAAGTGGCTTACCAAGTGGCTGACGCAAGCACTTCACGCTTGTTGAGGGAAGACGAGAGCTGACGAGCGCGAGTGGAAAGAGGGTTATTACCGTTACCATTACAGCCTATCAAAGTTTACTGTTCTGATTTGTTTTCTCCTGTTGCCTCTTACGACACCCAGAGAAAGATATGGGGTAGTAAATATGCTTACACCGCTACTACTCCGTAAGTAAAGAGGGTCCGCTGGGATGAATTTCCAATGCTTGCGTTTGCTTTCGCATTCATTTTTTCGCGCATCTGCGTTTTTATTCTTAATCGAGGATGGTGGACTGTGTACTTCTCGTTTGTTACATTTTTCTATTAAAAAAACAACATTGATAGCTTGATTTAGCCGCGGGTTGTTGTTTGACTCGTTTACGCCTCTGCGGCACAACGACAATGCCGCCAACATTACTTCTTACCAGCCGCAGGAACGAGGTAACCACCCACCAGATGGGCAAGATAGAAAAGGAAATCTCCACCTAATAACTAACCTAATAAAAGTACACGTAGACTAGTTTTAATTAACAAAAGCAACGTTTTTATAGCCGTCTGTAGCTATTCTTTATTAATTATACAGAGCTTATTTTCACTAACTACCGCGTCAGGTGGTGGTGACTTTGCTTTATAGAAAAACATGAGATGTATGGCGCGGGAAATTAATCTAATCATTAATGCAATTTAAACATTTTTGTTAAAAAAAACTTGTTTTGTATGACCTTTTCATAACGTGGTTGAGCCATGTTGCAGCTAAATCATGGTTGTACCACGAATGAGTTGGCTCTACTGTGGCAAGACCACGTTCTCACATAGTAATAGCGGAAAATGGAAGCTCAATGCTATTCTGTATCGTATGGCAAGTGTAAAGAACAGGAGACCATTTTTACTGAAAATGAGATATTACATATTAGTCCTCAGGGTGACAACGCATATGCATTTTGATTGTTAGTAGAGGATAAATGTAGAAATATATGGGCCACAGTATCCAGTTATCATTATTTGGACTGTGTGCTCGTTTGTAACCCCTTTTCTCTTAAAAAAACTACCCATAGTAAAGTAAAGCAGTCAAGTGAAATTACATCCCACATATGTCCTACAACTGGGCACAGGCCACTTCTCATTTCTGAAAGGGTTAGGAGCGATTAGTCCATCGCGTTCCTCCAGTCCACCTCCAACATATTTCTTAGACAAACAGGTTTCCTCACGATGTTTTTCTTTATCGCCGAGCAAGTGATAAATCAGCACATAATTTTGCCATGAACAATTTTATTAGTGCTAGCAGGGTTCAAACCCTGGTTGCCCCTGTACTGTTAAATTAACGGCAAGCGCTTAATCTCTGAGATAATTCAGTTCTTATTATTGTAATAAAGTAAAGGAATATATCATATAATAGATGTCCACTTTCCTTATAGGCATTTGCCTTCTACCATTTCAGCCTTCAACAGCCTATCAAGTCCACGAATTTTCATAGGCCACCTCCTCTTATTGCCGCATGTACGGGTGTGTGTGAGAGGGGGAAGGTGTATTTCTATTAGGTATATTACTACAAGGTGAATAATAATATTTTTATAAATAAAATTTTAAATAAATTTAACTAGCTAGCTAGCTACGAGCTAGTGATGGAGTGCATGTCGCATATTGCTTTCTCTCTCTAGTGTAGATTCACATTATCTATTGAGTGGCCATATTTACTCTGCTCATCTAAATTATAATAGTGGGGTAAAGTTAATTTATACAAGAGTACCTTTTGGAGCCGTAGTTCTATATTTGAGGTAGTTTTATTGCCTCCCGCGGCGGACATTTACGCTTTATTCAAATCCCGCATTGCGACGACGATTGTCCAAGCCAAGGTTCTGTTTAGCTTTAATTTAGGGTTAACGGTTGTTTAGATTTAGCATGAATTTCAGAATTCATTTTAAATGTAAACTCCATGCCACTGCTGCATAGCCAGCCATTTCTTTGTTAAGGAAGTAAAAAGTCGGTAGAAAACCGTGACATTCCAGTTTCAGTTATGATGAATTGTTAGACGAGGAGGTTACCATATGATGTTTTTATTTGTAAAACAAACACCAGCGTAATATAGAAGCCAATATATATAATGCAGTTGTGTTTCGTATGGTGAGTGTAGAGAACTCGTGACACATTTTACTGGTAACTCTTTTCTTTGGATTCTATCTTAGTCCTCATGGAGTGACAAGCCATCTACATTTTTATTTCATGGTCAATTGGATTGAGATTGTTATAGGCCACATTATTTCACATACCATCAGATGAACTGTTACTCTTTTGCCACCCTAATTCTATTTAAAATATTAAAAATCTCATACCGGCTACGGGAAGCAGCGGCATAATACACCTTCGTTACGTGTGGTAATGCTGGAGATAGTAAGTTGATCAAATTGCCTGCCAAACGTGAACATTATCGTTTTATCTTTTCTGTAATTGACATGATCTCTGATCAGATGTCCCTTTTAACTGAGCACAAGGTAAATTGCAACACGGAAATAGCGGTTAAGAAATTTTATGCCGGAATAGATCAAACAGCCTGCTCGTGTACTATGAAATTTTCAGAGAGAATGCCCAAAGTTAACCTATCACATATCGATTACGGACTTTTATAATTATGTAAGGAAACAAAAGCCTAAAGAAAAAGTAAAATTAATTTTAACATATAATGATTTCTTATATTTAAGCGAGCTCAACACAATGAGTAAAACAATTTTACGTTTTATGGTGTGGATACCATCTAGAAGCTTGGCGTTCCAGCACTGTGCGTTTTGCTAGGAGTTTTTTTCAACGTACAAACTCTTTGTTGTTTATCGTTTACCACCTGCGAGTTATCCCCATTGATACGATTTAGGGGACCTTCAAGAAAAGAACTTATGCTTTTCTAAAACGCCGGCAAAGTATTTGCAATTTCCTTGGTGTTACAGTTGTGATTATTTTTCATAGTTTTATCTTTTTTGTACAAGGTGGAGCACGATCGGGCGTTATTTTTTCTGCTTTATCAGGAAAATTATGCCGAAAAAGACATTTTAAATAGACAAAGACAAATTATACTTCGTAAAAACAAAAGCGACTCACAAAACCTTTCTTAACCTACTTCATTACCAAATTATTTAATCTATGGTTAATGAAAACATCTTTACTTTCTGGCCACTAAATGATATCGGGAACGTGACAAAACTGCCTTAAGTCTTTTCTCTTGCCCGCTAAAAAGGAATTTAGATACATACATAGCAACGCCTGTAATCAACAAAAGGATAGGCTGAGTCTAAAGAGCCGCGATCTATTAGGGGCTATGTTTAGTCTCATTATATTTAGCTGGAAAATAAAAAAAAATGTGATTCTGATGTGGTTAGCCATTTCCTCACATATTCACAAACCTAATATTCCACTAGTTGTAAAAGGCAACACATATGCTAGGCAAGTGACACAGTTGGCACATAATTTTTTGTTATAGCCCCACATTAACCGTGGGTGTCATAAGAGCAAGCGTATTCCTGATAACATCTGAATAAAAATCATAAATTGCGGTTATCAACCCCCTGCCAAGTGTAGCAACTATGGAAAAATCCTCCATATGATGCAGTCCATATGATGGCGGAGGCCTATGTTCAGCAGTGGACTTTTATAGACTGTAACAAATAGCCCCACATATAGATGGGACTTATAAGTACCACACCAATAGTATTTTGTGTATATTAAGCCTTAAATAATGTAATAGCATAATGAACAGCTTTCTTCTTCTTCTTCAACAGCCCATATAAGTCCACTGCTGGACATGGGCCTCTCATGTTAAGGGAATGACTTGTCTGAATAAAACGTATTACAGGTGGATTGAGGGTCGCAGTACCAGACGTCTCGAGCCTTTGACGCTACTGCACGTCTCCGATCTTTTTTTATTGTCTGTAGAGTCATTAGGTTACCTAATGATTAGTAAATATTTACATTTTCTACTGAAAATTACAGGTTCTTACTTCATACAAAATAATAATCTTATGACAATAGTGTATATATATATTGATCAAAACTGCATCAAAATCCGTTGCGTAGTATAAAGGATCTAAACGTACAGACTGCTGGAGCGACTTTGTTTTATACTTACTTTGTAGGTATGGTTAAGCGTGAGTATGAATTTGAGTAAAGTTTAGGTAGTGTAGGGAAGGATTTGAAGAGGTGTGTTATGTTTGTATGTGATAATATTTTTTTGTTTATTACTTCTTGTTACTTACAAGTGAGATTGATTCTTTTTTTAAGGAAGGTTTAATGTTGTGAAAAATATCAATATATGAAAAGTTTTTATTATAGCAGTTAAGTGTACAGCTAATGACTGAATTTTGAGCATATTTAGAGCAACGTCACAGAACATTAAACAGAGTCCTGCGTCTGGTAGGCTTTTAAGGAGTATTAAATTGTGGGAATTGAAATATCAATTCAGGATATCAATTTTATTATTATGCCTGGCATAAAAAGGTGTCGAGCCCACCCATTGGTGATACAACCATAATATAGCTGCAGATTGGTTCTACTACGTATAAAAGTTCATGAAAAATGAAATTAACAATCCATTTGTAAATGTAAACAAACAATAGGCACGATATCAATTATGCGTGACGTTATATAAGTCGATTGTTCAATTTAGACCAGGAGCTACACAATTTTTTGCAATGCAATTTACTATAACGTTCCCCAATTTCATCCGCAATATTAAAAATAAACTGAAGACGGAGCGTTTCTGGTCAGTGCTTTTAATCACTAAAAATGTATGCCTACCCGTAGCTGCACGGTGTTAAAGACTGCGTTATTACTTACAGTAGAAATTCAAAATTAATGGTTTCTATACGGCACTGAAAGTTACTGGAATCAAGACAGTGACACAACATTACTATTTAAAAATGTATTTATTGCTTTGCGAAGTATTCTCCGCGAAATTTGACATATTTTTCCATCCGATGGAACCAATCTTTGAAGCAACCATTTCATTCGAAATTTGGGGTCTCCAAAATGGCCGTTTTGTAGGCGTCCACAGCTTCTTCAGGTGATGAAAATCTCTGTCCACGCAATTTATTCTTTGTTTAAAGGGAAAGTATAGAAATCATTAGGGCTTAGGTCGGGGCTGTACGGCGGATGGTCTAATAATTCTTTGTTTTCTTGCTCTAAAAACTCTTTTGTTCTGTGTGCGGTGTGAGAACTCGCATTATCGTGATGGAGGATGATGCGGCGGTTGCAGTTCTCTTCAATTTTTGTTGGCTTTAACTCATTTTCGAACACCCAAACTCGTGACTGGTTTTTTGTTTCGGATTCGTACGCATATATCCAGGATGCGTCACCAGATACAATGTTGTATACAGCATTTGAGGATTCTACGTGGAATCTTTCGAGAGTTCTGACGCACCAAGTAACGCGAGCCGCTTTTTGCTCTTCATAGAATGCGGTATCCATCCGGAAAACAACTTTCTTACACCTAATTGTTCACGCAAGATTATTTGTATTTGACTCATGCCAATGTCTAAAGTTGCCTGAATTTCACGGTATGTCACATGTCGATCTTCCTCAATCAGCTTACGCACAGCATCAACGTTTTCTTGGGTGACTGCAGTTTTTGGACGACCTTGACGGGTATCATCACTGAGCTTGACACGTCTACGTTGAAATTCAGCAAACCAGCGATAAATTGTGGTTTTAGATGGGGCTTCATCTTAATATGCAGAAATCATCCAGTCAATACACTGTTTTTGTGTTAAACCACTTCGAAAGTCATAATAAATCATCGCTCTTGAATTTTATCGAGTCAATTCCATTTTCTCAACGACTAAACAAGTTTGACAAAACCTTGTGACAAGAACGAGAATCTTTTTTTAAATAAATAAGTGGTATTCGATTTTTAAAACCAAAGAGTTTTCAATTAAAAATATTTTAATATGACAGGAACAGTGGAAATATTCCATTTCCGATACTTTTAGTGCAGCCTATGTATTTGAAAATTACTTCTTTTTATAACTTCGCTATTTCTATAATTAATTTTATTTTATTGTAACCGTGAAGTAATCGTGTATAAATATCCACTTTACTATATCACCTCGTGAGTGTCATGAGAAGTAACAGAGGGAAATCAGATTGGAGATAGACAGCAGATGAAAAAACCTGAACATTGCGTTAGTCAACCCACCTGCCAAGTTTAGCCAACATTAAAAAAATAGCGAATATTTCCTATGAGGCAATCTAGAGCAGGTCTAGGTTCAGCTGTTGACTTTTGATAGCCTGTTGATCACAACATCATCATCAGATGATGGTGGTGATAAACCGTCTGTGAAGGGAAATTTGCAATTATCAAAGTTGTTGCAATTAAAAATTATCAATTATGTTAAAAATTGATTTGCTGGGTTTCTTGCAAATTTTTTTAAGGACAGAGATGAAGCACTCTTTGGGAAGACCTATATTTAGCAAATCGATCCGGATGTTTCAACCGAACATAACAATGTTTAAAATAAAATACATATACAGCGTATGTAGACTCAAGTCCGCCCTATGTGCCCTTTATCTTAGGTGTTACATTTAAGTTTTAAATAAATAAATAAAGATAAGCCCTCATTATGGTAAAATCGACCCTATGAGGCCTATCTTCAGCGGTGTACTTCTGGTTTTTCGTAGATTATAATGCATGGATGGATGGATGATTTTGTTCAAGATGTATGTCTATGAATAATGTTTATCTGTTTCGATAATACAAAATCAGTCCTCAGTATATTAAAAATTTATGAATCCTTAAATATAATGATATTGAATTACGTAGAAACGTCTATTCCTTATTAAAAATTTAAGTCAGTGCAATGTTCTGTGAAAGAAAATTCAGCAAATTTAACGTGAACAACACCGCCAGATTAATGAAGTGTCGCGTGCTTTGGTAATGAAACTCTTAAACGATATTATGAATTTGGAAATTTATTTTTAATTATCCTCGACTTTGGTGCAGCCAACATCATTTTTGGATGGTACCTAAGCTACATAATCACCGGATTTTAAAGATTTTAATGTGAGCACAAAAAAGAATAAATGAAATCAATATGATATGATGATATTATTTTGTAAGAATACATTTTTTTATTTATGCGCTTATAACATTAAATTCTATAGATCTCTCTATACACAGAAATACAAGTGACGTCACATGGGTGAAATAGGTTGCATAGCGGCATAAGAAAGCGTCATGCCGTTTGCCACCACGGCATACGAGCCGTTTTTACTGTAAATGCGCGACAATAGATGTTTCACATCAAAAACAACTTAAAAATTAAAAATAATAAACCACTACATAGTTTAATAGTTCCTACAGTGAGTGATAAGACAAAGTGTATCGAAGACACGATTCCGAATGAGTTTCAATTAATGCGTGATGAGAACTGCCTATCCTTTTCACTGTTAACGATTTCCGACTTGATACTTCGACTCACGACGCCTAATATATGCATGAATCATATTCATGAGTCCAAGCTAGGCTATAAGCATGCACTTCTTTAAACTTCCTTGCACGATGAAATCAGAAAAGTACCTAAACAATGCTCGTCAAGAAGTTAGTTCGTGCGCCTCTATCGAAGAATCAATAGATAAAAATAAAGGTAGAAAAAAATAGATAAAAAATAAAGAATTATGTGTGTATATATTTTTATATATGTATATATTGACAATTTGAATATGTATGTACACAAGTGTGCATATATATTATTTATGATATTAAAACCATAATGTATTTTGTTACATGTATGTATATTTTCTAAATTTTATTGTTTTTTGAATTTTTTTATTATTGCTACACCTACGTCAAATTTTCTTCACTTCGCGGGTTGAGTGGTAGAGAATACTTTTAGGCATTAAGTCCGCCTATTGTATCCATCTTAAAAGGGGAATGCAATAAAGATTAAAATTAATAAATAAATATCACCTTAATTGTATATAAAAGAAGCTATAAATAGTAGACTTACATATAAGTTATGTTACCCTAGTAACATAAATATCTCAATAAACAATATTACGAGAAAAGAAAACCCTTAACAATCCGATTACTAGCGATATCGCCACGTGTCACTTAAATATCGCAAAGAAATGTGACATAATTCTAGGTAACAACATAGCTTCTACGTACTTAAACAAGTAGTGGCAGTGTAGGAATATCCACTAACCGATATCGTTCTGTAAGAGATGACACAGGGAATAAAAACAGGAGATTGGCAGCAGCATCTTCCCAAAAAATATAAAATTTAAACAAAAAACTGCAGTTGCTAACCCACCGGCCAAGCGTGACAACTATGGTAAATCCCGCCAATGAGGCGTATCGGAACATAATTTGTGAGACACTTAATTCGTAATACCTTGCTTCTGTTCCGTAGTAACACATCCCTGTTACATGGTGAACGAGAGTACGGAATCTTCATACAAGCGCATGCACACAATCGTGAGATTCAACTACAGTAGTAGATCGCAAAATAACACGATATTGTATTAGGGCATCAGGTATTTTCACTCTTACCCTCTATGTTTGTTGTTACTCTTTTAAACACGTAGAAATATAAGCGAAATAAGCAAAATGGTACTAACCGAATCGGATTAATAACATTTTCAATTAATTAAAAAAAGAGCCACCGCGACCTAGAGACAGCTCCAACCAACTTCAAACAAAGAAGCTTTTAGATGTGGTGTCACCTCTCAGTACTGATAATATGTATAACTAACTTTGAGATACTTCCTTATTTCTTTACCTTCCGTCTTTTTTACAAAATTAGGGTGATAAGCGAGCAGACGGCCCATCCGATGGTAAGTGGATGCTGTGGCTAATAGACACCTACATCTATCCTAGATTAAGAATAAAATGCTGATGTGTTGTCACCTGTGAGGACTAAGATGGAATGCCTCATTTCCAGTTAAAAGAGTCTCCAGTTATATACACTCACCATACGAAACACATCAGCATTTTGCTGAGCTCCTATACACAGCTGCTATTTTACGCTGGTAATCATTGTGCGAGCGTGATCCTTCCCCGGTTGAGTCGACCCATTCGTCATACAACTATAAGATAGTTGCAGTTGCTTTACTACGTAAGTATGGCTGTTCCACGTTTAAAACCTCTTCCTTTTTGGTGGACCAAAATAGTTGAGTCTACACTCAGCAGTAATTAATAGCCCGGTGGTTGAATTTTACTATAACACAATTGTAGTCGCAGAATACTTACATATCCCGAGGGCGTAATTAAAAAGGCTCCCAATTATTTTACCATTTCTCGTTAATATACTAGTATGAATAAACTTAACGCTATTGTAATGCAGACGAACTTCGCAAATACGGGAATATTAACTGAGAAGGTTATCACTGGGTTATGAGCTCCTCTTGAATATTTCTAAGCCAGTGTTTCATTTTATGGTTGTGAGTAATATATGGCAAATCCTCTTCATGAGAGCCCCCGCTCTTCTTCTTAAATAGAATAGAAAAATAGAGTAAACCCGAAGATGTGTCGGATTACTCTCCCATCAAACAATGAGAGTGACGGAATAGGGAGTGCACTTGTGCTTGCGTGCATACACTTGAGCATTGCAATCCTGTCCTGCGTGATGACGAGACTCCGTTGAGACTTGTCGCCCCGTTAGTCTGGAGGAAGAAATTCGGTCTGTGCAGCAGACTTACGTGGCAAGGGCGTAAAAAATTA
This sequence comes from Parnassius glacialis, assembly GCA_033319125.1. Lineage (NCBI taxonomy): Eukaryota > Metazoa > Arthropoda > Insecta > Lepidoptera > Papilionidae > Parnassius > Parnassius glacialis. Next base: position 24,297,898 of record JAVANC010000029.1, on the reverse strand, counting down.
GTCATAAATGACAAAAACGCGTTAAGAGTTCAGTGAAATAATTTTAATTTTTACTTAATAATAAAATGTCAATAGTCCGCTTCTCCGTGGTAACTTTTTGATCATTTTAGTATTTCAGGCATATATTTCAAGCGTACAAGGCGCTCGGGTAAGGCGCTCGGCGATTGGTGCCTAGGGCGCCACATTTTCGGCTAGTTAAATTACTGCGAAACGTTGAAGGTGGAGGTCCATTTTCAGGAAATAGTAGGTATTTACGTACGTTACGTACGCATCAGTTTTGCGCGTATTTGCTCATTAAAATTATGTATATGATTTTGTACAACAAAGATTCGTATATTTTGGAAGATAAGGTGGTGGATTCTTTGCCAGGTGATCTGAAATGACTAAAATACTTAAGTGAAATTGTGTAAAAAAACTTAGTGATTTCGAGGGATCATTTAACCAAAGGCTGCACTAAAAGTATCGGGAATGGAATATTTCCACTGTTCCTGTCATATTAAAATATTTTTAATTGAAAACTCCTTGGTTTTAGAAATCGAATACCATTTATTTATTTAAAAAAAGATTCTCGTTCTTGTCACAAGGTTTTGTTAAACTTGTTTAGTCGTTGAGAAAATGGAATTGACTCGAGAAAATTCAAGAGCGATGATTTATTATGAATTTAGAAGTGGTTTAACACAAAAACAGTTTGTTGACTGGATGATTTCTGCATTTTAAGATGAAGCCCCATCTAAAACCACAATTTATCGCTGGTTTGCTGAATTTCAACGTGGACGTGTCAAGCGCAGTGATGATCCCCGTTAAGGTCGTCCAAAAACTGCAGTCAGCCAAAAAAACGTAAGCTGATTGAGGAAGATCGACATATGTCATACCGCGAAATTCAGGCAACTTTAGACATTGGCATGAGTGAAATACAAATAATCTTGCATGAACAATTAGGTGTAAGAAAGTTGTTTTCCCGATGGATACCGCATTCTTTGAAGAGCAAAAAGCGGCTCGCGTTACTTGGTGCGTCAGAACTCTCAAAAGATTCCACGCAGGATCCTCAAATCCTGTATACAACATCGTATCAGGTGACGAATCCTGGATATATGCGTACGAACCCGAAACAAAAAACCAGTCACGAGTTTGGGTGTTCGAAAATGAGTTAAAGCCAAAAAAAATTGTTCGTTCACGGAGTGTTGCAAAAAAAATGGTGGCCACGTTTGTCTCCAAAACCGGCCATGTTACGACTATTTCTCTTGAGGGACAAAGAACGGTTAATGCAGAATGGTATGCTAGCATTTGTTTGCCACATGTCGTTTCAGAACTCCGTAAAGAGAACTGCAACCGCCGCATCATCCTCCATCACGACAATGCGAGTTCTCACACCGCACACAGAACAAAAGAGTTTTTAGAGCAAGAAAACAAAGAATTATTAGACCATCCGCCGTACAGCCCCTAAGCCCTAATGATTTCTATACTTTCCCTTTAAACAAAGAATAAATTGCGTGGACAGAGATTTTCATCACCTGAAGAAGTTGTGGACGACTACAAAACGGCCATTTTGGAGACCACAACTTCCGAATGGAATGGTTGCTTCAAAGATTGGTTCCATCGGATGGAAAAATGTGTCAAATTTCGCGGAGAATACTTCGAAAAGCTATAAATACATTTTTAAATATTAATGTTGTGTCACTTTCTTGATCTTATCTTCTGCAATCGTACGCCATATTTTTTTTATAAATTAATATATATTTTAATAAAAGTGACAAGCGTGCACACAGTCCACCTGATGGTAAGTGGTTCCTGTGGCTCATAGACATCTACATCTATTCTCGATTACGAATCAAGATGCAGATGCATTGTCACCCGTAAGGACTAACATGGAATACCTTGTTTCCAGTAAAAATAGTCTTCGATTCATTACACTCACCATATGAAACACGGCAGCATTAAGATGCTATTTTAAGCAGAGTGTGAAATACATTACAACAATAACATACGTTACAGAGAGCCCACGTTCTCTGTAACGTATTTCATTGTTGTAATGCATTTCACGGGGAAGGACCACTCCTTCCCCGGTCGAGCCGATCCATGCGTGCTACATCTACACTATTAATATAGCTGCAGCATGGCTCTTCCACATACAAGACCAAGTGACTTACCAAGAGGCTGACGGTAAAGGGAAAACATCTTGAGGAGACCAACATGTCTGACGCTAGCACTTCACGCTTGTTGAGGGAAGACGAGAGCTGACGAGCGCGAGTGGAAAGAGGGTTATTACCGTTACCATTACAGCCTATCAATGCTTAATGTTCTGATTTGTTTCCCCCTGTTGCCTCTTACGACACCCACAGGAAGATATGGGGTAGTAGATATGCTTACACCGCTACTACTCCGTAAGTAAAGAGGGTCCGCTGGGATGAATTTGCAATGCTTGCGTTTGCTTTTGCGTTGATTTTTTCGCGCATCTGCATTTTTATTCTTTATCGAGGATAGATGTCTATGACCACATAATCCAATAACCATCAGGTGGACTGTGTACTTCTCGTTTGTTACATTTTTCTATTAAAAAAACAACATTGATCGCTTGATTTAGCCTCGGGTTGTTGTTCGACTCGTTCACGCCTCTGCGGTGCAACGACAGTGCCGCCAAAATTACTTCTTACCAGCATTAGGAAACAGGTAACCACCCACCAGATGGGCAATATAGAAAAGGAAATCTCCACCTAGTAAGTAACCTAATAAAAGTACACGTAGACTAGTTTTAATTAACAAAAGCAACGTGTTTATAGCCGTCTGTAGCTATTCTTTATTAATTATACAGAGCTTATTTTCACTAACTACCGCGTCAGGTGGTGGTGACTTTGCTTTATAGAAAAACATGAGATGTGTGGCGCGGGAAATTAATCTAATCATTATTGCAATTTAAACATTTTTGTTAAAAAAAACTTGTTTTGTATGACCTTTTCATAACGTGGTTGAGCCATGTTGCAGCTAAATCATGGTTGTACCACGAATGAGTTGGCTCGACTGTGGCAAGACCACGTTCTCACATAGTAATAGCGGAAAATGGAAGCTTAATGCTATTCTGTATCGTATGGCAAGTGTATGGAACAGGAGACCATTTTTACTGAAAACGAGATATTACATATTAGTCCTCAGAGTGACAACGCATATGCATTTTGATTGTTAGTAGAGGATAAATGTAGAAATATATGGGCCACAGTATCCAGTTACCATCATTTGAACTGTGTGCTCGTTTGTAACCCCTTTTCTCTTAAAAAAAGTACCCATAGTAAAGTAAAGCTTTGAACTGAAATTACATCCCACATATGTCCTACAACTGGGCACATGCCACTTCTTATTTCTGAAAGGGTTAGGCCTCTTTTCCATTACACGGTTTCTCGCCGTGAAAATCTACGGTTAATTCGCCGCGTGTAGGCACGGTCGTCAGTGTGGTATGGATCACTATATGAGCTTGTCGACATGCACGGTGGCGCCAAGGCACGGCGCCGCGGCCGCGTGCGCCGTGACTGCCCCTCGGCGCGCCGCGTCTACGCACGGCGTGATTTTCACCAGTGTTGTATGGCAGTCTATCGGGGTGTGTCGACGGTGCCGGACGTACGCACGGATTCGTGACCGCTTATATACGCTGTTTCGCGATTTTATTATAAAATGAACATAAATCAAGAATTATTAATTACGTTGATTCAAGAAAGGCCTGTAATATGGGATAAGACCATCGACGATTATAAAAATAAGCGGCTTAAATATGATTCCTGGAAAGAAATATTTATTCATTTCCAGCCCACATTTGAAGATTTAAGTGGTGATGAGAAAAACAAGTTTGGTAAGTTACAGATATTTAATTATTAACTTTTTACTTATGCATAGTTGTTTTGATAGGAGAGGCGACCTTCGTTAGATACAAAATATTGTGCAAATCTGTTGCGAACTTCATTAGCCGCCAAACTTCCGCGAACTGCATTCGTGATAGGTAACTGAATTAGTTCCGATTCTGAATCAAGGGTGGACTCATTTTCACTCGCATTGTGAAACTGAAAGTTTTCCTGCTTATGTATAAAATTTTGCAAAACACAACATGTTTTCACAATATCAACTGCCAAATCGATGGACACATTCATTGGCCGGTGAAAAATTCGCCATTTATTGGATAAAATGCCAAACGCACATTCAACAAATCTTCGCGCTCTTGTGAGTCTGTAGTTAAATGTACGTTTTAATTGATCAAGCTGATGACCACCAAATGGACGAAGCAAGTGATAATGCAAAGCAAAGGCTTCGTCCGCAACGAACACATATGGCAAATCGTAGTCAATTCCAGGCAAACGTGTTGCATCGGGTAGATTTAATCCGTTGTTTGTTAAATTTTTCCAAAATGGGGTCTCTTTAAACACACTGGAATCACACTCCTTTCCGTAAGCGCCAACGTCAACAAATATAAAGTTGTAATCGCTATCTACTACTGCCATCAAAACTATAGAAAAAAAATGTTTGTAATTTAAAAACATCGAGCCACTATCAATTGGCTTAATAAGTCTGATGTGTTTTCCATCGACCGCTCCTAAGCACAGCGGGAAGTTGGAAGATTCTTGAAATTTGCTTGCAATGTGTAGCCAGTCTTCTTTAGATGGCATTTTCATATATTCTTTATACAGTTCTAACCAAATGTAGTGGCATACTTCACGTACGATGCAACTTATGGTTTTTATTCCAATTCTATAGCTGTAGTATAGGTCAGTAAAGGTATCTCCTGTTGCTAGATACCTGAAATATAAAACAAAACGGTTCAGGTTCAAATACTAAAACCCCATTTTAGGTCGGGGTCGATTCAGTTTAGGTCGGGGGTTTTCATAAATTTTGAATTTAATAATTATTATTTATTTATTTTCAGGGCAAATGGTGATGAAGAAGTGGACCAATATGAAAGATAGCTGGATAAAATATGACAAAAAAATTAATGAATGTAAGTCTGGTTCTTCAGCAAAAAAAAATAAGAAAATATATGTTCTATGATGAAATGATGTTCCTAAAAAAAAATGTTGAGCATCGCAAGACCGATTCTAACATGACTGAACATGTTCATGATTCTAGCCTCAGTAATGAAAATTTTGATAGTGCAGTCCCGAATCAATCAAGCTCGGGATACACTGAACGGAGTGAGACGCAAAGGGCTAAAAAAAAAAGAAAAAATGAACTAAGTGAAGTTGACATTAGGTTTATGAAGTTTATGGATTCAGCAGAACGAGATGAGAAAAAGAAAAGCCGTAGTATGAACTTTTTTATGGGAATCGCTGATACAGTTGACAAGTTCAGTGATGAAAATATGATAGACTTTCAGTTTCAAGTAATTTCAATAATTAAAAATATTCAACAAAGACAGTGTACTCAGTATATACCTACATCAAGAAACCAATGGGATCAAGGCCATCAAGGATATTTAAGTGGTACAGCATCCTCAAATGCGCAATCGTCAACATATGGATATTCTACAGCTGCTAGATCGAGCTATGGAATAAGTCGTCCACAGACGTCTTCTCATGATTTTGGACACGGTTCTGGTTTAGAGCCAATCCACTACCGACCCGAATCACAATTATCTGTACATAGTGTAAATGCGGAAAGTATCTCGGCAGATTCTCAAGTTTCTATTGAAGACGAATTCGATTTTAGTACCGCACTTGAGTAGCATTTTCAGCGTAGTGTATTTTTTGATTTACTTGTTCTTAAATTAATAATTATTAAAATTCAATTACATGTAATAATTTTGTTTGTGTGCAATAAACAATTTTAAACTAAAATATGTCATTTAATTTTGTACCTACTTACCTCAGAGTTACAGCCAATCTTTCTGCGGGCGATATACTCTCTCGCATAAAAGTATCTTGATGTTTTAGTTCCTGGGATAATTTTTGGAGCAAGTTGTCGAATGTAGTTTTCTGCATTCTAAAATAATTGTAAAACTTGTCTTCATCTTCTCTCAATTGATTCTTGACAAGTGTATGAAACGCGCCATATTCCTCCCTTTTTTCTAAAATCGGATGTATCCAAAACCTTACTTCCCTTTTTTTTTCTATTTTCTTTTTCCTATATATGTAATAAGCAACTATAATCTTTTTTTTCGTAAGAAAATTCATGACGCAGCACGTCCTACACAGCCCGAGTAAAAAGCGCTACTAGCCAGTACTTACCAATGTCTCGCGCGGTGATTTTGCCGTATCATGTACAAGCTAGCACTTTTTTTCAACCGTACGGCTTACACACCGTACGTTTGAACAACCGTGTAATGGAAAAGATGCCTTAGGATCGATTAGTCCATCGCGTTTCTCCAGTCCACCTCCAACATATTTTTTAGACAAACAGGTTTCCTCACGATGTTTTTCTTTATCGCCGAGCAAGTGATAAATCAGCACATAATTTTACCATCAACAATTTTATAAGTGCTAGCAGGGGTCAAACCCTGGTTGCCCCTGTACTGTTAAATTAACGGCAGGCGCTTAATCTCTGAGCTAATTCAATTCTTATTATTGTAATAAAGTAAAGGAATATATTATGTAATAGATGTCCACTTCCCTTATAGGCATTTGCCTTCTACCATTTCAACCTTCAACAGCCTATCAAGTCCACGAATTTTCATAGGCCACCTCCTCTTATTTTCCTCATGTACGGGTGTGTGTGAGAGGGGGGAAGGTGTATTTCTATTAGGTATATTACTACAAGACAATAAGAATATTTTTATAAATAAAATTTTAAATAAATTTAACTAGCTAGCTAGCTACTAGCTAGGGATGGAGTGCATGTCGTATCTTGCTTTCTCTCTCTAGTGTAGATTCACATTATCTATTTAGTGGCCATATTTACTCTGCTCATCAAAATTATAATATTGGGGTAAAGTTAATTTATACAAGGGTACCTTTTCAAGCCGTAGTTCTATATTTGAGGTAGTTTAACGTTCCCGCGGCGGACATTAACGCTTTGTTCAAATCCCGCAATGCGACGACTATTGTCAAAGCCAAGGTTCTGTTTAGCTTTAATTTAAGGCTGAACGGTTATTTATATTTAGCATGAATTTCAGAATTCATTTTAAATGTAAACTCCATGCCACTGCTGCATAGCTAGCCATTTCTCTGTTAAGGGAGTAAAAAGTCGGAGGAGAACCGTGACATTCCAGTTCCAGTTATGACGAATTGTTAGACGAGGAGGTCACCATATGATGTTTTTATTTGTAAAACAAACACCAGCGTAATATAGAAGCCAATATATATAATGCAGCTGTGTTTCGTATGGTGAGTGTAGAGAACTCGTGACACATTTTACTGGTAACTCTTTTCTTTGGATTCTATCTTAGTCCTCATGGGGTGACAATCTATCTACATTTTTATTTCATGGTCGAGTGGATTGAGATGGTTATAGGCCACATTATTCACTTACCATCAGGTGAACTGTTACTCTTTTTTTCACCCTTATTCTATTTAAAATATTAAAAATCTCGTACCGGCTACGGGATGCAATGGCAAAATACACCTATGTTACGTGTGGTAATGCTGGAGATAGTAAGTTGATCAAATTACATGCCAAATGTGAACATTATCGTTTTATCTTATCTATAATTGCCACGATCTCTGTTCAGATTTTCTTTATAACTGAACACAAGGTAAATTGTAACACGGAATTGCGGTTAAGAAGTTTTATGCCAGAAAAGATCAAACAGCCTGCTCGTGTACTATGAAATTTTCAGAGAGAATGCCCAAAGTTAAGCTATCACATATCGATTAAGGACTTTTATAATTATGTAAGGAAACAAAAGCCTAAAGAAAAAGTAAAATTAGTTTTAACATATAATGATTTCTTATATTTAAGCGAGCTCAACACAATGAATAAAACTATTTAACGTTACCATCCACACCATCTAGAAGCTTGGCGTTCTAGCACTGTGCGTTTTGCTAGGAGTTTTCTTCATCGTAAAACCTCTTTGTTGTTTATCGTTTGCCACCTGCGATTTATCCCCATTGATACGACTTAGGGACCTTAAAGAAAAAAACTTATGCTTTTCTAAAACGCCGGCAAAATATTTGCAATTTCCCAAGTGTTGCAGTTGTTTATGGGCGGCGATAATTGAGCCACAAAGTCATTTGCCCCCTTCTACAAAAATAAATCTAACTACAAGATAACTCAGAGTAGATATATAGGGAGTCACTCATTGTTTTCTATGGTGACCCCTTTGCAAACCTCTGGATGCTTTTTTTATCTATGAGGACTTATCTGAATTATTGAAGAAAAGACCAAGCCCTTAGAAATGTACAAAAAATAATATTTCCATAAGAACTAATTCAGAGGCGGAGTAAAATTATAAAATATCGGTTTGTGGCTGACCACAGGTTACAAGGAAACCAGAAGATGGGTAGCAGCGTCTTCCTAGTAACAACTATAAAATATAAAACTAAAGTGGCCAACCCGAAAACCCTAAAGAGACAATCTATAGAAAAGCCTATGTTCAGCAGTGGACTTTAATAGGTGATTATGAATAAATGAATGAAAAAAACATACGAAAATATATTTTGATCAAGGAATTTCAGCTTTTTGCTGCACGTTACGGTGATAGGATACGGTAATCGTATCGTATTTGAAATTTGAAATTAATGCGAATTAATTTTGTCTTTCCAAACTTGGTTAACTTTTCAAAGAAGGCTTATGTTATATCTTATAACAATAACGACAGTATTAAGGCTGTAAGTTGTTAACGTACGTCAGTAACATAATTAATTGTATAAGGCTATAGTTGATCTGAACTTAAAGAGTAAGACATGTAGTTCAAAGGTTTATTTGTCTATCTAGACTTTCGTCTTAAAATAAAGTTTCAAACGTGGTAGAGCAACGCTGCAGTTATATTATATTGGTCAGTTAGAATCGGTTGCCTCGACATTATCGAATACCAGCGTAATATTGCAGCTTAATGCTGCTGTGTTTTGTGTGATGTATGGGGAAATCCAGATACTCATTTTACTAGAAACGAGACATTTCATCATAATTCTCAGGAGTGCCAACGCATTTTGATTCTTAATCAAGGATAAATGTCGTTGTCTTTGGGCCACAGAATTCACTTACCGTCAAGTGGACTGTGAGGTCGTTTGTCACCCTTATTCTATAAAAAAAGGAAATATTTTATATATTTCCATTTTTTCGCTCGCAGAGCATAATGATTCATATCAGTGAAATAAAAATTAAATGAAAACAAAATCTCTACTGACTCAGTCATTGGCACGGGTAAACGCTACAGGACGTAATTAATTTAGAAATGCCTTGAGAGAATTATAAACCATCAGCCATTGTTAATGATAAGGTTAACTTTCAGGTTTTGTCGTTAGCGTCAAGTGCGCAGAATAGTTGAGAAAATTGCGAATTAATTGTTTGAAAAAAAATATTTCAAAAGTAAAATGTGACGAACTTAACGTAGTAAAACAATTTCTACTTAACTTAATAGCTTCTTAAGTAGGTTTTGAAGAATGTTATATGTTCTTTTTTAAATTAAACAAATACTGGTTATACTATCATACTACTAATACTAATGCTATTTACATTACTAATGCTCGCTTTAATCACTTATTTTAAGCTTAAAATGCTTGTATTGGGAGTGGTTCACGACAGAAGTCGAATGGCAGATTCGAACCCACGATCTTTTGAGTTCGCGATCCACACCCTGCCAATAGGTTACTGTCGCTTGTACACTAAATTAATAAATTTTTTTCACAGGATAGGATGATTAACGAGCACACAGTCCACCTGATTGTAAGTGGTTGCTATGAGCCATAGACATCTACATATATCCTCAATAAAGAATCAAAATTGCAAATACGTTATCACCCGTGACGGCTAAGATAGAATGCCTCTTTTCCAGTAAAAGGGGTGTCCGTCTTCCTGCACTCGCCATATGAAACACAGCAGTGTTAAGTTGCTATTTTACACTGATATTCTGTGAGAGCGTGGTCCTTACCCGGTCGAGTCGAAAAATTCGTGCTATAACTATACTACTAATATAGGTGCAGCAGCGAGTTATTTTATATTCCTGACGTTTCAAGCACTACAGCACACCTCTGAACATGGGTTATTAGTTTTATTTAAATCCCGGCCCAACCCATTCCAGCTCCAACTGTAATATAACTGCAGCATGCCTGCACCAAATATTAAATATCCTGAAATGACTTACTAAATACTAGCAGTGTGATTTGATTAAAACATAAACATTATAATTCGGAAAGCCAATATATATAGTTTTATAAACAAAACCTGCTTATAGTAATGCTACGAAGCGTGCAAACAACGTAGTTCTCTTAGACAATGCAAGTTGATACGTTAATGAAAATTTATGTATATGCGAAGTGCAAAGATGAAATATATTGTTTTTAGTTGCATCTACGGCGTAGCATGCTACAAAGGGAAAATGCTATGTTAAGAGGTGTCAGAGATATTCTTCTTCTTTAATGATATAGAATATTATTATTTAAAAATAAGGTGATCGCCACCATGCTGGTTCTATGAAAAATCATTTAAAAATTTATAAACGAAATTATTGTTAAGTGAAATATGTTTGAAAAAAATGTCCCGTTGGGTTTCTTGCTGGTTCTTCCCAGCACAGAGGTATTGTCCGAACCAGAAGTAAATAAAAAATGACTTTTAATAAGAGTTATGTAATGATCAATATTGAATAAAAATTATTCTATTCTATTATATTCTAATGTCCTGTATGTTTTCTGCTTGACAAGGGCCTCTGCCATTATAGAGTGGAATTGCCTTAATCATCGCGCTTCGTGTGCGGGTTGTCAATCCAATCGCAATATTTTTTTACTTGTCGGAAATATCGAGAATACATCAGAAGGTAGAAGGAAAAATAAAAATAGTCTGAGAGCGCATATTCAACTTGCTCTCTTGGTTACGCAATTAATCATTATCAGTAATAAGATAATTGTTACTGATAATGATTAACAAAGATTGTGTATAGAGCAATTACAGTTCGACCACACCGTAACACGTGCCCACCACAATCACAGAGCCGTGTAACATGAGGGATGTAAGTACATGATAACATATATATGCAAAACAACAGCAACACTACACGTCTCAGTTTAACACAGAGCAGCCTCTTAGCAACACAATATTCTTCGCCAACACCAGAAGAACTACGAGTATCACAACGGACAGAACCACGATACTCTTTCGTTCAATTATTACGTAGAATGACTGACTATCTCGCGCACGGTGCTTACAGTGAACTATATACTGCACAAACGATTGGGATTTTTCTCGATATACCCTCAATTCTTGCCCGCCACCATCGATATGACGGTACGCTTGAGTGACGAAACCTCTCGCTCACTCTCGATCCATCCGGCCCATCCATTTCACAGAGGCGCCGACAAACTTATTATAAGCTAGTGCTTGAACAATCTCCTGTGGTGGTAAGTAAGTGGTGGTACTTTACGTCTTGCACTATTGATGATGCTTCCCGTCGATTGTATTTGTATTTCACGTCGAGAGTAATGATATGGTTATAACGCCATCTATCGGAAGCCATAAAATATTTATAGAATTTTCGCATTCGAATAGACGCTCCTTACAACATCTTCGGGACGAAATGAAACGATGAACTCCCCACGTGGTAGAGCAGCTATGTCATGGTTATAGCACGAATAGATCGGCTCGGTCGGGGTAGGACCACACTCTCGTCTCCCCCGAACAGGTTCCCGCCTTGTCGTGGCGGGGGGGCTTAGTATCCGTGGCTTGGTCACCCACGGTGAACAAAGAGGAACCCCTTGGCTGGCCCGTGGTGTAGGGCCGGCCCGAGGTGGCCACTCCGAGTGGGCTTGACGAGCCCACTTCGGATGTGTGTCGGTGGGCTGCTGCGAGAGGGGTGTCCTCCCCACCCCTACCTCTGCAGCCGGGGTGGAGTCGCGGAGGAAGAGGAGTGTTGGTATGGCGATGCGCCACTCGCCCTATCCTCCGCGAATCAAACGGGGCCGCACCGTTGATGCGGTGGTGGTGGGGCTGCGGGGGGAGAGGAGTGCCGGTATTGCGAGGCGCCGCTCTCCCTACCCTCCGCAGCCGAATTTTGGTTGGCGGCGGAGCCATAGACCAGATCCGCCGCTGGGGTCAGAAAGGCTGGTGCTCCTGAGTGCTAGTTTTTCCTGGCCCCATGGCCTTCGCGCATCGGACACGGGGGCGTCCGTTGCGCATGTGAAATTGGAGGCCGAGGAGGAGGGCGTGCCATGTGTTCTGGTGCGCCTTACCGGAGAAGGAGATGGGGGAGGAGTGTTCCTCTCCCGAGGAGGGGCCGCCATGGGGCGGCCAGCGCAGGTGGGGCCGCGGAAGTGTGCGAAAGCGTTCCCGTGGCCCTGCCAATATGCGACTAGGGTGGAACACCATAGGGTTTTAGTCGGTGCGAGTCCGACATAACCCGTCCTTGCCCCCGCGAGGCGGGTATGCGTAGGCATTTCCCCATGTAAAAAAAAAGGACCACACTCTCGTAAAATAGCAATTTAATCTTGCTATGTTGCTAATGGTTAGAGTAGAGAACCGGAGACCAAACGAGGCATTTCGTATCAGTCCTCAGGGATGACTACACTACTTCATTTTGATTTTTAATTGAGGATAGTGTAAATATTCATCAGCTGCAAAATCAACTAACCAATAGGTGGACTGTGTGGTCGTTTGTCATGCTATAAATTAAAACTTACACCATCACCACATTGATATCATCATCATCATCATTATCATTACAGCCCTTCACACGTCCACTGCTGAACATAGACCTCCCCCAAGGTATGCCACAAAGCACGGTCTTGAGCCACCTGCATCCATCGACTTCCTGCATGTCTCACCAGGTCGTCACTCCATCTAGTGGGGGGTTGCCCTACACTTCGCCTACAGGTACGAGGCTGCCACTCGAGAACCTTTCTTCCCCATCGGTTGTCGGTTCTTCGAGCTATATAGCCGGCCCACTGCCACTTCAGCTTACTAATCCGTTGGTTAATGTAGGTTACTCTGGTTCTACTGCAGTTCTAAGTTTATCACGCAGAGACACCCCGAGAATAACCCTCTCCATAGCTCGCTGAGCGACGTTGAGATGAAAAAGACTGTAATTATATCCTCGCCCGGGGACTTGTCGTTTTTAAGATGCTGAACAGCCATTCTAATCTCGCTCAGACTGACGTCCGGGATATCTTCGGAATAATATCGGATAAGACTCGCTCTTGGATCGTTACTCACACTTGCGTGTGGCTCCAACGATGACGTGTACAGCTGCCCATAGAACCTCTCAATCTCACTCAAAATCTCAGGTGTCCCGGAAACGATGCTGCCACACTCGGTCTTCAGCTTTGACAGTTGGCTCTTTCTGGCAGACAGATCTTTGGCAAATAATTTGGAGCCTTAGTTCCCCTCAATCACTTCTTCAATATAAGCTGTATTGAAGTTACGCAAGTCCCGCCGTATGCTTTTGGTGACCTGTCTGTTCAGTTGCCTGTATGCTGTCAAATCTGTTGAAGAATGTAGCTTCATCTCCCGTCTAACAGCTATGAGAAGAGAGTGATCGGAGGGTTTTTTTTGTTCTTCTGTGACGGGTCTTGCAGAACTTAGCTCCGACCGCATGGACAGTTTCCACGAGCTTGTCATTCATATCGTCCACTGCATTGTAATCTTCTAGGCACTGAAAACGGTCTCGTAACTCGAGCTGAAAGGTTTCTGGAATTTGGAACAGAGCACGAGGGAAATGGAGCATTGACTTCGTTAGACGAGACCTCTCCAACTTAACGTTTAGGTTCAGTGTGCCTCTAACCATTCGGTGATCGCTACCAGTTTTCACCCTCGCGATCACGGAGACATCACTGAACAGTTGTCATCTGGTCATCATTATGAAGTCAATCTCATTTTTTGTGGAACTGTCAGAGCTCGACCACGGTTTACTTCCTGTGCGGCCGCTTCTGGAAGAAAGAGTTCATCATAAAGAGTCCCTCTTTCTCCATGAAGTCGGCCAGCTGCTGGCTCCTTGGGTTCCGTTGCCCTATTCCAAATTTCCCTACTTTCAGCTCACCGTTCTATCTTGTGCCTAGTTTAGAGTATTATTTATAGTCTAGAGATATCCTCATACATTTCCTCTACCTCTTCATTGGGGTGTGCCAGGGTTGGTGCGTAAACCTGTATGACCTTTAGCAAATACCGTTTGGTGATTCTGAGCATAACGTACGCAACCGACGTCGACACACTCTCAATATTTACAATGTTGTTAACGAGAGACTTTTGAACGATAAATCCGACACCTCCTTGGGTCAGATGGTCTCCCTCCCGGTGATAGAGCAAGTTGTCGGATTCGAGGATTACCGTGTCCTCCCTCTCTCTTCGAACTTCGGATAATCCTATAATATGCCAGCGTAACTTGTCTATATCTTCTTCTAGCTCCACAATCTTCTCGTCAGTCCTCAGGGTGCGTGCGTTGTATGTTGCCAGGTCGAGTCGTCTAAGGTGGCAACCGAACCTACACCGGAGATTCTTAGCACCCCTGCCCCGTCGTTACCATGGTCGCCACCTTAGCCAGGAATAGCGGGGCTGCCAGGGACTGGGGGTCGTTTCTTTGTTACTCTTATCATAGGGGTGGGGGGAGATTGCCATAGGTGCCACGCTTGGTGAGCGGGTTGGCAAGTCTGGAGCTTGAGCCACATACGGAACAAGTATTTTATGGTCTCCAAATAAATATTTAGGATCTAGATATTTGCGAATATTTCATAATTTATGTTAGTAAAATCACTACACAAACTGAGTATAAAATTAGGTTTAATAATAAAAAATTTGAGAAAACTTAAAAAACCGCATTCATTATGAGCTGTGATGATTCTATAAAGAATTATCCTGATGATCCTGATCAGGATACTAGGATTAAGTTTGCGTCCCATCCGTTGGTGTCCTAATAGAGTTTGTGGCACTAGGTGAGTGTGTTGTAGTGAGTGTAGTTGGTGATTTCAAAATCGGTTCATCTAGAAAAAAGTTAACACTTATACATAAATATTACCGGCTAAACTTAATTAAAATACAATTTAAATTTAATATTATAATTTTTTTTTTGTAAAACTCACTACGCACTTTGTATAGACATCACAGCAATATTGTGAATGACGCTAATTTTGTGACACCCAGCATAAGGTCTCGGATAACTTCGCATCGCCAGTCAACCGTGAAACAAGATAGATCAAGTTTAATACCAAAGTTCAGCAACACTTTACTGTTGACACTAGATTATATTGATATGATTTAAATTGGATAATATTTAACCTAAATAAAAACAAGAGAAAGTTTGTAATTATTATTAAAAATTATGTAGGGTAACAATATTTTTATAGTATAAGGGCGACGAAAGAGTACAGATTCTACCAGATGGTAATTGGATGCTGTGGCCCATATACATCTACATCTGTCCTCGATTAAAAATCAAAATACTTAAGTCGTTCTCTACCTGTCAACATTTGTTTTATTGGAGAGGGGGCAAACGAGCATGCGGCTCACCTGATGGTAAGTGACTACCGCCGCCCATGAACAACTGCAATACCAGGGGAACCAGATTATAATATATTAATTATAATATAGTTATAGGAACTTATAAGTAAGTAGAGATCTCTAAAGTCTATCCATTATGTAACTCTTGTAAACTCAATATCAGATTCGTACAGAGTCCAATCATTTCGAATCACTGAAGACGGCAGTCTAAAAGCCCCGTAAAAATAGTTTGATAGTTTAACTCAACAATATTGTGTAAGTTTCATAACAAAATATACTCCGTACGTGAGACAACAAAACTTATAAAAGCTAGTTGCCTCTATAAGGATCTGGGCTTATCTCTAAGTTAGTTCAAGCAATAACAAGTCACGAACTCGTAACTGTTGCAATATTATTTACTGATTTTTTACTATTAATATATTTTTAATCAACTGTGAAAAAAGAAGGTTTTCAATTCGACTTGATTATCTTTTTTGTATGTAAGTTTCTCAATACCATCGTCAATTGTAAATAGATTTTATGATTCTTCATTCTATGAACTCCCAAGGTTGATAACCAGGAAAAAACATAATCTAACAGTTCAGACAACGTTCGAGCATGTGATATTCCTTTTAGAAAGCGCAGTTCAAGAAGGGTAAAAAATTGACTTTAATTAAAAAGTAAAAGCTGTCGAAGTACTACTATATCTTAAATAGAAAATTTAAAAAACCCCCGAAACAAAAAGAACTGATGATCTTTAAACGGCTGAACCGATTTCGATCAACCATTTCTATGAACCGAACTGAACCGCTAGAAAACCTGGTTTTAAATAAAAACCGCACCCAAATCGGTTCACACGTTTAAGAGCTACGGTGCCACAGACAGACGCACATAACGTTCAAACTTCTAACAGCCCTCTGTTTGCGTCGGGGGTTAAAAACTAAAAATAGTGTTAGTAGAACTATATGTGGAAATTATTTCATTATTCTAGTTCTTTGAACTGAGCTTTATTTTAATTTAATTATACTTTAAAGGAACCAGTAGTTAAACTATTTAAGGTGCGAAGGCAAAAGAGAATCCACTACCACATATCATCCCGTGGGTGTGGTAAGAGTCGACAGAGAGAAATGAAACTTGGAGATTGGCAGCAACATTTTCCTAATAACAATTTAATTTTAATAATAAAAAACAGGCAATAATAAAAAATAGGCTGTAATGACAATAATGATGATATAATAATATTTAGTCAGAGGGCTCATCACCTCACTGCGTCCCGTGGGTTTCGTAAGTAGAAACTTTGGGAAATGTCAGAAAAATCATATGGCTTTCGATGGATGGTGTAACGGCAAGCATTGGTGCTCTCATCAACAAGACTTACCTCTACACAGAGTATGACCAAACCTTCAAGTTTGTATTCATTTAATTGCTGCATATTGGTTATATACAGTGGGTTTAAAGATTTAAAATGTTAAAAATGATGTATATTTAGCGTGCTTTACATTAGGACTCGATCTAAAGTAAGTTTATAATCTAACCGAATAATTTTTGCGTTAGAAAATACATTCATTTCACACCTTGTGTCGTAAGAGACAACTATGGGACATGCCAAAAAAATCTTATGGCTTTCATCATGGCGTTATAATCTCATGTATACCAGACGTAGGCCACGACGAGTACTACGGTCGTCAATCCGCCTGACAGCCCACTATTTTTCTCTATAACATGAGTGGTGCCCAGCAGGACATCTATGCGCTGATAAAAAAAGAATAGGTTTATATTTTGTGTTAATATACAGGTTGTGTAATAACCGGCCAAATTTGCAGAGAAGGTTCAGAATAAAAAATATAGGCAGATAGTGAAGAAAAATTAATTAAATAAAAATTAAAACATTCTGTCCTTTTTGTCTTTTAAATTCAAAATGCGTCGTCGTAATGCATTATTTTACTAGGCACGCACACAATTGCAAGGAACGATCGGTCGGCAAATACGTAGTACATTGAATCGCACACAGAATCGTTAGTGTAGTTCTTGCCAATAAATCCCATTCAATTTGGAATAATTTCAAATAAAAATGGCTTATTTACTCTTATTTTCGAAAACAGCAACAACGGTATATCATCATTTATATATTCGAAATTAAGTTTAAAATTTGCCTACTCTTAGGAAAACAACCATATATGTGGTCGAGTCACGTTGTAACTGTTTTGTTTTTAACACGAATGCAACCGGTAAAGGGCCACACTCTCATAGAATACCAGCTAACCCTAAATAGCTTGGGTGGTAGAGCCACGCAGCAGTTTTTGCTGTTGCACGTATGTGCTGTTGCTCGGGTCGGGTTGGTACCACGACCTCACAGAATACCGGCGTGAAGTAGAAGCTCTGCAAAAGCAGAGTTTAGTCTGGTGGATGCAGGTGGCCGGAGGCCCATTTCCCCCTCCCCCCTCCCTACCATCAACATGGTAGCGAAATTACACATAAGACTACCCCAGGAGGGAACGAGCACCCCTGGAGAATCCCTCGCTGAGCATCCACGACCATGTTATTCCACTACTGAGCGTGGGTGCTCAAGCTGCCCCGCGTATTCTGGGGGGGGGGGGGGGCAACATTCCGCTCAAAAATATAAGAGCTCGGGGCAAACTGAGCAACAATACCAAAGCGACCCCTGCCACGCTATCCGTGAATTTCTGCAACATCAGGGGACTTCACTCGAACCTAAACGCCGTCCACTACCATCTCGAGTCGGCGAAGCCTGCCTTGCTCTTTCTGACAGAGACGCAGGTTTTCTCTCCGGCTAATATTTCGTATCTCTCCTACCCGGGGTACAAATTGGAGCACTCCTTTGTGCCTCGGACTGGAGTTTGCGTGTATGTCAGAGAGGACATCTGTTCTCGACGCCTCGGCAGTCTTGAAGGTTCGGACCTGTCCATGCTTTGGCTATGCGTAGAATGCGACGACAATCCGCGCGTCTACGGGTGCCTCTATAGGTCCCATAGCGGTAATGCCGAAACAGACCGACTCCTCGACCATGTCCAAATGGCTACAGATTCCTTGCTACAACAGGTCCCATCCGCAGAGATCGTGATCCTTGGCAATTTTAACGCCCACCACGCCGAATGGCTCGGTTCACGTTTTACCCGAATATGCGGGGAGATCTGTTTATGACTTTGCTTTAGCATATGGTCTGACACAACTGGTTACTTCACCTACGCGGATTCCAGATGTGGAGTATCATACACCTTCCCTGTTGGATCTTCTGCTGACCTCTCATCCGGACGGATATCAGGTTTCCGTCGATGCCCCTCTCGGCTCTTCAAACCATTGTCTGATCCGTAGTGTGGTGCCACTCACGCTCCCCTCGCGGTTGCGTTCTGCAAGTTGTCGCTGTGTTTGGCATTACAGGTCGGCGGATTGGGATGGAATGTGGTCTTTCTTTGCATCAAAAGCATGGGGGCGGGTTTGCTTCTCGCCGGTTGATCCCAGTGCTGTTTCTTACTCTGTCACTGATGTGGTGCTACAGGGAATGGAACTATTTATTCCATCATCCGTGGTATCCATCGGAGGCAGATCTCAGCCTTGGTTTGTTCGCTCCTGTAAGACTGCATTACGCAGTAAGCAGGAGTATTATCAAGCCTGGGCTGCGGCTTCGGCGACTCGGGATGTAAACACCAGCATACTTAAAAAGAAGTATAACTTCGCCTCCAGGTCCTTCAAAAGAGTAATTGCCAAGGCAAAGTCAGAGCACATAGGCAGAATTGGCGAGAAACTAGTTCGCCTTCCTTCGGGAACCCGTGCATTCGGGTCTCTCGCCAAGGCTGTCCAAGGAAATTTCTGTAAGCCATAACTACCATCTCTGCACGGGAAGGACGACTCATTGACCCAAGACGCAAAAGACAAAGCCGACCTTTTAGGCTCTCTTTTTGCGTCCAACTCGACTCTTTATGGATGGGGAAAACACCGCCTACAATCCCGCGGTGTGAGTGCTCCATGTCGGATGTGCTGTTCTCACAGCGCTCGGTTCACAAGTCACTCCTCTCCCTGGATATCCAGAAGTCGAGTAGGCCTGACGGAATCCCCCCAATTGTCTGAGGACGTGTGCTCCGGAGTTGGCACCGGTCCTAACGCGTCTTTTCCAGTACTCCTTCTCCCATGGTGTAGTGCCGAATTCATGGAAGGCAGCTTTTGTCCACCCGATCCCTAAAAAAGGCGATCGCTCAGACCCGTCAAACTATAAGCCTATCGCGATCACCTCCTTGTTCTCCAAAATAATGGAATCCATTATTAACTGCCAGCTCATCCAATACCTTGAGGATCACCAGCTGATTAGTGACCGGCAATACGGTTTTCGGCAGGTTCGATCAGCTGGTGATCTTCTGGTCTACCTGACCCATAGACGGGCGGAATCAGTAGAGTCCAAGGGGGAGGCGTTGGCTGTTAGTTTGGAAATTGAGAAGGCCTTCGATCGGGTTTGGCACAAAGCGCTTCTTTCGAAGCTCCCTTCCTATTGGCTTCCTGAGAAATTGTGCGATTGGATCATCAGCTTCCTTGCAGATCGGAGCATCAAGGTCGTTGTAGACGGTGCATTCTCTGACTTTAAACCTATTACCACTGGTGTTCCACAAGGCTGTTTACTATCACCAACGCTGTTTCTTCTGCATATCAATGATATGTTGCTAACTGGTAACATTCATTGCAATGCGGATGACAGCACTGGCGATGCTCTATACACCGGCCGTGCAAATATTTCTCGGAAAATCGTCGCCGAGTACCGGAATAAACTTGTGTCTGAAGTCGAGTCTTTGCTGAAAAAAGTCTCGGATTGGGAGCGACTAAATCTAGTCCATTTTAATCCTCTGAAGACACAACTTTGCGCGTTTATCGCTAAAAAGAACCCCTTTGTCATATCTCCTCAGTTTCAAGGCACTCCCCTTCTTACCTCAGCCAGTATCGGAATCCTCGGAGTCGACATATCGAGTGACGTGCAGTTTCGTGGTCACTTGGAAGAGAAGGCCCTCTAAAAAGCTTGGCGTGCTCAGCAGAGCGGCGTAGTATTTCATGCCAGCACACCGCCTGCAACTTTACAAGGCGCAGATTCGGCCTCACATGGAATACTGTTCCCATCTCTGGGCAGGCGCTCCCCAGTGCCAGCTCCTTCCACTTGACTGCATCCAGCGCAGAGCGGCTCGAATCGTCGATGACCGAGTCCTTTCCGGTCGGCTCGAATCATTGGCAATGCGAAGAGATGTTGCGTCTCTTTGCATTTTCTTTCGCATCTACCACGGGGAGTGCTCTGAGAAATTGTTCGGATTAATCCCAGCCGCCAAATTTTACGAACGCACATCGCGGCAGAACTCCCGATACTATCCACATCATCTGTATGATTGGCGATCCACCACTGTGTGATTTAGAAGATGTTTTCTTCCTCGCCCGACTTTCTTGTGGAATCGATTAACATCAGCGATTTTTCCGAACCGATACGACTTAGGGACCTTTAAGAAAAGAGCGTACTCCTTTTTAAAAGGTCGGCAACGCATTTGCAATATCCCTGGTTACCCTAGTGTTGCAGTTGTTCATGGGCGGCAGTAGTCACTTACCATTAGGTGAGCGGCATGCTCGTTTCCCCCCTCTCCTATAAAAAAATAATAAAAGCTAACCTCCGTCGATTCGATTTTTTTAAAAGTAGCCAGGATTAATTTGCCGCACCTAACGAACTCATTTGCCGCAGGGATCATTGCAAAGGTGCACGCAAATTGTAGGTAAGTACGAGTACCTCAGATCTGGAGACATGATGGTCTTGTCCGTCGTTTCGACGGATGGTTGGCTTTACCGTAAGTTTTTATGATTTAGTGTTTGCGTGTATTTTCTGTAATAAATCGTTTTTCTTTATAGGATTTAATAATGTTTTCAACCAGGAGAGCATTGAATATTAAAGATTTATCATGTTTCATTAATAAATAACTTGAAAATGACACCCCAGGTGCTGTTACACCTAGTGAGACTGAAGATTTCGTGGAAAATTCCAACGTTAAAGACGATGAAAACTATAAACCTTCCAATACTGAAGATCAAGTAAGTAAACCACAAAAATATACAAATCCCGCAAGTTTTGAGACAACATTTATACCGCATATAATTCAACTACCACAAGCTAGCATTAGAAGTAAAGGAAGACATTTATGGGGAACCACTAAGGGACAGACTTCATTGAGAACCTTGGTGAGGAACATCGTACGTACTTAACGGGGATCATGTTGATCATGCAGAGGATTATATCTGATTCATTACCCTGTTTTAAATTTTTTTAAGAGATTATATTTTTTTGACGAGATTGTCTAGTGGATGAACGCGGAAATATCTGTAAAGCGAGAAAACTACGAGAATATAACAACCACGAAAAAATTAACTAATATTTTATAGGTAAAGGCATTAGTGGAAGTTTTTTTTTAATAAGATAAAGGTGACAAACGAGCACACAGTCCACCTGATGATAAGTGGTAGGTGCGGCCCATAGACATCTACATCTATCCTCGTTTGCGAATCAAAATGCAGATGCGTTGACACCCGTGAGGACTAAGATGGAATGCCTCATTTCCAGTAAAAAAGGGCCTCCGGCCACCTGCACTCACCAATCGAAACGCAGAGGAAAACCTCTACTTCACGCTGGTATTCTGTGAGGTCATGGTACCACCCCGATTCAAGCCGGCCCATCCGTGTGACAGCAAAAGCTGCCGCGTGGCTCTACCACTGTTATTTCTGTTTGCAGCTATCAAAGATAACAAGCGGACATGGGACGAAATATTTCATTCAAATTTTTTAGTCGAGAAAGATTTTATTTTTTTATAAAGAGTTTGCGATTCGAGGACAAAAACGAGCATCTGCAACGATCACAGGACGATCGTTTTACGCCAATCAAAACAGCTTGGAATCTTTTTATATCATGATGCTATAATTACTATACCTCAGGGAAAAATGTAACCATTGATGAGCAGTTGGGCAGTAAGGTTTCGAGGATGATGTAGATTTTGAATATACATACATACCCAATAAGCCTGCAAAATATGGGATAAAAACTAATTGATTTGTGATAGTGGAACTTACTACATTATGCTAGATAAATAAAGCAATACCTTATGTTGGAAAGTGCACAAACACTGAAGGGTCGCCGATTGGCCGAAAATTTTGTAAAAGAGTTAAATATGTCTTGTAATACAACAAGTACATGACAAGACAAGTAGATGTTCATTGCGTATTTTCTACGGAATGGTAAATATCGCAATAATTAACAGCTACATAACAGAAACAGAAACAGAAACTTTTTTTATTCAATATAGATTATAAATAATACTTATTGAAAGTCACTCTATTGTATAATTACCACTGGTTCGAAAAAAACCTCTGTCCTTGGAAGAACCAGCAAGAAACCCAACGGGACTTTTTTTTAAATAACAGCTTACAATCATGTATGTTACCTAAATTAACAACACAACAAATTAGAAATAGCTTGGGAGCGATCACCTCACTTCCAGGGGTTATCATCATCTATAAATTCTTTAATATTATAATAACCCTTTTTATACAAACTTAGTTTAATAAAGTTTTTGAACTTTGAGCAGGACAAATTTTGTATATTTTCTGGAATTTTGTTGTAAAGGAGTATACATCGCCCCAAGAATGAATTACTGATTCGATGCAGTCGAGTAACTGGTACTACTAGCTTGTGCCTGTTCCTAGTATTTACAGAATGAATATCACTTATTTTTGTAAAACTACTTTTATTTTTGTGCACGTACATTACATTTTCATAAATTTATCGAGAGGCCAAAGTTAATATATTAATTTCCTTAAATTTTTGTCGCTGCGACTCTTTAGGCTTTAAATCATAAATTGCTCTCATTGCCCTCTTCTGTAAAACAAATATAATTTCAGTGTCAGCTGCGTGTCTCCATAGCAAAATACCATACGACATTATGCTATGGAAATAGCTTAAGTAAACTAGTCTAGCTGTTTCAACACTAGTTTGACTTCTAATCTTTTTTACGGCATATGCTGCAGAACTAAGTCTGCTTGCTAGTTTTGATATATGGAGGCTCCATTGAAGCTTCGCGTCTAGTGTGATTCCAAGAAAAATGGTGGTATCTACAAGACTCAGTTTCTCCTCATTTAAAATTACATTAGTATTTAATTGTTTGACATTTGGAGTCATAAATTTTATACATTTTGTTTTTGTACCATTTAAATGAAAATTATTAACTTTAAACCAATTTACTAATTTAGATATAGCATTATTTACTTCGTCATATTTTAGCAATTGTCGACTTAATTTGAAAATTAAAGAAGTGTCATCTGCAAATAATTCTATATCATGGTTATCTCCTACTTTGTAAGATAAGTCATTAATGTATACAAGAAACAGAAAGGGGCCGAGAATTGAGCCTTGAGGCACGTCCATATGTACCATCGACCCGGAAGAACTCATACTGTTAGTGACAACTTTTTGCGTTCTGTTACTTAAATATGAAATAATAATTTTAAGAGCATCACTTCTTGCACCGTAGTGTTAAAGTTTCTTGATTAATATTTCATGGTGAACACAATCGAAGGCTTTCGATAGGTCACAAAATATACCCTAAGCATCCTGTGAATTCTCCCATGCATTAAATATATATTTAATCAGCTCAACACCGGCATCAGTTGTCGAGCGACCCCTTGTGAAACCAAATTGATTTTTATGAAGTAAGTTATTTATATTAAAGAAATTTAACATTTGATCAAGAATAATTTTTTCAAAAATCTTACTAAGTGTTGGTAGTACAGAAATATGTCTAAAATTGGCGGGGCCTAATGTACTACCAGATTTAAATAAAGGTATTACTTTACTATACTTCATTAAATTAAGAAACACACCAGATTCGATACTAGTATTAAAAATAACAGCTAAATGAGGCGCGATTGTGTTCTTATTATAGACGCAATAAATTTAACGGAAATACCCACAGATCCGCAGTTTAATTAACATCAATAAATTTAAAATATTTCACAATTTCTTTTGATGATACTTTATGAAATGTAAAATTCTTTGTACACGCATTTACATTTTGTTTAAGTAATGATTCAGCGACCGCAGGAGAAGAATTCAGTGACTTAGTGGTTAATATCGGAATATCAGTAAAATATTTCTCAAAAACCACTGCAATGTCCTCATCTGATTCGGTTAATTTGTTATTAACACTTAACTCGTAGTTTGAATTGCAAGAGTTGCTCTTACCAGTTTCGCTATTAATTATACTCCATGTCATTTTAATTTTATTAGAAGCCGTCTTAATTTTGTTGCTCAAATGCAAAGACTTGGCTGTGAAACACACTCTTTTAAATATTTTTGAATATTTTTTTACATATTCTCTAAATTCGACGCTACGATTATATGACCTTTCATGGTAAAGATCATATAACCTATGTGTGCTCTTATGGACTCCTACTGTCGCCCATTCATTAAATGACTTCTGACTGTTCAAGGAGAATGTTTAAGAAGTAAAAGTATTATTAAATTCATTGCAAATAAGCTTAAATAATGTTCCATACAAAAAATTTGGATCATTTTGGTATGAAAGTGATGGAATTTTTTTCACTATGTTACTTCTAAATTTCTTCAAGCAACGTGCATTTACTGAAACAAACACAACTTTCTCATCTACTTGCTTTTTGTGAACATAAGGTAATGAAACTACTTGTCCACAGTGATCAGAACTTAATTTTTGAATTATACATTTATGCAACGGCTTCACATTTGTAAAAATGTTATCTATACATGTTGCACTAGATTGAGCAATACGCGTTGGCTCTAAAAATAAATTAAAAAGACCACATGATTTAAATAATGATCTAAATTTAATTTTGGTGGAAGAAGCTTTTAGGAGATTGATATTAAAGTCTTCAAATATTACAACAGATTTATTCTGTTTATTAAGCTTAGCAAAAACTTCCTCCATAATTTTTTCAAAAGTTTCGTATATAGAACATGGGGGTCTGTTGACGCTCACAACAATGAGGTGCTCAAATTCAACACATGCCATTTCTACAGTTCGCTCAACAGAGAGGCTCACAATATCTTTACGTTCTTTACATGACAATAATTTACTAGCTAATATTAAGGAGCCACCTCTTAAAACCGTTTTCTCCATCCCTAAGGTTCTGCCATGTTTTTTCCACACATTCTTTTCTGCCATCGATGGTGTAAAGCTTTACGGCTACCCTCGCATGATATTTGTCCCTAGTATCCGCTTCCTGAAGCTTCCAGCTTCGGATGCGACAGACCGATTGGTGTTCTGTTACTGCCGTCCGGTAGCGCCAACCCGCGAACAGACCCCTAAATCTAGTTATCACTAGATAGTGATCCGTTCCCAGGTCAGCACCCCTGAACACTCGCCTATCCATCACCTGTTTTCGCAGTCGGTCATCCACCAGGGACAAATCGATCATACTTTTTTCATTCTTTGTTTCTCTAATATACATATTGATTTTCTTGTGATTAAATATAGTGTTTATCACAAGAAAACCCTTTTCCTTGCATACAGCCAGTATAAGCTTGCCAGCATCATTAACCCTTTTATCGCCAAACTTTTCAAGTACCGACTCGTTCCCTGGTCGAGCGGTACCAACCCATGCATTCAAATCACCACGTACAACAATTCTTTCGTTTCTACTAGCCAAATCTAGAACTTCTCTTACATTCTCCTAAAACTACTCCAGTTCAGCCCTGGACCACCGGCGCATAAACAGCCAAAAGGAATTACTTCGTCAATCCCAATTTAAAGCGAACCCAGAGAAATCTTGAGTTGACAACCTTATATTAAGTCATAACATCGACCTAACCACTCCCTGGCAGGCGATCTCGCTCTCCGGGACTCCGGACCATAGAGCTAACGCCCCGCCAGGGAGCTCTTCAGTACCACTGCCCTTCCGTTTGGTCTCCGACATACACACAACATCTAATTCTCTTTATTTCATTATTTCAATCAACTCATTCGTCTTATCTCTCATGCCTCCTCTAACATTCCACGTGCCAACTCTGCACTCTGTCCTCCACCTTCTGCCGTGTCGGGCGGTGCTTGACGGATGGCGGTCCCTATCGCCGCTTTGCGCGCTGCATTCCACACCAACGGGGACGAGCTGGTGTTCATCGCCTTGGGGGGACGCACTAACCCTCGTTGGCATGGGTGCGCAGCTGTGTAGAATCGCAGCCCTGAAAAGGGCTGGCAGGGGTCGCGACGAGCACGCTTCTACAATGACCCCCAACTGAAAACCAACCCCAAACCTCCCACGAAAAACGACCCCAAACGAATAACTGAACCATTATTAAATTACATGTTGTGTAGGAATGAACATGAATTGGCTTGCTTTTTAACACGCTTTTATCATTTTGTCCTTTATGTATGTATGAATTTAATTCAATTTTCATTTCTAAATGAATGCTGTAGCCTATAAACATCTACATCTATCCTCGATTACAAATCAAAAAGCAGATGGGTTGCCACTCCTGAGGACTAAGATGAAATGCCTAATATCCAGTAAAAAAGGTCTCCGGTTCTCTTCACTCACCATATGAAACACAGCAACATTGAGCTGCTATTTTACGATAATATTCTGTGAGAGCATGGTTCTTCCCGGTCGAGCCGACGCATTCGTGCTACAGCTATAAAATAGCTGCAGCATAGCTCTACCACGTCCAAGTTTATATGGCTCAATTGTTTTTAACTATAATATTAAGGTTAGTTATTTATATACTGTTCTATTTAAATTAAAATTTAAAATATTTCGTTAGGCAGTGGAACAATGATATTACCTCTTATCATTGTTCCACTGCTTAACATAAGCCATAAATTGAAGCCTATTTATGTTTTAATTTACCTCTTTTGCCTCCTGAGATACCGACGGGATGATATTAAATAGCTGTGTTAAAACTGCTACCGACGCATGGCTTCTTTTTCATCATCATCATAATTAAGTAAGGATCGACTAATGGGAATGGGCCCGTCTTTCGAAAGGCAGGATTTGCCTTAAACGTCGCACTTGTCAACCGTGTAGTGGCGGTGTAAGAATATCCACTGCCCCATATCTTCCCGTGGTGTCGTAAGAGGCGACAAAGGGAAATTAAAACAGATGATGGGCGTTTTTTCTGATAATAATAACTAAAAATTATAATAATACTGCAGTTGCTAATCCACCTGCCAAGCGTTACAACTATGGCAGCTGTGGACTTTTAAGCTGTAATGGTCACGATTGTCAGGTGGATTGACGTTCGCCGCATATAAACGACGATTCTGATTACTGGTTATCAGGCGTGAGACAGTATGCGTAGAGTTTATGAATGTATGGCATAGCGCCAAACCATTACCAAGTAAAATAAGAAATGTATTTAACTGTTTATATTGATCAGAGAAATATTTGTTTTATGTATCCGGGGACATAAATATTGTGTATCTTCGATTTTTATTTGATCGTCAACCCTAGCGACATAATACAGCGCAGTTCCGGAACTCAACCCCCGGCTCGGCCCCGCTTCCTTCGAAACATTTTCCAAGCTATATCTGTTCTTGTAATTTTATTTATTACTTTTTCCTGATGTTTAATCTTAAAGCTTGACCCTAGACTATTTACAAGAATATTTAAGTTAATTATTATTATTAAAGTTTTTAAAATTGTTTATTCTTTTGATTTCAAAGTTCGTTTCCACATTACACGATTTACTAATAGGACTTTTATTATCCATTCATCCATCCATAAAAGTCCACCGCTGAACCAAGGCCACCTCATAGACTGTCTCATAGGGAGGATTTTGCCATATTTGACACGCTTGGCAGTTGTCTTTTTATAATTTTGAGTTGTTATCAGGAAGGTACTGCTGCCCATTTCCTGATTCAGTTTCCCCCTTGTCGCGTCTAATGAATCCACGGGACGATATGGGCTAGTGTATATTATTACACTAACACTATAATGGGTTCAACTATATGCAGTTTTATTTGAAAGTAATTTAAATATTTTATAGAAATTTTATTAATTAATAATACGTGGTATCATAATCGCTATTGTGAGACAATACTACAGATTTTGGGTCTTTATAACGTATTAATATAAAACAAATTTTACGTGCTATAAATATTAATGATTAGATATTAATTAGTTAAGATCCGCGTGCAAAAATAAAATAGTTCGTGTTATCTAGTAGTGCAGTTGACGTCTCAGATGGATTAGCGATGAATTACGGCGCTGAGGGCTGCGGGATTCAATCCCGTACAGAACAAATATTTGTAAATCCTACAGGCAATAGTTCCAGATCTGGATGTTTGTTTTTGGGCAATTCATGTATGTATTCTGTCCCCACATTACAGGAGAAAGTGCTAATTTGGGTATTACGTTTTTATAAACAAACAAAAGCAAATAAAACAAAGTAGTATTAGATCTTCTTAGTGTCTATTACATCTTTTTAGGGTTCCGTACCCCAAAAGGAAAAAAACGGAACCCTTATAGGATCACTTTGTTATCCGTCTGTCTGTCTGTCTGCCAAAACCCTTTTGCTCAGGAACGCGTGGAGGTATCAAGCTGAAATTCATATCAAATATAAAGTCTACGGTCCCTTAGAGCTGTAAAAATTTAACTTCTAAGCCAACGCAATCAAAAGATACAGCCGTTTATGCCGCAAATTTTCGACATTCGCAAGGGAATCAAAACCTACAGGGTACTTCCCGTGAACTCAGAATCTTGAAATTTGGTACGAAGCAACGTTTTATAGCACAGATAAAGGAAAAATTGCGAAAAGCTAAAATTTTTAGTTACATTATATAATAAAAATATTTTTAATACTTTTAAACTTATATACCTACAGATTTGTTTGAAACCCTCGGTGCGTAATTAGTATAGTAATTTCTTATCTATCTATATCATACGCTATCTAGATAACATGCCAGTCACTATTACTATTTTTATTTACTGTTTTGTGCACTCGCGTTTAAATTAATAATAAATTAAATATCCCATCGAACAGAGCATCATCTTATTGCGTGTTAATCGGGGTTTTACTAAAGTCTGTGGATTTTGACTACCTTTGACCATGATCTTTTTCACCGTTCTCGTCAAAGGTGATTCAATTTCCAGTGATAAATCTTTTCAAAAATGATTCGGTTTCATTACATTTAAATGGAGAATCGCAAATGAGTACACGATTCATTAGATTTCTTTCAGTGAGCTCATGTTCGAGCTCCAAATATCGAGCTTTTTTGTATAGCCAGACTTTTCCATATGGGTCAAACTATTTTGTAGTCAATTCTCAATCCTCGTCTATGTCGTAACTGCTTATATATCAATATCGCTCCACTTTTTCAAAAATTGCATCAATTTTATCCGTATGAGGGCAACCAGAGCGAGCTGCATCTTTGACATCAAAACTCCCGGACTAACAACGCCTGAACCAACTTTATGCTACTCTTACTGACACCACATTATATCCATAAACGCTACAATTTTTTTCGCTTTAAATTGCATTTTTCCCATTCTGCAATAAAAATTCAGATTCTATCGAATTTCTTCCTTAAATTCACTCATTTTGGCAGACAATTGAAAAATGGCGGGGCACATACAATTGAAAAATGGCGGGGGCATTAAGAAAAAGACTAAAGTAATATTATTTTTCTTTTTCTTAATGTCTTAATGTAATACAATAATTTAAATATTAAAACCAGCCGCATACAAATAGTACCACGAAACAGATTTTCTAGAACTTGCGATTTTTTTAAAGTGGACTTTAATAATAACGTTTACATTATTTTTTTAAACAGCATACGCTGCACTACATGGTAATTTTAGAATTTAAATTGTTAGGCGCTAAATATATATATAAATTAGAATTTAAGGAGCATAATAATTTAATGATCAGTAACATTGGAAAAAGGGTTCTCTTGTATAGGATCTAAACGGTCCTTACACAATATAAGACGAGCACCACCTGTTTTTCATAAAATCTAAGTCCTATTCATGTAAACGAGTTATATTATTTACAAAATTATTTTTCAATATACATATTATTATGACACGAGCCTGAAGAAGGTGTAAATATTTACAGATTAGTGACAAATTTTACGACAACGGCAGGACCATAAATTATCAACTATATAAAGAAAGCTATAAAACTAAATGTATTTTTGCAAAGATCACCATGTTGAAAGAAGAGTTAAGTTTGTAAATTTAAATGAGGACACAAAATGCCTCTGCATCCTCTCGACGCAAAGATGACAATAATGCACCTCAACATCGTGGATGCAATTTTCAGAATGTCCATAGTAATTAGCAGTAAGTAATTAGTAGGCGTGATCGAATCCGTACATTAATAAAAGCATAAGTCGTCAGTACCAGCAGGAAAAAGTGCATCGGTAAAGAGAGTGGGAATCAGCACAAGCAAAAATTTGATTTAATCATAATCAATATATTTCATAATCAAAAATTAGGCAATGTGTGTATATTCGACATTAATTTGACATACGCACTTACGATATTACTTATATACGATACATAATGACGTGTGTGTATCATTTCACAAAATGCACGAAAATCAATGATTATTATTCAGTAATTATCTAATTCAATTTTTTTTTAACAATAAATAAATAATTTTATTATATACAATATTAACAACTATAAGTAAAAAAAAAACAAAAACTAGTAACTTAATTATCATACAGCCCTGCTCCCCGCGGTATCGTGCCAAGAACGCTGGCTGCGTTTCCCCGCTGAATTGCTATACTTAGCCTTTGAGCGAGAAAAGAACCAGCCCTCTTATCACCAGCAGCAACGACCAGCCGCGGATGAAGTTCCTTTAGGAACTCCACCGCACGTGGACCCCACGGACCGATAGTCTCTACAGCAAATGGTACAAATATGTAGTCATCTCTCAGAGACACATATTTGCGCCACTTACTCAGTTCAGCTGCCTCTGATGCCGCCCCGGCTCTAAACGAGGTACCCCTGAGATGAGAGACCGCCAGAGTGTCTACGCAAGTAGCATCCCACACTAGGGCTTTACCTCTCTCCCAAGGGACCAATGTCATACCGTCGGGTCTCCTGCCATCGTCTCTAAATATTCCACAAGGCTCTAAAACCGAGGGAACATTTATATAGAGAAGAGCCCTTCGGAAGACATCGTTCAAAGAACTGTGTCGTGAAAATCTACCAGCGCTTTTCTTACATGAAAGTCCGTGGAGCCCAAACTTGTCGACGCTGCTACCACAGGGACACTGATGGGGTTGACAAATCGCCGCTCCTAGTCGGATTCCTACGGCAATGCGTAAGCTTTCCGCATCAAGTAATGTACCAAGATTACTTGATGGTAAAGCGTGTAACCAGTGACAGATTCCTTAGTCGAAACAGCTAGAAGGCGTGCCTTATCTTGGTCACTATGGAAATTATGAAACAAATCCTTCTGCACGCCCTGTACCAACGGAATATCCCACTGATAAATATAATAATAAATGAAAATAAAAGTTGATAAGCAACATTTTTATATAACAAAGGCTATTATAATTTAATAGAAATATGTATTGTTTGATACTTCATGCAAACATATGTATTTATCCGTAGAAATAAACGCAGATGTTATAAAAAAAAAGACAGGAAATGCAAATATTAATCGTTGAATTCGTTTTTTTTAAATATTATTTTGCCGCAAGTTGTACAAAATTTATTTTAATTATTATATTATTTTATTTTAATTTATCACAAAAACTTCAAAATTCATAAGATTATTTTTCATATTTCTAACTTTTTGTACAAGGTGGGGCACGATCTGGCATTCGCCTTTCGCGAATATTTTGATTTTTAAATTATCATTATTAAATTAAAAAGTGTGCAAATTGTATATGCCATGTGCGTGCTGTCTATTACATTATCTAAGAAACTTTACATTTAAAATTTACTATTCAACTAAAAAACACAACAAATTATTCAAAAAAAATATTGAAATAAAATAAAATAGAGTCCGAAAAAAAACTATTTTATCATAGGTACATAAATTTTTTTTTTTATTATTATCCTCCTGTGTTAACCATACCAAATTTTTTTTTAATTTCAATTTTTCAAACGCTCCTTAGAAGCTTTGCTTCTAACACCCGTATTTATATACAAGTAAAAGTAACTACTTGAGTAAAAGTAATTACTTGAGTAATGATTTGTATTCTATAGTTAAGTAATTGCTCCAAGTTAGAACTCTCAAAAGTTAGAATTCTCAGCCAAGTAATAGTCACCATTTTCTTTACTTAAGCACTACTTTAAGGTTATTTTGCATAAAAAATGGAAACTTTGGATAGCATTGAAGCAACGGTTATACAACAAAATCCCTGTGGTTCCCGTTAAGTGCGTTATCAGAATCAGTATTCAAACATAAAGAAATAACTTTTATTTCAAAAGTTTTGTTTCTCCAAGCATTCTTTTTTTGTATTGACACAATTAAATAACAATCAATAACAATAATGATATTATTAACTTTATAACATTAAATAATTTATATAACATTATTGCTATTATACATATCAAATAAAGTAATATCAAATATATCATTGCAAGATTTTGTAAAAATAATCTAGCTTACGTTTGGTTTTTCATGAAAATATACGCAGTCACGAAGTCTTGCCACACAGAAACAAGCATTAATAAGCGTCGAGTGTTACTTGGGCATTTACTCAAGTAAGTAAAGTGTGTTACTAAACTATAGAATGAGATTTTGTTATTAAGAATTCAAACCTTAAGTAATGACTTCATGAAGGAATTACTTAGCAACGAGTAATTACTTTTTATAAATACGGGTGTTAGACTATGGTGTGTGACTTGGAGTTCTAAATTTAAATAAATTTTACATTTAAGCTATGTTATTCTTTTAAATAAATAATTTTCATTTATTTCGTTTAGTTTTCCTTTTTCTGCAATAACACTATACTTCCAACCAATGGACTCTTAGAAAATTCGTGTTATTGTCGAAAATTAGTTCCGATGAGAAAACAATAGGTTTCAAGCGGCACGAAATATTAATAATCTATAGGGGAAGCCCGGGCAAAAATCATAGTAAAGTAAAGTATAATCAAAGTAAAGCTATGGCCAACTTTAAATTATTATATTATTAAAGACTTCAGTTGCCAAACTCGCCTGCCAAGCGTATCAACTATGACATATATGCCCCATATGAAACAGTCTATGTAGAAGGCCTCCGTATTTTTTAAGGACTGCAATTAATGAATAGATGATTAGTGTAAATAGAAGGGCATTCCATTATGGCTTTACCGCAATTTATTTGGATCCATCACTAATGACCCACGTAGAGACAATTAAAATAGTCCGTTTCCTCTTGATTCAGTGCTACGTCGGTAATGAGGCGAGAATTTTAGATTATCGTTAGGTTATTGTTGATAAGACTCGTGCCAGTATTATTCATTAATTGTAGTCTATCGAAAGTCCACTGTTGACCGTAGACCTTTACTATAGGTTGCCTCATAGGAAGTATATACCATAATACACGATTTGCTGGTTGGTGAGCAGACACACTATGTCTCGTCCAGTAAGACGCCTAAATGTCAACTATAGAAGAATGCTCCGATGAACGCGTGATCCTGTGCAGTACCAAAACTATTTTGTAAAAATATTCATATTATTAAAATTAAAATAGAAACACGACACATCCACACAAATTTGACTAATGGCTCTCAATCATTATCATTACGCACACAAATATTTCGCATGAATTGTACTTTAACACTCATAATCGAGTGAACCAGTGAGCTAGACTACATTCCAGTAAACACCGATGCCAAGACGTATCCCTAATAAAATGACAAATTGTAAATAAAGAAATCAAAAGCGTCAGTAGTCTAATAGCAGGTCGTGGACCGCTAACTCGAAAGGTCGTGGGTTCGAATCCGCCATTCGACTACTTTCGTGAATCACTTCTAACACAAGCATTTTAAGCTTACCAGAAGTGGTTAGTTACAAAACCGTTTTCAGTACCTAGAAGACTGCAATTAAAT
This sequence comes from Parnassius glacialis, assembly GCA_033319125.1. NCBI lineage: Eukaryota > Metazoa > Arthropoda > Insecta > Lepidoptera > Papilionidae > Parnassius > Parnassius glacialis. Next base: position 24,263,324 of record JAVANC010000029.1, on the reverse strand, counting down.
GGACGATTTGAATGACAAGCTCGTGGAAACTGTCCATGCGGTTGGAGCTAAGTTCTGCAAGACCCGCCGCAGAAGAACACAAAAACTCTCCGATCACACTCTTAATGTCATGGCTGTTAGATGGGAGATGAAGCTACGTTCTTCAACAGATTTGACAGCATACAGGCAACTGAACAGACAGATCTCCAAATGCATGCGGCGGGACTTACGCAATTTCAATACAGCTTATATTGAAGGAGCGATCGAGCGGAACCAAGGCTCCAAAGTTGCCAGAGATCTGTCTGCCAGAAAGAGCCAACTGTCAAAGCTGAAGACCGAATGTGACAGCATCGTTTCCGGGGCACCTGAGATTTTGAGTGAGGTTGAGAGGTTCTATGGGCAGCTGTACACGTCATCGTTGGAGCCACATGCAAGTGTGAGTAACGATCCAAGAGCGAGTCTTATCCGACATTATTACGATGATATCCCGGACGTCAAGTCTGAGCGAGATTAGAATGGCTCTCCAGCACCTTAAAAACGGCAAGGCCCCAGGCGAGGATGGAATTACAGCAGAGCTTCTGAAAGCGGGTGGAAAACCGGTACTTGAAGTCCTTCAGAAGCACTTTAATTCCGTCCTCCGTGGCGGCATTACACTGGAGGCGTGGAGCAGAAGTGCGGTGGTCTTGTTCTTCAAGAAAGGCGACAACGCTCTTTTGAAGAACTACAGACCGATTTTCCTTCTGAGCCGCGTTTACGTGCTGTTTTCGAGAGTCATTACGAATCGTCTCGCGCGCAGTCTTGACGACTTCCAGCCTCCCGAACAAGCCGGTTTCCGAAAAGGCTTTAGCACCATAGACCACATACATACCCTACGGCAAATGGTACAGAAGTCCGAGGAGTACAATTTGCCACTATATCTGGCGTATGTGGACTATGAGAAAGCCTTTGATTCCGTCGAAATTTGGGCGGTGCTGCAGTCCCTTCAGCGTTGCCAAGTTGACTGACGGTATATCGAAGTGTTGAATTGCTTGTACAGTAGGGCTACGATGGATATCCGAGTACAGAACCAGAGTACGAAACCTATACAATTGCAGAGAGGTGTAAGACAGGGTGACGTCATATCCCCGAAACTCTTCACCGCTGCATTGCAAGTCATTTTCTTGCTTCTGGACTGGAAAGAATACGGTATCAACATCAATGGCGAGTACATCACTCACCTTCGATTTGCCGACGATATAGTCCTTATGGCAGAATCGCTGGAGGACCTAAGCACTATGCTCAATGACCTCAATAGTGTCTCCCAACGGATAGAACTTAAGAGATGAACATGGACAAAACAAAGATCATGTTTAATGTACATGTCACACCTATGCCGGTAGTTGTTGGGAGCACTAAGCTCGAAGTTGTTGACGAGTATGTTTACCTGAGACAAATAGTCCGACTAGGTAAGTCCAACTTCGACTAAGAAGTCAATCGACGGATTCAACTCGGTTGGGCAGCGTTCGGGAAATTACGGCACATCTTCTCGTCAGGTATACCTCAAAACTTGAAAACGAGACTGTACACCCAGTGCGTGTTGCCAGTGATGACATACGAAACTGAGACCTGGTCCTTCACTTCTGGCCGGATGAGGAAGCTCAAGGTCGCTCAGCGAGCTATGGAGAGGGCTATGCTCGGAGTTTATCTGCGTGATAAACTCAGAAATGAGGATATCCGCAGTAGAACCAGAGTGACCGACATAGCCCAACGGATTAGTAAGCTGAAGTGGCAATTGGCCGGCCATATAGCTCGAAGAACCGCCAACCGATGGGGAAGAAAGGTTCTCGAGTGGCAGCCTCGTACCGGCAGGCAAAGTGTAGGGCGTTCCCCCACTAGAAGGAGTGACGACCTGGTAAGATATGCAGGAAGTCGATGGATGCAGGTGGCTCAGGACCATGCTTTGTTTGGGGGAGGCCTATGTTCAGCAGTGGACTTGTGAAGGGCTGTAATGATGATGAATGATGAGAAGTGGTTAAAGGGAATATTAGTAATGTTTAAAGCATTACTAGTATTTTTGTTTAAAAAAAATATTTAAACTTTAGTTAATTTTGCACTGCCACACAAGTGTAGAAGTATGGTAAGTGTAGAGAACTGGAGACCCCTTAACTGGAATTGAGGCATTATATCTTAGTCCTTAAAGCAGACAACGCATCCGCATTTTGGTTCTTAATCGAAGAAAGATGTAGATGTCTATGGGCCACAGCATCCACTTACCATCATTCTATAAAAAAATACAAGTGGCGTAAGTTTATCGCTTACCATATTTCAAGCCGTCAGTGTAGTAAACAATCTCGTTTAGACCAGACGTAATATACTTTGACCTGTATCGGGCAGCAGCGTCTAAAATGCGACACATCTGGTTCTGCGATCTTATATCCACCAGCCGATCGTGACGACTCAAATTCTTACTGAAATCGACAGAGATAGATGCCCATATCTTGAAACTGTAGTCGCCAACCCAAGCGTGGCAAGTTTGGCGAATATCCCGCCTAATTAGGTTTGTACGTGGTAGAACCACACTGTAGCTATATCATGATTGCAGTACGAATGAATCAGCTCAACCGAGGTAGGATCTCGCTCTCACAGAATACCAACTAAAATATGTTATAAAATGTTTCTTATAGTAAGTGTAGAGAACCGGAGAGATTTTTTACTGGAAATGAGGTATTACATCTTAGTCCTCAGGATGCTTATGGGCCTCAGCATCCTCTTGCCATCAGATGGACTATGTGCTCCATTGTTACCCTTATTCATTAAAAAAGTCAATATATGCAGGAGACCTATGTTCAGCAGTGTACTTAAATAGACTTTAACGAGAATGATAAAGGACATTGTTGAATTTTTTTTATAGAAGAGAAGGTAGAAGAGCGGAAGGCTCCTCTGGTGGTTAGTGATCATGCGTTAGCGCCCATGAACCTTTGCAACACCAGAGGAATCGCAGGAGCGTTACCGGCCCTTTAGAAAGGGTAGACTCTAAATTTTGATGTGAAATACACACACCATAATGAATACTTTTATAAATGCTGTGGGTATTTCTTACTGAACTTTTACAGGCCGTGAAGAATAAATTGTCCACAGAATATCACCAAAAACAGCAACAGTTTTTAACAGTGGTAGAGCCATGCGGCAGCTTTTGCTGTCGCACGGATGGGCCGGCTCGAACCGGGGTGGTACCACGACCTCACAGAATACCAGCGTGAAGTAGAGGTTTACCTCTGCTTTTCGCTTGGTGAGTGCAGGTGTCCGGAGGCCCTTTTTACTGGAAATGAGGCATTCCATCTTAGTCCTCACGGGTGACAACGCATCTGCATTTTGATTCGCAAACGAGGATAGATGTCTATGGGCCGCAGCAACCACTTACCATCAGGTGTACTGTGTGCTCGTTTGTCACTCTTATGCTATAAAAAAATGGGCAATAAATGATGTTATTTCATGGTTACATGACAATAACTTAAAGGTTAATATTACTAAAACCTATTATGTACAATTCTATAGTAATATTAAAAACAAACTTAACCTTGACATAATGTATAATAATGACAAACTAAAAGAAAACGAACAGTTGAATGGAGAATGGGATTTTTGGGCCTGAAGTTAACAAATTGGTATATACTTCAAAAAATTGTTTATATTTTTCTGAATAAAAATACCAGCGTGAAGTAGAAGAGGTTTACCTCTGCGTTTCGCTTGGTGAGTGCAGGTGGCCGGAGGCCATTTTTACTGGAAATGAGGCATTCCATCTTAGTCCTCACGGGTAACAACGCATCTGCATTTTGATTCGCAAACGAGGATAGATGTAGATGTCTATGGGCCGCAGCGACCACTTATCAGGTGGACTGTGTGCTTGTTTGTCACCTTATCATATAAAACAAAAAAAAACATAATGCATCTGAGTTTCATAAGTTTAGTGATTAGACACTTTTAACTGGTGAAGTCAATAAATACAACAAGTGGTAAAATTAAATATTTCGTACAACCGACTTCAATATAAATAAAATGAGAACATCGTCAAAGTAGTAGAAGTCGATTAAATACGCATTATTAAGGATAACTCAAAAACTACTGGACAGATCTTGATCAAATTAATATGGGATAGCCATATACCAGCTTTCAAATAAAAAAAGAATCATCAAAACCTGTTGATCAAAAAAAAGTTCTGAAGTAACTATTAGAAAACTATTAGAAACTATGTATGTTGTCCAGAATTCCTCTCAAAATGTTGCTTTAGAGTGCCGCAGAGATTACATCATGCTCCTATTAAGCCTCAGTATGCCCATTCCATAGGAAGCTACTAGGATCATATTCCCCGATCTCTAGAATGAGCCATATTTACAACAAATACTGTGACCGTCACCAAATCTTGACGTACATTGTATGACAACCACTAAATTAACAAAAAACAATTTTAGAGATATAGCTTTTAGATTTTAGCCTTATATTTAATGTCTCATTGTGTAACTGATGATTACCTATTAGTGATTTTGCATTATGTCCTAGATACTAAGTTTTAGCAATTAAGATTTTACTGGTGTAACAATCGTTGGTAATCTAATTAAATAAAAGAAAAGGTAACACACATACAAAATACAGTCGAATTGAGTACCTCCTCCTTTTTTGAAGTCGATTAAAAAGAAAAGAGAAAAGGTATTATTAATCTTAATCCTTCTACGTTATCATACCAACGAAGCATTTCTTTCTTTATCTTAGTCACAACATTTTGCAAACCACACTTTTCTATGATCACATAATTTAAATCTCACCTGTTTAAATGTCATTTTAAACCGAACTTAAATTTACCTTGCATAACATAGTACCTAATTCGTGTTACAACTACATCGTTAATACTTAGTAGCGGAGTAGTTAGGACTCATCAAAGTATGGTTAAGGCAATATTAAAGGACAAGGTTGTAACCATGACTAAGCTGTGTAAACTGACTGAGATATCCATAATGCAGACGGCGTAATATCCACTTTGTAGATACAAAGTTGAAATCGTCCATATGGATGTTAAATTAGGAATAGTGCACTAAAATATTTAATTATATCGAATGAAGTGTTATTTTTAGAAATAAATGATGAGTGGTACGAATATTTTGTCTTGTTTTGAAATTAAGAATCTCAATATAAGTAAGTTACAGTCTATACATACATTGCACTGCCGGTCCCATTCCTCCTATCATTTTTGAAACGGGTTTAGGACAAGGAAATGACCACCGTTGGCTACAATGCGTGTTGGCCGATTTTTAAATGGCACCATATTTTTTTATTTCTGAGACATGCAGATTTCCTTTGCGATATTTTCCTTCACCGTCGAGCATTTCACATAAATCAACACCTAAAATTAAACTATACAAATTTCATTGGTGCCGGCGAGGGTCAAACCCAAATGGTTCGCATACTTTTGTAATAGACATATGGTATCGCGGACTTTTTTTTAGACGGAGTAAAGATCTATATTTTTCTATAACATTGTATTTACGTATCCCTAACGATAACTCCAGCGTACGCGGATAAATAATTTCGGGAGTGCTTTTTCTTCTGACTTGCTTAACAAATATCCCTATTTAAGGCTAGCTGAGTAATATAGCTTAATGCTAGATAGCCTATACTATTCCACATGAATCTGGCTATAATATACAATAATATAATTTTTCAAATCGGACTAATAGTTCCAGAGATTAGCGCGTTTAAACAAACAAAAAAACAAAAAAACTCTTCCGCTTTATTATATTAGTATAGATAAGCCATGAACCTAATCGAAATATACTATAAGTGAGTGGTAAAAACAATAATCTTTTCCACTGAGTACTTTATATACACGTGAATTTTTTTTAGTCATTGGCAACACGCACTGGTTTAGTTTATTTTATTGAGAGGAATATTGGACAAAAATGTTTGTCGTAGTTAATTACTTAGTAGTTGATGTTTCTTTTTCTGCGTTGGAGTCCATCTGGGTACCTAGTACAGGTATCACTTATTACATATTTCCACAACACATTTGCCGTGTTCCAGTCTGAAGGATATAGAGGGCCAGAAGAATTACTGGCTGTGAGGCATTCCATCTTATCTTGTTCCTCAAGGGTGCATATGTAACCTTCTTTGTAAAAGTTTGACCGCAGGTGTTCTTGGACTACATTTATCACCATCAGGTGGATTATAGGCTCATAACTCACTTAAGGTTTATATAAAAATGTTTTTATGTACTCTTCAACGAACTCAAGCATGATTAGATACATATTTAAAAAATACGTATTTCTTCGCGTTAAATTTAAACGTATTTTAATTCCAGAAATTTGGACCCCTTTGCAGGACTCAAGGTCACAAGTGGACTCGATTTTTCTAATTAATTAAACCCTCGTTTAAACAACATAAAGCCTCGGGGTTGACTTAAGGCAAGTTTCGTAAGTCGAAGGACAGCTAATACACACAGGCTGCTCGCAACTTATCCAGCTTAAATTAATTACCCTCTTCGTACTAACGAGGGGCAAGTTTGCGCCGCACGCACTCGTGTGTTGCTTTTAAGTTAGGATCACTAGGATCACTTTGTACTAACTTCGTGTGAAGAAACCTGTTTCACTGTTGTTCAAATTTAAAACCATGTATTTTATTGCACTTTTAAATCCACTTCTGTTTTAGGAGCTTTGGAGCATTTAATAAAGGAATGAGGGGGAGAAGCACACCGCCTGATGGTGAGTGGACGCTGTGACCTATAGACACTGCATCTATCCTTGATTAAAATCAAAAATGATAATAAATTTTAACACATGAGGACTAATATGGAATGTATCATAGCCAGTTAAAAGGGTCTCCGGTTCTCTGCACTCCCCTGTCAAGCCAACACCTCCGTGCTGCAGCAAAGTGGTGAAGGAAAACATCGTGAGGAGTGTATATCTGAGAAATTAAAAATAAAATAAAAATATATATTATGGCTGTAGCACGAACTGGTCATCTCGACCGGAGTGGGACCACGTTCTCTCGATACCTGCGTAAAATAACACTGTAATGCTGTGTTTCGTATAGTGAGAGTAGAGAAACGGGGACCCTTTTCACTGGTGGCGAGGCATTCCATTTAAGCCCTCAGGAGTGACCACATTTTAATATTTCATTGAGGGTTGATGTAAATATCTATGACAATATTATAGTGACAATGCATATGCATTTTAATACTTAATCGAGGGTAGATGTAAACATCTATCACAATATCCATTCAACTTCAGGTGGACTATGTGCTCGTCCTTATTTTATAAAAAAAGACTCGACTGCGTATTTCAACACGCATTGGTGCATCACGGCGGATATTTCCTTGCCCTAAAACATTCTCAGAGTTAAGAGGGGGCCTAGCAGTCTGACTAATATAATAACTATACTATACATATTAACGTAAGCTACACTTTAAGACAAAAGCTTATAATGGATAATGACATAATATAATAGCATCTACCATGAAACAATAAAGCGATGCCAACCACGTTTCCTACTGGAGTTATATATTTGCACCACCGATACTCTTAGAACCTTAATGACTAAAGACTACCGGTCTTGAAGGTTCAGATCTGTCCATTCTTTTTTTTATAGGAAAAGGTTGACAAACGAGCACACAGTCCACCTGATGGTAAGTGGTTGCTGCGGCCCATAAACATCTACATCTATCCTCTATTACAAATCAAAATGTAGATGCGGTGTCACCTGTGAGAACTTAGATAGATGAACGCCTCATTTCCAGTAAAAAGGGCCTTCGGCCACCTGCACTCACGAAGCGAAACGCAGAGGTAAATCTCTACTCCACGCTGGTTTTCTGTGAGGTCGTGGTACCACCCCGGTTCGAGCCGGCCCATCCGTGCGACAGCAAAAGCTATCGCGTGGCTCTACCACTGTTAAAAGTATCTTTTGGCTTCACGTAGAACAAGTGACGACCATGCGCGCGTCAATGGGGCCTATATAGGTCACAAAGCGGTAATGCCGAAACAGACCGGCTCATCGATCATGTTCAAATGGGTACAGATTCCTTGCCACAATAGGTCCCATCCACAGAAATCGTGATTCTTGGCGATTTTAACGCCCACCACGCCGAATGGCTCGGTTTACGTTTAACCGATCATGCGGGGAGCTCTGTTTATGACATTGCATTGGCATATGGTCAGACACAGCTGATTACTTTGTCTATTCGGATTCCAGATGTGGAGGATCATACACTTTCCTAGTTAGATCTTCTGCTGACCTCTCATCCGGACGGATATCAAGTTTCTGTCAATGTCTCGGCTCTTCGGACCATTGTCTGATCCGGAGTGTGGTGCCTCTCACGCTCCCCTCGCAGTTGCATTCTGCAGGTTGCCGCCATATTTGGCGATACAGGTCTACGGATTGGGACGAAATGCGGTCCTTCTTTGCATCCTGCCCACGGGGGTGGGTTTGCTTCTCAACGGATGATCCCAGTGCTGTTGCTGACGCTTTTACTGATGTGTAGCTACAGGGAATGAAACTATGTATTCCATCATTTTTGGTAACCAACGAAGGGAGATCTCAGCCTTGGTTTGGTCGCTCCTGTAAGACTGCATGGAGCAGTAAGCAGGAGTGTTATCAGGCTTGAACTGAGGCTTCGGCAGCTTGGGATGAAAATACCAGCGTGCTTAAAAAGAAGTATAACTTCGCCTCCAGGTCCTTCAAAAGAGTTATTGCAAAGGCAAAGTCAGAGTACATATGCAGAATTGGTGAGAAACTAGTTCACCTTCCTAGGTCTTCCACGGAAACCGTGCATTCTAGTCTCCCGCCAAGGCTGTCCAAGGGAATTTCTGTAAGCCTTCACTACCATCTCAGCTCAAGGTGGACGAATAACTGATCCACGCCGCAAAAGAGAATGCCGATCTTGTAGGATCCCTTTTTGCATCCAGCTCAAATCGTGATGACGGGAGGAACACACCGCCAACCATCCCGTTGTGTGAGTGCTCCATGCCTGATGTGTGATTCACACAGCGCTCGATTCGCAAAGCAAGCAGGAAGAGGACTCCCTGGATATCCACAGGTGGACTGGGCCTGTCGGAATCTCCTCCATTGTGCTGAGGACATGTGCTGCAGAGTTGGCACCGTTTCTAACGCGTCTTTTCCGGTACTCCTACTCCCTAGGCGTAGTCCCGAAATCTTGAAAGACAGCTTTTGTCCACCCAATACCTAAAAATGGCGACCGCTCAGACCCGTCCAGCTACAGACCTATCGCCATCATTTCCTTGTTCTCCAAAATAATAGAATCCATTATAAACTGCCAGCTCATGCGATACCTTGAGGATTACCAGCTGATTAGTGACCGCCAATACGGTTTTCGTCGGTGTCGATCAGCTGGTGATCTTTTGGTCTACTTGACTCATAGATGAGTGGAAGTAGTAGAGTCCAAGGTGAAGGCATTGGCCATTAATTTGGACATTGCGAAGGCCTTCGATCGGGTCTGGCACAAAGCGCTTCTTTCGAAGCTCCCTTCCTATAAGCTTCCCAAAAAATTGTTCAATTGAATCTTCATTTCTCGCAGATCGGAGCATCAAGGTCGTAGTAGACGGTGCATGCTCCGACTACAAGCCTATTAATGCTGGTGTTCTACAAGGCTGCGTGTTATCACCAACGCTGTTTCTTCTGCATATCAATGATATGTTGCAAACTTGTAACATTTATTGCTATGCGGATGACAGCACTGGTGACCACTGGTGGTCTGTACACCAGCCGTGCCAATATTTCTCGGGAAAACGTCGCCGAGTACTGGAACAAACTTGTGTCTGAAGTTAAGTCTTTGCTGAACAAAGTTTCGAATTGACGGCGACTAAATCTAGTCCTGTTTAATCCTCAGAAGATACAATTTTGCGTCTTTACCGCTAAAAAGAACCCTTTTGTCGTATGTTCTCAGTTTCAAGGCACTCCTTTTGTTACCTTAGCCAGTATCGGAATTTTCGGCTTCATCATATCGAGTGACGTGCAGTTTCGTGGTCACTTGGAAGAGAAGGCCAAATTAGCCTCTATAAAGCTTGGCGTTCTCAGCAGAGTGGGACACTATTTCATGCCGGCACAACGCCTGCAACTTTACAAGGCGCAGTGTTGGCCTCACATGGAATACTGTTCTCATCTCTGGGAAGGTGCTCCCCAGTACCAGCTCCTTCCACTTGACCGCATCCAGCGCAGAGCGGCCCGAATCGTTGACGACCGAGTCCTTTCCGATCGGCTCGATTCATTGACACTGCGAAGAGATGTTGCATTCCTTTGCATTTTCTTTCGCATTTACCACGTGGAATGCTTTAAAGAATTACGATACGACTTAAGGACTTTCAAGAAAAGAGCCTACTCCTTTTTAAAAGGCCGGCAACGCATCTACAATTGCCCGGGTTCTCCTGGTGTTGCAGTTATTCATGGGCGGCAGTAGTTACTTTCCATCAGGTGAGCCGCATGCTCGTTTGCCCCCTCTCCTATAAAAAAATGTACTTATTGACGAAATTCTAGTTGTTACGTTGAGGTGTTGATGAAGAGATGTTGCATCCCTTTGCATTTTCTTTTGCATTCACCAAGGGGAGTTCTCTGAGGAAATGTTCGGATTAATCCCAGCCGCCAAATTTCACGAACGAACATCGCAGCAGAACTTACTTCTTGACGAAACCCTAGTTGTTACGTGTCAACTTAAATGTCAACTAATTGAACTTTAATAAAAAAATCGACTTCAAAAAATCATTCCCACACAATTCAAAAGCTTCTAAAGCCGGTATGAAAATATAGTTTATCAAAGATTTAAAGTTCCTACTTCAGAAGCTAGTAAATTATGTGAAAAACATTTAATTATTATTAAGTGGCGAAGCTTGCGAAGACACTTGTTAAGTCCGTCTATCCCACGATTATCTCAAGAACGGTTTCGAATTTTTAAATTCTGTTTTCAGCAATCGATTACTGATCACCCAGGCATCTGAACCTCCTATTTTGAAACTGATTGCTCAACGGCAACTGTTAGAAACCGCTACAAAGCTGATTGCTTCGCCAATTTGCTATGCTGTTAGCTTGCAAGATTTATTAGTTTTTGAAGACGGCTATTCTTTTTATTTCAGTTTAATTATAATAGGACAGTAATAATCCACTGATGTAGTCCTTACTATACCTCCACTATATAAACCACAGATTGCTATGATCTTCATGCTGTGTAGATTTATTAACGATTGCAATATCAGACGATTTTTAAAGTTGCCATCACTCTCCAATCTAAATATTTAACATTTTTCATTTTAGGAATAATATAAGATGATTATAATGCTACTAACAGAAGGTCTTGAGATATTTTACAGAATTTTTCATAGTATACAGTTTTAATATGTTACTTTTTACTGCGTAATGGTGGTTTAAGAATATCAACTAAACCCTCCTTTGCATATACCCACGAGAACATGATACAAACTGGAGGGCTCAAATTATTGAATATTTAAGAGATTATATTCATACATAAACACACACACACACAACACTATTACCATGGGGTGGTGGCGTAAGAGAATTGATCACCCCATTTGGTCCTGTCGGTGTCGTAAAAAGTGACTATGGAATTGACATACCAAAAAAAAGATAGAAAGAAATATATAAGATAAGATAAGATAAGATAAGATAATCATTTATTGTCATAACTGTGTACATGAGGTCTTACAAATACAGAGTATAGTTACAACAGTTTGTCCATTTCGGACGTACAATATAATAAAAAATAAAATAAAGCACTACAATAAATCAATAATTACTTCCAAAAAATCATCTAAATTATAAAAACATTTTGATAATAACCATTCTTTTACTTTTTTTTAAATCTTGGGCTCTCTAATGATTTAATTTATATAGGTAAATGGTTGAAGATTCTGATTCCGCTTATTAAAGTACTTTTACTATAAATGTAACTAGATGATTTAACAATGCACACATCAAAAGCATATTGAGTTCGTATGTTCTTTTTTGATTATTTTTTAATATTAAAATGTTGTTGGTTATCTTTGACAAACACAGAAATTTCAAATATGTATATACAAGTCAACGTCAGAAATTTACAATCTATAAATACATTTCTTAAAGAGTCATATTGATTAATATTATAATAATCCTTAAGCACTTTTTTTGCAAAACAAATGTGGACTGAATGTCAACAGAATTGCCCCAGAATATAATTCCATATGTCAAAAGTGGATAGACATGACCATAGTAATAATTTTTTGCTACATCTCTAGATGCTACATTTTTCAATATTTATATGGCGTAACAACTGCGTGAAATCCTACTATTTACTTTCTTAACATGAGATTTCCAGTTCACATTACTATCAATGGTGACACCCAGAAATCTCATGTCATGCACTTTCTCAATTTTTTCACCGTCGATTATAATATTTAATGCAATTGGAGCTTTTCTATAATTCCTAAATTCTATAAGTTTTGTTTTTCCCAAATTTACTTTTAAATTAATTGAAGTTAGCTAGTTCACTACTGTGTTTAGTGTGTTATAAATTTCATTCACAAAATTTGCATCATCTAATTTATCTCTTGATAAGAATATTGTAGCATCATCAGCATACATTACGCATAGATGATTGATCATTAATGGAAGCTCGTTTATGTAAATCAAAAACATCAGTGGGCCTAGAATGCTACCTTGCGGTACACCTAGGCTTAATTTTTTGAAATTGGAATGCACTTGAGTTATTGATTTTGTTTTTTTGTCAAATGTATCTAATATTGTCGCCTGTATTCTGTCAGTTAGATAAGATTCCATTAATTTTAAGGCTATTCCACGTATGCCTATATGTTCAAGCTGTTTTATCAATATATTATAAACAACACATTCAAAAGCTTTTGACAGATCCAAAAAGAGACCAACACAAGTCCTTTTTTGATCTACATTTTTCCAAATATCTTTCAAAACTGAATATAGCCAATGTCGTGTTCTTCCCTTTTTGAAACCCAAATTGATTTACATTTAAAATCTTATATTTGTCTAAAAATGATATTAACCTATTTGATATTTACTATTTTTAACAGTGGTAGAGCCACGCGGCGGCTTTTGCTGTCGCATGAATGGGCCGGCCTCGAACCAGGGTGGTACCACGAACTCACAGAATACCAGCGTGAAGTAGAGGTTTACCTCTGCGTTTCGCTTGGTGAGTGCAGGTGGCCGGAGGCCCTTTTTACTGGAAATGAGGCATTCCATCTTAGTCCTCACGGGTGACAACGCATCTGCATTTTGATTCGCAAACGAGGATAGATGTAGATGTTTATGGGCCGCAGCAACCACTTACCATCAGGTGGACTGTGTGCTCGTTTGTCACCCTTATCCTATAAAAAAAAGATATGACTTTTTCGAATATTTTTGAAAAATGTGATAATAGAGCAATAGGTTAATAATTGTTCATGTCATTTTTGGTACCTTTTTTGTATAACAGTTTTTTAAGGGTTTTTTCAACTCATTTGAAAAATTCCTGTTCTAAGTCAATTTTATAATATACTTTATAGGTTCCGCTAATAAATGTGTACTTGATTTTGTTGCTTTTAGCGGTATATTATCGTAGCATTTACTTTTTTTGTTCTTTAAATTATTTATAATGTTAATAGTTTCGGAAATATTTACAGGGGTCATAAAAATGCTATTTAAATTTGGATTAGTCACTGGTTTGAATGTTATGTCACTAATAGATTGGATAGGATTATTTGATTTGATATAATAGTCATTAATTAATTTAGCTATGTCATGTAGTTGATTAATTGTACTTACTTACTTACTTATCGTCACGCACAATCCCTGACGGGGTAGCCAGATAGAACAGATCGCCAAGTGTCACGATCCTTACATACCTCTTTCGCTTCTGTCAGATTCATTATCTTCTTCATACATGCACGTCTAGGTATCCGAGTACTCTTGACCCACCCCTTTTCGAGCAATTTGCTCACATGGTCTTCGAAAGTTAGTCTCGGTCTACCTCGACACCTTTTAATATTAACTTTCGCGCTATATATTTTCTTCACCATTCGGTCTTCACTCATTCTCTTAACGTGCCCAAACCATCGAAGCACGCCCTTATCAATTTTTGTGATAAGGTCATCTTTCAAACCTGCCATATTGCGAATCTCTTCGTTTCGCATTCGGTCGGCCATGGTGACGCCGCACATTTTACGAAGAGATCGCATCTCCACTGCATTCAACTTGCTTTTATGCTTCTTCTGGCATACCCAGGTTTCGCTGCCATATAACAAAGTCGGTACCAACACTGCGTTATGTATTGCAAGGCGTGCACTCTTCACTACGCCTTCCCTTTTGACTAACGCAGTCAGGGCACCATTGACTTTGTTCCCGGCAGCGACACGCCTGTCCACATCTAAATCACATCTTCCATCCCGGCTAAAAGCACTTCCCAAGTATACAATTTCATTTTCCTGTTCTAGACATTCCTGATTTACCCATATTTCGCACTTCGATCTCTCTTCGTCCCTTTCAAATACCAGAACCTTAGTTTTATTAGCATTCAAGCGGAGACCTTTAATTTCACATTCCTCTTTCATACACGTGACTAATGCCTGCAGTTCTGCCTCTGATGGTGCAAACAGCACTGCATCATCAGCATATACAGCAGACAATTTACTTTAATGTCACCCAATTTCACACCCAAATAGCTATCTTTCAGCTTCTGTAAACAGCTGTCGAGATACAGTATGAACAGCCAGGAAGACATGACACAACCCTGTTTTACGCCCGTTTGGACGCTAAAGATGGGTGACAGGTCATGCCCTACCCGCACACAGGCTTTACAGTCACAGTAAAGTGACTGCACAGCCCTTAGCAATCGACCATCCACACCATACCCCGGCAACAGTTCCCACATTTTCTTCCTTACAACCTTATCAAATGCTTTCTCAAGATTCACAAAAGCACAGAAAATCCTCTGGTTAGCAGCCAGAAGCTTTTCCGTGATCATGCGGAGAGAAAACATTTGATCCGTGAATCCTCTTCCAGGTCTAAATCCGCATTGTGCCTGCCATAGAAATCTTTTCGATTTCTCTTGCATCCTACGTGTCAAAACCTTCGAGTAAACTTTACTTGCTAAACTGGTCAAGCTGATCGCCCGATAGCACCCGCAGTCAAAATGTGAACCTTTACCTTTATATAAAGGCACAATGACTGCGGATCGCCAATCATCCGGGACATCCCCCGTCCGCCAGCACAAATTGCACAGCAGATGAAAGCTGTCCCAGACGCGAGGCCCACCATACTTGACCATTTCAGCAGTAACTCTGTCTAGTCCCGCAGCCTTACCACATTTCAAACTTTGAATCGCAAGTTCAATCTCTTTCATACTGATGACCTCAGTGTCATCGAGGTCCGCGTCTGGCGTACCAGTCACGGCGTCACCCCCGGATCCCTCACTAAGATCATCACACGCATACGTTTCTCTATAAAATTCGCTCCATCGCTGCATGACTGTCATTGGTTTGCGAAAGCAGTTTGTTCATTCTTAAGGTCGTCGCACTGCTTCGGGTCCTTCCAACCTCTTTCCAGAAGAGTTTGGAGTTCTCCTTAAAGTTGTGCGACAACCTTTCGTCCGCTTCCATTCTACACCTTTCACGCACTTCCTCAATCAATGCTTTCGTGTGAACTTTCTGCAGCTTATATCTTTCTTTCATCTTCTCTCTCATATCCTTATCATTACTAGAGGCCAAGTAGTCTAACCATGCTTTCTTCTTCTTCTTTACAGCTTCTTTCACTTCATCATTCCACCACGCATCTCTTCTTTTACTACTGCCTCTTTTAATCGTTCCACACACTTCTTCCGCTGCACTTACCATTTGATCCCTAAGGTTCTGCTATGTTCTTTCAACATATTCTTTTCTGCCATCGATGTTGTCAAGCTTTTCGGCTACCCTCGCATGATATTGGTCCCTAGTATCCGCTTCCTGAAGCTTCCAGCTTCGGATGCGACAGACCGACTGTGGTTCTGTTACTGCCGTCCGGTAGCGCCAACCCGCGAACAGACCCCTAAATCTAGTAATCACTAGATAGTGATCCGTTCCCAGGTCAGCAACCCTGAACACTCGCGTATCCATCACCTGTTTTCGCAGTCTGTCATCCACCAGGAACAAATCGATCATACTTCTCTCATTCTTTCTTTCTCTAGTATACATATGGATTTTCTTGTGATTAAACATAGTTTTTGTCACAAGAAGACCCTTTTCCTTGCATACCGCCGGTAAAAGCTTGCCAGCATCATTAACCCTTTTATCGCCAAACTTTCCAAGCACCGACTCGTACCCTGGTCGAGCGGTACCAACCCATCCATTCAAATCACCACATACAACAATTCTTTCGTTTCCCCTAGCCAAATCTAGAACTTCTCTTACATTCTCCCAAAACTCCTCCAGTTCAGAACTGGACGACGAAGCTACCGGCGCATAAACAGCCAAAAAGAATAACTTCGTCAGTCCTAATTTAAAGCGAACCCAGAGAAGTCTTGAGTTCACAACCTTATATTCAGTCATAACATCGACCAACCGAGACGACAGCAGCACCCCCACTCCCTGGCGGGCGCTCTCGCTCTCCGGGACTCCGGACCATTGAGCTAACGCCTCTCCAGGGAGCTCTTCAGTACCACTGCCCTACCGTTTGGTCTCCGACATACACATGACATCTAATTCTCTTTCTTTCATTATTTCGATCAACTCATTCGTCTTATCTCTCATGCCTCCTCTAACATTCCACGTGCCAACTCTGCACTCTGTCCTCCACCTTCTACCGTGTGGGGCTGTGCGTGATGGGTGGCGGTCCCCATCGCCGCTTTGCGCGCTGCATTCCACACCAACGGGGACAAGCTGGTGTGCGTCGCCTTGGGGGGACGCCCTAACCCTCGTTGGCATGGGTGCGCAGCTAAGTAGAATTGCAGCCCTGAAAAGGGCTGGCAGGGGTCGCGATGAGCACGCTTCTACAGTGACCCCCAAAACCACTACTACTACACTAAATAACTTTTGTATCTATTTTTCGCAGCATGGCAGTTTGTATACCGTTTCTGTAAATATAACTGTCTTTTGTTTCTACTGGATCCTAATACCTTTTGTTTTCCACTTTGTTCTCTTTTTATATGTTATTTGTTTGGCACACAAAGACCGTAAATCAGACTAAACTGTTCTAAAAATATTGTATACGCGTCATTTGGATAACATTGTGAAGAAACATCTGTGAAACTAATCTGTGACAGATATTTTAAGAAAATCTCTATATATATGTCTGGGTTTCTTATAAACATATACCAAAACTTATTCTTAAAGCTTTTGTTTGAAGGAATCGATATCAATTGACAAGTATGATCAGACACCCCTATATCTAATACACTAACATTATATTGTTTCATATTAGTCATAATATTATCAATACATGTTTGTGAGTGTGAAGTAATTCTGGTAGGTATCAAAATAGTAGGATGTAATTTATAAGCCTGAAACATGTTCAGTAGCGATTTACTTTGTTTATGATTTTCTAATATATTTACATTAAAATCACCCAATACAAATATATTTTTATAACAATTTCGTGTTCGTATGGTTATTTTTCTTAGTAAATACTCCATATTAATCAAAAAAACATCCAAGTCACTATTTGGGGTTCTATACACGGATATTATTAAATATTTTAATCCACTTATGAATACACCACAACATTCAAAATGATTTTCTATAGCCATTTCTGATATCCATTGAAGTTCGTGGTAATCAATAGATTTTTTTATAAAACTGGCAACACCGCCTCCCTTTTTACGTTTTCTACAGAAATGAGCCACTTTTTTATATCCGTCAATTTGAAATATGTCAACTTCGTAATTCTTTAAAAAAGTTTCACAGAAACAACACACATCGATGTTTTTCTCCAGCATTAGCAATTCCAATTGTTCGGTTTTTGATTTATTACTTTGAACATTTAAGTGAATTATATTAAAACAGTTTTCATCTTTATTTACGAAAAAAGTCTGAATTTTTGTCACTTTCAATAGTTTTGTTAGGATCTAGAGTAGCATTAGCTTGTTTAAGTTTTATTTTGTTGAAAATATATGGAATAATTAGTTGAACATTACTTATATTTGTTTTATTATTAGTAACATTATTCGTCTTTGTGATATTATTTTTTTTTAAGTATTGTGTAATTTCTTTTTGCACTATTTTTGAGTAAGGTTGTTTTAAACATTGCGTTTTGATAGTGTTATAATCAACAAATCTATTTCTGTAATCTACACTGAGTATTTTTCTTAACATCAGTCTACTCATATGTAACTTATAGTGTTGCTTTGTGTCACCATAGTTTAATGGTACGAATCTAGCGTGATGAAATTGAGAACACAAGAAACGCAACTGATCATTTAATTTACCAATATTTAAGATTCTGTTGTTTAATATTTCACCAACTAGTACATTTGTGTTTGATAGTAAGGATAAGTGGTAATACAGAATAAATCTGAAGCTAAGTGGGTTGCGGTCGTTTGAACCCGCTATAATTATAACATAGTCAGATTTAGTAAAATCTTTACATACAGTATTACAATATGTTAAAATTTGTGATAGAAAAGCATTTGGTTTTACTATAGATGTCACTTGGAATTCTTTACCAATTATATTTTGGAGTAAACTGCGAAAACCTTTACCATTTTGATCACTTAATATTAATACCTTTTTTTTCGTCTCATTTGTATGTTATTTGCGGATGAATGCATGGCTAGGGGCGAGCCTAGTCGTTAGCGTGCCACACTGCCCTGGGACCGGGCGACCCCAGAATTAGGCTAGCCTTACCCTGGCATGCGGGGCTCTGCTGGGGGGGACAAACCTTTCCTTCGCTATTCGTGGGAACGCAATGGATAACCATAAAATTAACCAAAATGGCGGCGATGTGGTTCGCCACCCATCACGTCTCGTTTCTCGCGGGGGCGAAAAGCGGTCCACGGAGAGCCGCTTCGCTACGTTGAATGTAAGAGGAGGAATGGATGGTAAGGTAGATGAAGTATGTCAGATGATAAATGAACGTTGCCTTGATATTCTGTGCGTGAACGAAACCAAGAGGAAAGGATGTGACACCACGGTTCATGGCCCCTACACGGCATACTGGTCGGGAGTCCCACAAACAAGCCGAGGCTGTCAGGGAGTTGGTGTGATTCTTTCGTCTCGAATGGTTGAATGTGTGATGGAGCATGAATGTGTAAGCCCAAGACTCCTCTGGATTAGGTTAAAAGTCGGACTCACTCGCTTATTTATCCTTGGGGTCTATGCACCGATGGATCTGCGTGGAGGTGGGTCACTAAAATCACAACAAGAGAGAGAGGAATTTTGGGATAGCATGAGAGAGGTCTTGAATAAATGCGGAGAAAATCGTGATGTTAGGGGACTTTAATGGATGGGTTGGAGTAAAGCGGGATGGGTATGAAGGAGTTCTGGGTATGTTTGGGGACGAGAGAGTGAATGACAATGGGAGAAGCCTGCTTGAAGTATGCTTGGAATGGAATCTGTGCGTGGCCAACACAATGTTTGACCACAAAAAGATCCATTTGTATACAAGAGATGAGGGTGAGTCTAGAAGTATGATTGATTTTGTAATTGTGGATGAAAGACTGAGGATGAAAGTGCTAGACACTCGGGCATACCGCGATGTAGGCCTCGACACAGACCACTTCCTGGTCATAGCCCGAATGCGTGGCCTCTTTAAACGGTGGCGACACCGAGGGGCCGAGCTTACGAGTGTTTTGGACAGAGTAAAAGTGAAAAATCTACAAGAAAAAGAAAAAAAAAGACGAGTATGTAGAGAAACTGAAAGAGAGTTTTATAGGGATAGAAGAGATAGGAGTGATTGAAGATTTGTGGGAGACATTTAAGAAAGGGGTTGTAAATGTTGCGATTGAGGTATGCGGGATAGCTAAAAGAAGGAAAGGGAGAAAGAATGATAACGTGTGGATGGATAAAGATGTACAAAGGGTTGTGCAAAAAAAGAAGAAAGCGTGGTTGGATTGGTTAGCAACAAAAGCTAACCAAAAAGTTCAAAAGGCAACGGATGACGAGATAAAGGAAGCAAGAACGAAGTATAAAAGATTGAAAACAGCAGCGAAAGAAATTGTGTCTAGAAAGAAAGAAGAACGAAAAGATGATTTCGATAGGAGGCTCACTGAAGATTTCCAGTCAAACATTAAGTTTTTCTGGAAAACCATCAAAACAGCCAGAGGAAAAACTTCTACCTCGGAATGAGTACAATCAGGAGTCAAGAATGGAGCATTATAAAAGGAGAAGAATGTGTGTTAAAGAGATGGAAAGAGTATTTTGAAAGTTTGTTTGAAAGAGAGGAAGTGCAGGTACAGCATCTGCCACCTTCCACGGAAAATAATATAAATGTTGATGAAAATGAGATAAGCATGGATGAAATAGTGAAAGCGTTGAAAAGTTTGAGATTAGGTAAGGCTGCAGGGTATGACAGCATTACCGTCGAGATGCTATGGGCTGGACAGGGCCTGGTGGCTAGTCAGCTGTACCGCCTTTTCAATCTGTGCTGGCGAAATGGGCAAGTACCGGGAGACTGGTGCAAAGCCGTAATCGTGCCATTGTATAAGGGAAAAGGGTCACGGCAGAACTGCATAAATTACCATGGTATAAACCTTCTTAGCGTTGTCGGTAAATTGTATGCGAAAGTGTTGATTGAAAGGGTTGTGAATGAAACAGACGAGAAAGTATGGGATGCACAAGCGGGATTTAGAAAGGGAATGGGATGTACGGATCAGGTCTTTTCCTTGCGGTGCATAGCCGAAAAGTGTTTGGCTAAAAACAAGAAAGTCTACTGCGCCTTCGTAGATCTAGAAAAGGCCTATGATAGAGTGGTGAGGAATGAATTGTGGTCAGCACTGTCCATGAACGGTGTGAGCAGTATCCTCATACGAGCATTGCAATCTCTTTATAGGGATTCTAGTGCTTGTGTAAGGATAAACGAAGCATACACTGAATGGTTTAATATCGAAAAAGGTGTTAGACAGGGATGTGTAGCGTCACCGTGGCTGTTTAATCTGTTCATGGACAATTGTTTGACAGATTTAAAAGAGAATGAAAGTGGGTTGAGAATGAATGAGTTACTCGTCAAATGTTTTCTCTATGCTGATGACCAAGTATTACTTGCGTCTTCGGCCGAGGAGTTGCAGGAGATGGTAACTGCTATGAGTGGAGCTTTTGTTAGAAAGGGAATGAAGATGAATGTAAGGAAGACGAAAGTGATGGTGTTTGAAAAAGATGAGGCAGTGACAGACTGCAATATCGTGATTGAAGATGAACAAATTGAACAGGTGAAAGAGTTTGTGTATCTGGGGTCAAAGTTTACAAGAGATGGAAAGTGTGAGAGTGATATCGAAAGAAGAGTGAAT
Source organism: Parnassius glacialis (assembly GCA_033319125.1). Taxonomy (NCBI): domain Eukaryota; kingdom Metazoa; phylum Arthropoda; class Insecta; order Lepidoptera; family Papilionidae; genus Parnassius; species Parnassius glacialis. The sequence goes on along the minus strand of JAVANC010000029.1, from coordinate 24,241,903 downwards.
GCAGGAAACATGGTGAATGGAGCTTTGCACTCCTTTATGAGCAGTCGGAAGGTGTCTAACAAGGCTCGTTTGGCTGTGCATGAGGGGGTGCTGGTTCCGACACTCATGTACGGAAGTGAAAGTTGGGTATGGCAGAAGAAACATGAAAGCAGAATAAATGCAGTTGAGATGAGAGCATTAAGAAGTATGATAGGAGTTAAACTGAGTGACAGCATAAGAAATAGTGAGATAAGGAAACGTTGTGGTCTGAAAGAAGATGTAGTGACAAAAATTGAGAAAGGTATGCTGAGATGGTTTGGCCACGTCGAGAGAATGAATGAAAAACGATTGATGAAAAAAGTGTATAAGGCGAGTGTGAATGAAAGTGTTGGAAGGGGTAGACCTAGGCGGACATTTCTAGACCAAATTAGGGATGTCTTGAAAAAAGGCCAGGTTAAGAGTACCCTAAACCGTAGAACATGTATGAAGGGAATAATGAAAGTGGACGAAGCGAAACAAGTATGTAAGGATCGTAGCAAGTGGAAAGAAGTGGTCTCTGCCTACCCCTACGGGAAAGAGGCGTGATTATATGTATGTATGTATGTATTTGTATTGTCAGTGGAATCTTCTCTTTCCTGTGCAGGCAATTCAGTAGTATTATCCACATTTCTTACATTCTCCGGTGTCTTTTTTGGGCTGGACGATTCATTTTCATCTGATTCTGATTCTGGTTGAGTAACAAATTCATCTTTTGTTTGGTCTAAGTATGTGAAATCAAATTTATTTTTATTTAGGCTCTTGCGTCCTTTTCTTATCGGCGTTGTTCGACATATTATGTGTGTCAGTTGATTCGTCTTTTTTTCATAGTTTAAAATTTGTCATTTTAGAGAGCTATTTTCGAACAATAAATTTTCTATTTCTGTTTTGGCTATTTGGAGTTTATAATTGTTAAGTTAGCTATTTTTATTTTGAGGTCATCCAAAACCTCGTTCATAATAAGACCTGCTTCGAAACAGCTTCTGTTTAAATTCGGTGTTTTGGTAATAGAGAAATCATCATCATCCGAATCCTCAGAGCAGAGCAGATGCAAAAGAGTTCGCAGTTGTAATGATTGCATTTATTTTTACTCCGGCGTGTAGCAAAGACTTGTGGTGTCGATGTATTACTTGCCTGTATTTCAGCTGGTGTAGATGGGTTATTTGTAATTTGACATATATTTTTGCAATTTTCACAGTTCCAGTTATGACTTTCCTTCTGTTTCATTAAATAAAACAATTTCTCTGAGATGTTCGTGCAAGTGAGATGATTCAATTTTTTACAGTGAGAACATTTCAAAAACTGTCTTTTAAATAAAATCTTGTCGCATTTTGTACATTTTCTTGTCATTGTAATGCAGTATTGTATGTCCGCTTTGTTTATATGTAAAAATGTCCGCTTCGCTCGTGTGTCTAAAGGCCGTCAGACGTAATAGAAATGACTCACCACAAGCACAGTAAATATATTGGTAAATCCAATTGGGCATACCTTAAGCGCATTAAAAGAATTACGTATAACATGATTATACGGAATTATTAAAGTAGTTTAAATACATTTCGACAGCACTATCGGCTTTAACACCCTCGAAAACCATGAAAATGACACCCATGATGAAAAAACTGATACCTATTGCAGCCGCTATCTTGAATTTACATTTCGACAGCACTATCGGCTTCAACACACTTGAAAACTATGAAAATGACAAACGAGATGAAAAAATTGGTACCAACTTCAGCCGCCATCTTGGATTTACATTTCGACAGCACTATCTATTTATTTATTTATTTATTTATTTATTTATTAAGGACAGCCAACAAATCTTACACCAAAAACATTAAATTCTTAAGCTATCATCTATGATTTAAGCTAAGTGCAGATTCAATTACAGGCTGCCACGACTTGCATATGTGAGTGTTTAATGTTTATTAAAAAGTAATAAAATATATTAAAAAAAAAAAACTAAGAAAACTAAACTAATCCAAAATTATTCCGTACTCAAACTCGCACCTAGAACTAACTTTTTGAATTTAGAGAGGCTATTTGAAAAAATGTCGACGTCCGTTTTTTTCTGGAGTTCATTGTATTGTCGTTGCAGCCTGTTCATGATCGCGTGATGGCCGAGATTGCTTTTGGATCCCTTGGTAGAAAATGGTGTGTATTTCCCTTTTCGCGAGATTTTATAGGGTCTATTAAACCGAAGCTGTTCCAACAGTCCAGGGCAATCTAGACCACCTCTTACAATTTTATATAGAAACAAGTGATCTAATATAAGCCTCCTATTTTTTAAGCTTTTCATTTTGAATTTTGAAAGTCTATCAACGTACGAAGGCAACTGCTTAGCTATACCGGATTGAAATGAGACATGCCATAAAAATCTTTTCTGCACACGTTCTAGTCGCTTAACATATACTTCGTAGTGTGGTGACCAAACCGGGCTGCAATACTCCAAAATCGAACGAACGTATGCGTTATATAATAAAGTTTTAGTGGCTAGTTTTAGCTCTTTACAGTGACGAATTACGAAACCTAGCATTTTGAAGGCCCTAGATGTTATGTCTTCAATGTGTTTGTGAAATCGAAGTTTTTTATCCAAAATAACGCCTAGGTCCCGGATAGAATCTACCTCTTTAAGTGTTTTTCCATTGATGTGGTACGAAGGTGATGCTTGCAACCTGTGCCGTGAGAACCTAATAAAATTACATTTATCAACATTTAGTTCCATTTGGTTCTGATCGACCCAGATTGCTAGATTATCAACATCCTCTTGAAGAAGTACAACATCAGTGGCTGAGTTGATTTCTCTACAAATTTTTAAGTCATCTGCAAAAAGATAGACCTTTGAGTATTTTAAAACCGAGACTATATCATTTATAAAGATGTTAAATAGGGTAGGGCCAAGATGAGAACCTTGGGGTACACCTGAAAGAACTGGCAGTGGATTAGAAGTAAAACCTTCCAGGACTACACTTGCCACTCGACCTGATAAATAAGAAGAAAACCACTTAAGCAATCCCTCCCCGAAGCCATACTCTGCCAGTTTTGTCAGTAGAATACCATGGTCCACTCTGTCAAAAGCCTTGCTGAAGTCGGTGTAAATAGTATCCACTTGATTGTTCTTGTCTACTGACTGACTAATATCTGAGACGAATTCAGCAAGGTTCGACACAGTCGAGCGATTCCTTACGAACCCAAACTGTCGAGCCGTGATAAAATGTTTAATGTGCCAACATAAAATAGGACAAAGAAGTGATTCAAATACTTTAGCAATGATTGGTAACAGTGAAATTGGTCTGTAGTTTTTTATTAGTTTAACATCTCCAGACTTAAATACTGGCACAATAAGGGCTCTCTTCCAAACTGTAGGAAATTCCCCTCGACGCAATGACTCATTAAAGATCAATGAAAGTGGATATGACAAACACTCTGAACAGTGAATTAGAAACACCGGAGGTATCCCATCAGAACCAGCACCCTTTGCGGGATCAAGTTTCTTTAGGGCTAGTTCAATTTGTCGCGGTGAAAATAAAATTTCCCCAATACTATAAGTGCTAGTCACCACTGGTGGGAGAACCACTTGTCTTGTAGCAGTTGAGGGCGCATTATAAGCTAACATGAAGCAAGTGGCAAATAGATTAGCCATATCCCTTCCAGAATCAGCCGTCTCGCCATCATAGTGCATTATAGAGGGGAAATTACTACTGTTAGATTTTTTATGTTTCATGAACGACCAGAACAGTTTGGGATTCTTAGAGAGTGAGTTTTCTATGTCAGATAAATATTTTTTATATGACAACGTGATTAAAAAGTCACACCTCTTCTTCAAGGATTGTAAGTACAACAGGTCAAGAGGGTTATTGTATTTTTTAAATTTCATTCGATATTTTTGTTTTTCCCGAAGAAGTTGAATTAAACTTTTCGAGTACCAAATAGGATATTTTGTGTTTTTCGGTTTGCACAATGGAACATGACTAGTTATAACCTCTCTGAGTATGCCATAGAAACGTTTAACTTTGTCTTCTAGATCTAAACAGCCTTGAAATTCTTGGTCCCACGAGGTACTCATAAGACTCGAAACAATTCCCTCATAGTCTGCCTTGTAGAAATTATGTCGGGGTACGCTACTTTTATCTTTAAGTTTCGTGTCAGTTCGCATTGATAGGGAGAACTCTAAAATTGGGTGTAATGGGTCTATAACGCTAAGGCTGCATGTGCTGTTTGTAGGTTTAGCAACCTCAAGGTTAGACAATATCAGATCCAAGATTTTATTTTTACAATTAGGGATGTCATTATACTGTTTTAAGTCATTTAAATTAATAAAATCGATTAACATACTATTAAGAGTGCCCGCAGTACTCGAGTTACATGGTAAGTTATTGTTCCAAACTAAAGAGTTCATATTGAAGTCACCTACAATAATTGTATTCGTTTGTGCCTCCATATTACGATTAGAGTTATTAATAAATTCAGCTAACATTTCTTTTTGTACAGGAGGAGGTAAATATACTGAACAAATGTGTATTTTTTCAGTTTTGAACGGTGATTTAAAAATCAGGGCTACCCATACATCCTCAGACAGGCTTTCATAGGACGAAAGTCTATAAGAGGTGATATGTTTTGCAACGGCAATAAGTACCCCCGCCGCCCTCTTTCCCCCTATGAAATCCACTAGTTTCACGATCCCTTCTATATACATTATAGCGGTCGCCAAACAGTTCACCATCGTAAACTGAACTATTAAGCCACGTTTCAGTCAAAACAATCACATCATAATTACATACTAACATATTCTTATAAAATTGCAAGGTTTTACTTCGTAAGCCTCTAACATTTTGGTAGTATAATTTTAAGGTATTGAACTTTTTTTCTGTTACGCCTAATACATTCGATATAACTGTATAATAAAACTAAACTAAGTTCCGCAGCATGTCCGCGCTACGCACATATACATATTCGGAGGTTTCCGTCTTCCGCATGAAAACTCTTCCTCCGCGCACCCACACAAATTTGTAGTTCAGTTCCTTGGCGCGCAATCGTGCAGCCGCATGCAGAGCTTTGTTTTCTGGAGAAAGATTTTCCACCAAGTATATCGCTGGCTTTCTCTCGTCACTAAGCCCTAGGTGACTCGTATTTAATTTATTTTCTGGATTTTTCTTGTTATAGTCCATCGCAGCCGCCAGTAACTTATCACGAAGACGTGGACTGGCAAGACGAATCAAGATAGCTCGGGGTCTAGATGATTGCTGGTTCATCTTAGCTATACGAGTGCAGTGGGAGATGTCACTTTCGCCAACTGGGCAGTTAACAGCGCGACCAAGTTGCTGAACAACCTTAATCACATTTTCATTTTTATGTTCTGGGACACATTGCAATTCCAGATTAGCCGAGCGGGAGATCTGGTCAATGAAATTGACACGGGAAGTAAGACTATTGACTTCTGCACGGAGTTTTGTGTTTTCTTCCTTCAACTGTCGAACTTCGGACGTTTGAGTGTTTAAGTCGGCTTTCATTTTCTCGAAATGCTCATTGAAAAACGTTAAGGACTCCTTGAAGCTGTTAATATCAGAGTGAATTAAGTTCAATTGTCTAGTTATATTGCTTGTGTATTCCTTTACTATATCATTTATTATAATACGTATTTCAGAGCGAGAAACGCAGTCAATGTGCTCATCCACCTGCGGATGTTCTGCCGGCCTACGCCTCATAGTCACATTAGTAGGAATTGACGCCGTCGAAGGTGATCCTCGGATCGGCGTGTTGGAGTTATCACCTCGAGGCCGTCTACAGACGCAATCCGGACACAACCAATCCATTTTTAATTCTGCAGCCATCCCATTCAGTTCAATATCAGAGATATTAACGCATAAGCTGTGGTAATATTGTTTACACGTCGCGCAAACAATGTATCCGTCGCCGCTTCTAACCGTGTCTCGGCATCCAACACATATACGCATCATGTAGGTAAGTAAATATAATTTGCTTGCAATTAAGTGTGCCTGCGCTGAACTACTGCTGACGAATAGCGCGTGATAGACAAAGCCAAAAAATGCAACTCACTCTTACCGCAGCGGGTGTGAGGTAGTGGCCCCCTTCTGCGGCGACTCCAAGATGCGGTACGAGACAAGGGCAGCAATTATTCCAGTTAATGTCTTGCTCTTCATACAGTGTGACTAATTTCGTAGGAATATAAAACTCACTATGTACAGTGCACTGCGTATTAGACGATAATTGCACTACCGTAAAGGGTGCAACTGCGTGCGGTCAGTTACAATTTCGGTGTTCGAACCAACAACACGTCCACCTCACACAACTTGCGTACGGATGATCGGCTTCAACACCCTCGAAAACCATGAAAATGACACCCAAGATGAAAAACTTGAAATCTATTGCAGCCGCCACCTTGGATTTACATTTCGACAGCACTATCCGCTTCAGCACCCCCGAAAACCATGAAAATGACACCAATGATGAAAAAATTTATATCTATTGCAGCCGCCATCTTGGATTTACATTTCGATAGCACTATCGGCTTCAACACCCTCGAAAACCATGAAAATGACACCCATGATGAAAAAATTGGTACCTACATAAGCCGCCATCTTGGATTTACATTTCGACAGCACTATCGGCTTCAACACCCTCGAAACCCATGAAAATGATACCCATGATGAAAAAATTGATACCCATTGCAGCCACCACCTTGGATTTACATTTCGACAACCCTATCGGCTTCAACTCTCTCGAAAACCATGAAAATGACACCCATGATGAAGAAATTGATACCTTTTGCAGCCGCCATCTTGGATTTACATTTCGACAGCACTATCCGCTTCAACACACTCGAAAACCATGAAAATGACACCCAAGATGAAAAAATTGATATCTATTGCAGCCGCCATCTTGGATTTACATTTCGACAGCACTATCGGCTTCAACACCCTCGAAAACCATGAAAATGACACCCATGATGAAAAAATTGATATCTATTGCAGCCGCCATCTTGGTTTTACATTTCGACAGGACTATCGGCTTCAACTCCCTCGGAAACCATGAAAATGACACCTGTGATAAAAAAAATTGATATCCATTGCAGCCGCCACCTTGGATTTACATTTCGACAGCACTATCGGCTTCAACACCCGCGAAAACCATGAAAATGACACCCAAGATGAAAAAATTGATATCTATTGCAGCCGCCATCTTGGATTTACATTTCGAAAACACTATCGGTTTCAACACCCTCGAAAACCATGAAAATGACACCCAAGATGAAAAAATTTATATATTTTGCAGCCGCCATCTTGGATTTACATTTTGACAGCACTATCGGCTTCAACACCCTCGAAAACCATGAAAATGACACCCATGATGAATAAATTGGTACTTAATTCAGCCGCCATCTTGGATTTACATTTCGACAGCACTATCAGCTTCAACACCCTCAAAAACCATGAAAATGACACCTATGATGAAAAATTTTATACCTATTGCAGCCTCTACCTTGGATTTACATTTCGACAGCACTATCGGCTTCAGCACCCTCGAAAACCATGAAAATGACACCCATGATGAAAAAATTGATACCTATTGCGGCCGCCATCTTGGATTTACATTTCGACAACCCTTTCGGTTTCGACACCCTCGAAAAGCATGAAAATGTCACCCATGACAAAAAAAATTATATTACTTACTTTTAGTACGTACTACTATTATTTATTCTGTGCTTTTAAATATTGTAATAAAAAATATCTTATTATTATTATAATCAAGTATTTAAGAAATTTGGTTACTCGAATATTGTGTATTTGTACAGCGATCTTTTTGAGCCGCTAAAAACAACCGAAACAATGTCCACTCACGACGGCGACTGATACCCTATATAGTATATTATCTATAGCGACTGAAGCCGAACTAAACTTAATACAAAGGTACTCTGTGAACTAAACTACTCTGTGGCTGTAGATCCCCATTTACAGAAACAATTTATGTACGAGGCAACCAAATCAACGAAAATTTCGCCATTTTGGAGCCGAAAAAAATTAATTATAGCTAAACAAAACAAAATTACACTGCCATTTACATTCAGTGGCTTCCCACATGATAGATGAAGAGATTAAAAAATAGATTGAGTTAAACAATTGATATTTTCAAAAGTTATAGTGTTTACAAGCCACAGAGACATGATAAATCCACACCATGAGCCACTAAAACCCTTTTTTTTATTTAAAAATAGCAATTAATCGATTTTAAAAAATTATTAATAAGTTCAACAATCATTTATCTTTCTAACAATGTGCTTTTTATATCATTTATATGTATAATATGATTGCCAGATACGATTTTATTCGATAAAATGTTGGAATTTTAATTTTTAGGCGATAGTAGAACATTACCTTGCGCTTTCGCTTAAGGTATGCAATATATAGTAGGAACAGTATGGAAACTTCCTACAAACTCTCGAAACGGCACACTCACACAAACATGCGCAACGACGAGACTTCTAAGCGCTTGTCGCGGTGCTCTCAGTAGCGAGTGTCGCCTCAAGACTTTAAAAATGCCACGAACGTATTGCGTAGTATACGGCTGTTTGAAGTCGGCTTCATCAAAACCGGAGCTATCTTATTTTAAGCTTCCTGCTGATTTTGAAAGGTAAGAATATTTTTTATTGTCATTGTTATAATCGTTATCGAATTATAAGTCCGTGTGATTGATCATAATAAATTCGTGAACTTATTTGTACATACAGAATGCGGCGGTTTTGAGGCTATTTAAAGCTGATAGTGCAATAGTGGTAACACAAAGTAAATCCAAGATGGCGGCTGCAATAGGTATCATTTTTTTCGTCATGGGTGTCATTTTCATGGGTTTCGAGGGTGTTGAAGCTGATAGTGCTGTCGAAATATAAATCCAAGATGGCGGCTGCAATAGGTATCAATTTTATCGTCATGGATGTCATTTTCATAGTTTTTGAGTATGTTGAAACCGATAGTGCTGTCCAAATATAAATCCAAGATGGCGGCTGCAATAGGTATCAATTTTTTTGTCATGTGTGTCATTTTCATAGTTTTTGAGTATTTTGAAGCCGATAGTGCTGTTGAAATGTAAATCCAAGATCGCGGCTGCAATAGGTATCAATTTTTTCATCATGGGTGTCATTTTCATAGTTTTTGAGTATGTTGAAGCCGATAGTTCTGTTTAAATGTAAATCCAAGATCGCGGCTGCAATAGGTATCAATTTTTTCATCATGGGTATCATTTTCATGGTTTTCGAGGGTGTTGAAGCCGATAGTGCTGTCGAAATGTAAATCCAAGATAGCGGCTGCAAAAGGTATCAATTTTTTTGTCATGGGTGTCATTTTCATAGCTTTTGAGTATGTTGAAGCCGATAGTGCTGTTGAAATGTAAATCCAAGATGGCGACTGCAATAGGTATCAATTTTTTGGTCATGGGTATCATTTTCATAGCTTTTAAGTATGTTGAAGCTAATAGTGCTGTTGAAATGTAAATTCAAGATGGCGGCTGCAATAGGAATCAATTTTTTCGTCATGGGTGTCATTTTCATGGGTTTCGAGGGTGTTGAAGCTGATAGTGCTGTCGAAATATAAATCCAAGATGGCGGCTGCAATAGGTATCAATTTTATCGTTATGGGTGTCATTTTCATAGTTTTTGAGTATGTTGAAACCGATAGTGCTGTCCAAATATAAATCCAAGATGGCGGCTGCAATAGGTATCAATTTTTTTGTCATGTGTGTCATTTTCATAGTTTTTGAGTATGTTGAAGCCGATAGTGCTGTTGAAATGTAAATCCAAGATCGCGGCTGCAATAGGTATCAATTTTTTCATCATGGGTGTCATTTTCATAGTTTTTGAGTATGTTGAAGCCGATAGTTCTGTTGAAATGTAAATCCAAGATAGCGGCTGCAAAAGGTATCAATTTTTTTGTCATGGGTGTCATTTTCATAGCTTTTGAGTATGTTGAAGCCGATAGTGCTGTTGAAATGTAAATCCAAGATGGCGACTGCAATAGGTATCAATTTTTTGGTCATGGGTATCATTTTCATAGCTTTTAAGTATGTTGAAGCTAATAGTGCTGTTGAAATGTAAATTCAAGATGGCGGCTGCAATAGGAATCAATTTTTTCCGGCTTATCTCCGAAACGGCTGAACCGATTTTGACGGCACTTTCACTGGCAGATAGCTGATGTTATAAGGAGCAACTTAGGTTACTTTTATTTTAGAAAACGAATTAGTGTTCCGCGCTAAAAAATAAAAACCCTAACACGCGGGCGAAGTCGCAGGGAACAACTAGTGAAGAATAAAGGTACGTTTTCGTCCCATACGTTCCCGCCGAAATTTTCAAAAGGTTACGCCGTAATGACAAAGTTAAAGATCTATAGTTCTACAAGTTATTGTGTGTTAATATTAAATTGTTTTCCGTGTTCAAACTAACGTTTTATGCTGAGGTTACCTATTTAAATTGTAAGCTAGTTATTTAAATTCGATTGATTGATAAAAAAAGCAATATCAAAACATTAAAATTTACAACCCTATTGCTTCAATGGAGCGTAGGTAATTATATCCTCAACTAGGCTTAGTTTCCATACTGTTCATATCTATACTGTGCCACAAGTGGACACTGCAGCGAGCGTAGTGTACTATGAGAGAATTTGTCCGTCGTGTATAATTTTTAAAATAGTTTTCGTTATATCTTCGAAGTAAGCAAAACTTTTTATAAACAGTTTTCACTATTATATTACTGAGTTCACTATCTACACTTTAATATATAACACAACAATGATCTTTTGATTTTATATTGGTTCACAATTAAAAAATCCCGGAGCATAGAAATACGTGTCTACCTTGTAAACTTGCCTTGCTTTTACTCTATATTGTAAGAGACTGTTTTTTTGTTTTTATTTTTAAGAAACGTTACCTTCACACTAGGCTTTTTCCCGTATCGTGGGGGCAATACATAAGTTTCACAAGGATAAACATCCACACTTGAAACAATTATTTATAGGCACATTTGCGATCCTTCGCTGTTACTCATTGTTAAGCCACTGCGCCACGGAGCCGTCTATGTCGCAGAAAAAGTGCAATGCAAAGATGCAATCATTATGATAAATCCTTCCTGAAATGAGAGAAACTTATGTCCAGCTGTAAACTGCTGCGGATTGAAAACGAATAGCAAGCAGATTTAATTCATAATTCTTAATGTTTGATTACAAACTACGGTGTGAGGGGCGGCCACTTGTTTGGTGCCGCCCGTTTCCGCTCCATTCACAATATTGATAAAAACGGTTCATAGTATCCAGCGACCCAGGCTATGGGTTACTGACCACGCGTTACAACTACAAAATGTTTCGCATGACATAACGGGTCTTTAAACTTTAAATAAAATAATTACTTTATTAGGTTAACTATTGCAAATAAACTACAATTATTAAATTATATGCATTTTCAAGTAAGTTATTATCTTAACGTCTGGTCTTTTTTTCATGAATACGCTTCAGTTACTTTCATGTCTATTATTTTTAATTTTTTAAACTAGTTATGTTATTTAAACTTGATTTGTTTAGTTTACGACGGGCTATTTTACGCAACACCACATCTAAAGCGGGTATTGTTAGAAAATACACAATAGACACATCTTTATTGGGACATAGATATATTATACATATAACTTACATACATATATTTAAATAAACTATAGCTTTTTGCGTTCAGTGTTATAATGATAATTGTACTGCGGTATTGGGAATTGCTCCTCACTTAGCTTAAGCTGAGAATGACCACAGCGCTGATTTTCTTTAAGGTAAATTTTATGTGACACAAGGACAGCAAAACACTACATTTAAAACAATCAGAGTGACATTCCAGAGTGATTTTTTAATACACAACATGGAAACAGACATTGTATTTGGCATTTTGCATTTAGTGTTTACAATATTAAACTTAATAAATTCAATCATGTGAAAAAAATTATATCCACATCCAAACTAACTGACGAGCGTATCGGTAAAGCGACTCAGCCAGTACAGAGGTAATAATACCACATAAGTACAATAATTATTTGCAAATCAAATTTTGATAATTTTTTAGGTCGAGTTTTGTGAAGTAAAGTTGTTTCTCTTCGTTTGAATACTGATTCTGATAACGTAGATATACCTAGTGAAAAGGATTTTATATATTTGAAGAAGTTTTAGCGTGATAGCAGCAATATTGTAATTGTTCAAAAAATCAAGTCAAATAAGTTCAGCAGTCCCTTGATGTTTCCGTCAATTTTGCTCTCCTATACAGGGGACTGTCTGTAGTCTGTACCACCGATCATGAACAAATGCCTGCTAATAATAATAATAATAATAAACTTTATTTCAGACAAGGATCCATAAATTGGTTAATAACATTACATTTTTTTATATTTATTGTAAATTTGATAAAAAAGTTGATAAAAAAATTATCATACAATTAAAAAAAACAATATCAAAAATTCTTAAAATTACTTATTTAAAAAATACGCTTTATATTTTTACTGCCATTCAACATTTTAACGTTTATGCATGTGCAGGTGAATCCAGTGTTTTAAAAGCGGAGAGTCCCACCTATCGGCCAAAGCACTTAGGATGCTATTGGAAGAGTCCCTAATACGAAAAAGAAGCGAGGCGCATCTCTTTCGCATTATAGCATAAAAGTCGTCCGTACGTGCATCCGCGAACATAGTAGATGCACTACAGTCACCCACATGCTACACGTATAAAAGGTTTGACAGTACGCTTTGAAGAGCATTACTTTAACCTGTATAGTGATAGCTAATAGAACCATGTCCTGTAATAGCACTTATTGCTATCCTAATCTGTGGTTTGTTAGGTATCAGTACCTTACATTTACGACCAATGCGGTTAGGTCATCCTTAGCTTGCTTGCAACCTTCCTGATTTTCTAAAGGTGAGCGTGTTCATTTAGTATAGTGTTATAAAATTTTAATTACTTTTATTATCTATTATTATATTGCTATATTCGATAAAAAATTTCACAAAAATCTGTAAGCGCCATTTCTTTTCTAAAAATTGAACTATACCCAATGCAAATATTGATTTCAAATTAAACTTCTAACTACAAACGCTAGATGGCTCAAGTATAAACTACGGTATAATATTATAATAAAATAAACATGTTTCATATTTTTGTTTAACGCTCTTAAAGGTTTAATTTCAAAACAGTTTCACTTAAAAACCAAGATAGCACAAGAACGCGTAATTGAAACTTGATAGTGTCCGAATAAAAACACATACAAAAAGTAATAATCTGGCGTTCGTGCCATCCACAAGGTATTTAGTAAATAAAACTATACGGTTATCGCGTTTAGCAACAGTCCCGCAGTTAGCTGCGGGGGGCGTTAAAGAATTAGAACTTTACGATCAACTTATCGGCTCAAGGGAAAATCTGACCGATAATATTACCTTTTTAGTGTGAGAGCAACTTTTTAAAATAATTATTAATAATAATATAAATATTTTTTTAATATAGAATAAGAATGACAAAGGAGTAGATAGTCCATATTATGATGGTACTACATAGTACTATTATTAATATATTTTTTATTTGTATTTTATTATATACAATATTAAAAACTATAATAATAAAAAACAAATTAAAATTATTAATTCTGTGATGGTATGTTTAAATTCGATTACAAAAAAAAATAATCATAAAAAAAATATTTATAAAAACAAGAAGAGAATAGAATAGAATAGAATAGAATAGAATAGAATAAAATAGAATAGAATAAAATAGAATATAAAAGAATATTTTTTTATTCATTATTGATCATTACATAATACTTATTGGAATTCATTTTTTATTTACCACTGGTTCGGAAAATACCTCTGTCCTAGGAAGAACCAGCAGGAAACCCAGCGGGACTTCTTTAATTTTTAAACATATTTCACTTAACAATAATTTCATTTATACAATTTTAAATGATTTTTAATAGAATAAGCATGGTGGCGATCACCTTTTTCCCAGGGGTTATTTTCATTCATGTATTCCTTGATATTATAATAAGACATTTTGTACAGTTTTCCTTTAATAAAACTTTTAAACTTGTTTATTGATAAACTTTGTATATGTTCTGGGATTTTGTTGTAAAAGCCCCATAAATGAATTACTGATTCTGTGGAGTCTAGTAACTGGCATTACAAGCTTATGTTTGTTCCTAGTGTTTAAAGTATGCACATCCTTATTCTAATTAAAGCTATTTATGTCTTTATGCACATACATTACATTCTCATAAATATATTGTGATGCCAAAGTTAATATGTTTATTTCTTTAACTTTTTGTGTTAGGGACTCTTTACAATTTAGGTTATAAATCGCCTGTACGGCTCAATTTTTCAAAACAAATATAGCTTCAATATTCAATAGTCGCATTACCCCATAACAAAATTTTATAAGACATTACGTTATGAAAGTAACTAAAATACACTAATCTAGCTGTCTCAACATCTGTGACACTTCAGTAGTAGGACCAACGGCTTTACGTGTTTTCTGAGGCACGGGGGTGGAAAACCGCCAATTTCCTAACTCTGGCCTGCTTCTGAGGATTTCTTGTCAAGAAATCCTCTGTTAAAACTACAGGACATAGACCTTCCCAGAAGATTACATCATGGGGAGATTAATGCAATAGTTCTCACACGTGGGAGCCGAATAGGCAACCGCAGTTTTGTATTTTGAGTTGTTGCTATTAAGGTACTACTGTTCATCTCTTGTTTTATTTTCCTCTGTTAACTCTTACGACACCCGCAGGAGTATATAGGCTAGTGGATTATCTTACGCCGCTACTACGCGGCAATCCGCTTACATTTTATTATATAGAATAGAATAGAATAGAATAGAATAATTTTTTATTCAATATTGATTATTACATAATTCTTATTGAAAGTCATTTTTTATTTATTTACCACTGGTTCGGAAAATACCTCTGTCCTGGGAAGAACCAGCAAGAAACCCAGCGGGACTTTTTTTTCAAACATATTTCACTTAACAATAATTTCATTTTTACAATTTTTAAATGATTTTTAATAGAACCAGCATGGTGGCGATCACCTTATTGTACCTAACCCTTTTTGTACAGTTTTTCTTTAATAAAACTTTTAAACTTGTTTATTGATAAACGTTGAATATGTTCTGGGATTTTGTTGTAAAAGCGTATACATTGCCCCATAAATAAATTACTGATTCTGTGGAGTCTAGTAACTGGTATTACAAGCTTATGTTTGTTCCTAGTGTTTAAATAATGCACATCCTTATTCTTATTAAAGCTATTTATGTTTTTATGTACATACATTAGATTTTCATAAATATATTGCGATGCCAAAGTTAATATGTTTATTTCTTTAAATTTTTGTCTGAGGGACTCTTTACAATTTAGGTTATAAATCGCCCGAACGGCTCTCTTTTGCAAAACAAATATAGCTTCAATATCAGTCGCATTACCCCATAGCAAAATTCCATAAGACATTACGCTATGAAAGTAACTAAAATACACTAATCTAGCTGTCTCAACATCTGTGAGACTTCTAATCTTTCTTACAGCATATGCTGCAGAACTAAGTCTGCTTGCTAATTTAGATAAATGGGGGCCCCAGTGAAGTTTCGCGTCAATAGTAATACCGAGAAAAACAGTGGTATCCACAAGACTCAACTCCTCCCCATTTAATAGTACGTTGGTATTCTAATGTTTCACATTAGGTATTGTAAATTTAATACACTTTGTCTATTTGCCGTTCAAGAGCATATTGTTGGCGTTAAACCAATGTACTAATTTCGATAGAGCATTATTTACATCGCCATAATTAATTAACTGCCGTTTGAGTTTGAAAATTAAAGAGGTATCGTCAGCAAATAATACTATATCGTGATTGTCCCCTACAAGATAAGGTAAGTCATTTATATAGATTAAAAACAGGAATGGGTCAAGAATCGAGCCCTGAGGAACGCCCATTGATACTATCGATCCGGAGGAACCTTTACCATTTATCACGACTTTTTGAGTTCTGTTACTTAAATATGAAGTAAAAAGTCTAAGCGCCAAATTTTTTACGCCGTAATGTTGTAGTTTCCTGATTAATGTTTCATGATGAACACAATCGAAAGCCTTGGAAATATCACAGAAAACACCTAAGGCATCCTGTGAATTCTCCCAGGCATTAAAAATATATTTCATAAGCTCAACGCCGGCGTCAGACGTCGAGCGACCCCTTGTTAATCCAAATTGGTTTTTATGAAGTAATTTATTTGTATTAAAAAAAAATTAACAATTGATCCAAAATAATTTTTTCAAAAATTTTACTAAGAGTTGGTAATACAGAAATAGGTCTAAAATTAGCGGGGTCCAATGTACTACCAGATTTAAATAAAGGTATTACTTTACTATACTTCATTAAATCAGGAAACACACCAGAATCGATACAAGTATTAAAAATAATAGCAAGATGAGGTGCAATTAAATCTATTATGGACGCAATAACTGTCACGGAAATCCCCCACAAATCTGCGGTTTTCTTTACATCAATGGTTTTGAAGTATTTTACAATATCTTGCGGTAATACTTTTTCAAATCTAAATTCTTTTAAACAGATATTAACATTCTGTTTGAGTAATGACTCGGCGACAGTTGGAGAAGAATTCAAAGACTCTGTTGTCAAAATAGGAATATCAGTGAAATATTTCTCAAACACCGCTGCGACTTCTTGATTTGATTTAGTCAATTCATTGTTAATTTTTAATTGATAGTTTGCGTTACGAGGTTTTTCATTACCGGTTTCGCTGTTAATTATACTCCACGTCATTTAAATTTTATTCTTGGCCATCTTAATTTTGTTGCTAATATGTAACGATTTGGCTGTGGAGCAAACTTTTTTAAACATTTTAGAATAATTTTTGACATATTCTTTAAAAGCATCAGAAGGATTATATGATCTTTCATGGTAAAGGTCATATAACCTTCGTCTGCTTTTATGAATTCCCACTGTCGCCCACTCATTAAATACCTTGCGACTGTTATAAAACACCATAATAAAAAAAATATAATGGGCGAACTTAATGCCTTTTGGCATTCTCTTCCAGTCAATACGAGACGTGTTCTCTGCTTCTTTTCCGTGTAGAATCAGATGGAGTTGTCACTTGGTTACGTACTCCCCACTATAACGTATTAAAAAGTAGTAAGTACTTTTTTTTAAAGTTAGTTTACATTTTTCAAAACTAGAAGAACGGAAAGCGCAATGGTATATAAAAAAACTGTAAAAAATAGTCTGGCGTGGAAAGTTTAATCAAAACAAGCGAAAATAGGCAGCTAAAAAGGTCTCTTTAAGCAAAATTCCATTTACTAATTGGATATAAATTACACCCAGCTTTTTGTCACATTCGGAGGTTGCAGTTTTTCGATGAAAAATTTTATTCCGTGAATGCAAATGAAACAAAAGTGAAGGTGAAAATAAAAATAAAGTACATTGGCCAGATTTTTAGTCGTTTAGAATTCACATTTTTAAATTAAATATGTCACTGCTCGTATAAGTTAGCGCAAAGTTGTTAGCGGAGCACTTTATGCTGAGTTCAGAGTTTCTCTTTGTTAAAAACCTGTTAATAAGGTATGGAATCTCGCTAGAGCTATATTATGATTGTAGCACGAATATGTCTACCCGGGAAGAACAATGTTTTCAGGGATCACCTTAATGCTGTGTTTCGTATGGTGGGTGTAGGAAACCATAGACCCATTTTACTGGAAACGAAACATTTTGATTCTGATAGACATCAGATGTATATGGGCCACACCATCCACTTACCATCAGGTGGACCGTGCTCGTTTGTTATCCTTATTCTATAAAAATATGATAATGCAGCTTCTGGCAAATACTGAATTAACTATCCCTTTTTATACTACACCTTAAATACTCGTGCGATGGGCGCTGAATCAACGAGGAGATGCGCAAATTCTAATATGGATCACTTTCGCTTTCTTTGTAAGAAATTAAAATTTCGCTTGTCACTGTTATTTTTCTTCACTTCTGAAAATATGGTGTCGCTGACTGGAAAAGGACTGCGAAATAAATTCCGCTGATATTTTCTTTTCATATCTTTAAAAGTCACACTAACAATAGTAATTTAAATATATTGGTAAATCCAATTGGGCATACCTTAAGCGCATTAAAAAAATTACGTATAACATGATTATACGGAATTATTAAATTAGTTTAAATACATTTCGACAGCACTATCGGCTTCAACACCTTCGAAAACCATGAAAATGACACCCATGATGAAAAAATTGATACCTATTGCGCAGCCGCCATCTTGGATTTACATTTCGACAGCACTATCGGCTTCAACAATCTTGAAAACCATGAAAATGACACCCGAGATGAAAAAATTGGTACCAACTTCAGCCGCCATCTTGGATTTACATTTCGACAGCACTATCGGATTTAACACCCTCGAAAACCATGAAAATGACACGCAAGATGAAAAACTTGATATCTATTGCAGCCGCCACCTTGGATTTACATTTCGACAGCACTATCGGCATCAGCACCCCCGAAAACTATGAAAATGACACCAATGATGAAAAAATTTATATGTATTGCAGCCGCCATCTTGTATTTACATTTCGATAACACTATCGGCTTCAACACCCTCGAAAACCATGAAAATGACACCCATGATGAAAAAATTGGTACCTACTTCAGCCGCCATCTTGGATTTACATTTCGACAGCACTATCGGCTTCAACACCCTCGAAACCCATGAAAATGACACCCATGATGAAAAAATTGATACCCATTGCAGCCGCCACCTTGGATTTACATTTCGACAACCTTATCGGCTTCAACTCTCTCGAAAACCATGAAAATGACACCCATGATGAAAAAATTGATACCTATTGCAGCCGCCATCTTGGATTTACATTTCGACAGCACTATCGGCTTCAACACCCTCGAAAACCATGAAAATGACACCCAAGATGAAAAAATTGATATATTTTGCAGCCGCCATCTTGGATTTACATTTTGACAGCACTATCGGCTTCAACACCCTCTAAAACCATGAAAATGACACCCATGATGAATAAATTGGTACCTAATTCAGCCGCCATCTTGGATTTACATTTTGACAGCACTATCAGCTTCAACGCCCTCGAAAACCATGAAAATGACACCTATGATGAAAAATTTTCTACCTATTGCAGCCTCCACCTTGGATTTACATTTCGACAGCACTATCGGCTTCAGCACCCTCGAATACCATGAAAATGACACCCATGAAAAAATTGATACCTATTGCGGCCGCCATCTTGGATTTACATTTCGACAACCCTATCGGTTTCGACACCCTCGAAAAGCATGAAAATGTCACCCATGACAAAAAAAATTATGCTACTTACTTTTAGTACGTACTACTATTATTTAATCTGTGCTTTTAAATATTGTAATAAAAAAATCTCTTATTATTATTATAATCAAGTATTTAAGAAATTTGGTTATTCGAATATTGTGTATTTGTACAGCGATCTTTTTGAGCCGCTGAAAACAACCGAAACAATGTCCACTCACGACGGCGACTGAAGCCGAATGTGTTCTGTGAGCCGAACTAAACTTAATACAAAGGTACTCTGTGAACTAAACTACTCTGTGCTGTGACTGTCGATCCCCATTTACAGAAACAATTTATATACGAGGCAACCAAATCAACGAAAATTTCGCCATTTTGGAGCCGAAAAAAATTAATTATAGCTAAACAAAACAAAATTACACTACCATTTACATTCAGTGGCTTCCCACATGATAGATGAAGAGATTAAAAAATAGATTGAGTTAAACAATTGATATTTTCAAAAGTTATAGTGTTTACAAGCCACAGGGACATGATAAATCCACACCATAAGCCACTAAAACCCTATTTTTATTTAAAAATAGCAATTAATCGATTTAAAAAAATATTAATAAGTTCAACAATCATTTATCTTTCTAACAATGTGCTTTTTATATCATTTATATGTATAATATGATTGCTAGATACGATTTTATTCGATAAAATGTTGAAATTTTAATTTTTAGGCGATAGTAGAACATTACCTTGCGCTTTCGCTTAAGGTATGCAAAAGAAATAGACGTCGGGCGTCCGTAACTCAAGCACGTTTCTTGATAAAAAACAGACACAATATCAATTGTCTTTGGCTCCCAGCTCCCAGGGATGACTGGCAGAGAATGCCACATGGCATTCCTAAGTATCCTTATAAATGCAATGTTAATCACTGCAATATAACTAACTAATATACGTATGTACTATAATCATGCATTAACTTTTAATAGCTACAGGTATTTTAATGATAGAATTGTTGCATAGATAATTTTTTTAATAGTATTTTTTTTTCAATTTAAAACTGCTAATCATTTTCTAATTTATTTTGTACTTAGTGTCATGGAATAAAATTAGTGCATATTGTGATTATTAATTATAAAAAGAAGTACAATAAATTATCATGAGTGTTTAAATATCATGTATTTTATCTGTAAAACTATTGTCATTTCTATTGGTGATACTGATAAATCCAATTTTGCACTCACTAAGCGCATAAAAAAGAAAATTACGTATAACATGATCATACGTAAATTTTTAAGTAGTTTAATTACACAAAAGTTTTCATTAAAACCTTATATTTATTAGTTTACTTCCAATTTTCCGATAATTTTATATAAAATTTCAATTTAAAAAAAGCTTGGAAAACAATGTCATGAAAAAATAAAATAAATTGTAAATTGTAAATCTGTTCGTCAAAGAGTTCCATTAGCATTTACCGAAGTACACCTTCAGGTCACTCTATCAAGTCCGAAGATAAGGTCTCCGCGTAACTAACAAAACGAGGCCAAACTCGTCACACCTAGTTCTACTTTTCCAGGAGTTCGAGTTCGAGTAGCATTCACCGAAGTACGCCTTCAGGTCACTCTATTAAATCCGGAGATAAGGTCTCATCATAACTAATAAAACTGGTGAGTACGGCGGATGACGGAGAGCTTCCGACTCCAGCTCTTGTAACTTAGAACCAGTCTGTTGTGCAGTATGAGACAGTGCGTTGTCGTGTAGGAGCAGCGCGGTCGAGCGATTCATCAAAGCTGGTTGGAGACGTGCGAGCTTCTCCATCATTGTGTTCAGTTCTTCACGGTACACATCTGCAGTAATGTTCATTCCATTTGGTAAAAAGGTGTAATGAATCACACCGGCGCTAGGTTCGTTTAGGTCGTTGTTTAGGTGCTGAACCACGATTCTATCAACCTGTTGGTCACTTGCAATTGTCAAACAAAATTCATTTTTCGTCGCAGGTAACAATGCGGTACCTACTATGTTTGTGAACCTATGAAGTTTTTACTTCGGACTTGCTGTCCTACGACAATTTTCAAGTAGCAATCTATGAACAAGGCCTTTGCTTAGTAGAGTATTGGTAATAGGGCTCTAATATTGACAAATACTAGAAATCTTACGTTTAATTAACTTTGTTAATCATTTGTAATAACAAAAGTTGATTTATAAAGATAGTCCGCGCTGGCAAATGAATGGGCGTATCGCATCGGTTGTTCCGTGAATCGTCGACAAATGGCGCGACTTAGGTCAATCTTCTTTACCAATACTTCAGCAAGGTAAATGTACCGATGGCAAAATTTTTTTTTAATAATTTTCCTCTTTTTATATTTTAATATATGTAATATTTATTTAATTGTTATATTTGACCTTTATAATAATGTCCCCCAGACAGAATTTCTGTTTCGGCGGCCAGTATCAATGGATTTGTCATCTACACGGGACAGGATTACATAGCGCGAGTGTATGCGCAAGCACGGGTGCACTCTCTATCCCCGGACCGACCACACACGACCGGAGAGAAGTGAGATCAGGTGAAGGAGTAAGGGTTTTACACAGTACAATCATTAAAGTGAATATTAGTCTATAGGCACACAGACAAATATTTAAAAAAACTGTTTGTTTATATCTTAATAGCATTCAAATAACTCACTGAGCTAAATAGGGACAGTTCAATATTATAGACAGGCACTTAAGTAAATTTTTTTTGTATAGTTATATGTCTTGCTATTCATGCCTCTGTGAATTATCCCGGCTCAAGATATTTAGCCCATTAAAGCTTCGGAAAGTGGGTGCTCCGTCCCTGCCTAAAGAATTTTACTAATACATCCACCCCCTGCGGCGTTTCAGCATAATTCCTCCACCAAGGCCCTCCTCATTGAAGATTAAACTGTTTTATACTTAAATTAGTTGGATAAAATCTTGGTTGTATTTAAGTTTTGATAAGTCGAGATGCGAAACAGCGTGTGCAAATCGAAACATTGTTTTCCAAAACTTCACAGGCCTAAAATTGAAACAAGCTCTAGTCAACCTTTGTGCAAAGACACACATTACTTATTTTCAGTTCTGGATGATATTGTGATTTTGTTTTTTAATCTGATTTTGTATAAACCTAACTATAACATTTTTTTTTTAGTTCTTTGGGGAACTTGACCGTTAGCAAATTGCCTAGCTATATTATGGTAATAGTCGAGAATATGGGCCAAGTAAAAAATCAATTATTTGGTTTTTCCGTCGTGAAACTCTCAGTAGCAGCTCGAAGTCAGGAATTTAGCAAATTTAGCCCGGCGCCTCGGAAAGCACGATAAGCTATTGGTCTTGCGCCTGATCTCTCTCTGGTCGTAACGGATTGCCGTCCCACCTAACTTAGAGAGTATTTGCGCACACACTCGTGCACTATTTTTCTGGCCTACGTAGTGGCGATTTTATCTCAGACCGACAGTGACTGGGATTCGGTCTGGTATCACAAAATCCTACTCTCTTTGCGAAGCAACAAGTTGTTATTTTTTTTTAATTTCAAAGTGACAAAAATCTTAACAACAAGGACAACACTTTAAAAAAAATCTCAACATTGTGCTAACATTTCTTCTATTCCATTCTATTCTATTTTTTAAAAGGTCCCATAATATACTCTTTAAGTATCGTAATATATCAAAGACAGGGTTAGTAATTATTCTTTTTCAATATAATATTGCGAATAAAAACCAAATGTGAGGACAGCGCTACAAAGCTATCATAATGTTTTCAACCCTCAGTTGACAAGGGTCACATAATTAATTAAAGCAACGTAATGAGAGCAAAAATACGGCAAATTACTGCCAAATTTGTAATTATTAGGAGCTGTAGTATAATAATAAATTATCGGGAGGGAATATATTTTTGTTAATGTATACATAAATTTGAATAAAAATTTCCTTGCAAGAAATATTTCACACAAGCATAAAGCAGAAAGCCGATGGATGCAGATGGGTCAGGACCATTGCTTTGTGGCATTCTTTTGGGGAGGTCTATATTCTATTTGCAGTGGACTTTTGAAGGGTTATAATGATGATGATGATGACGATGACCGATATAATGGAAAAAAGAAAGGGTGTTAATGGTACTGCTAACGCCATTTTGCCTTACAAAATGAAATTGCATTAGTTTATGGATGAATTTCACTATAGCCTTTTAAAGGTCCGCTGGTAAATATAGGCCACTGCTACAGATTTTTATATAGATTACCGTAGTTTCGTAGCAACATGACAGGTGAGTTAGCAAGAGCAGTTTTTAGGGTTCCGTACCTTAAAAGGAAAAAACGGAACCCTTATAGGACCACTTTGTTATCAGTCTGTCTGTCTGTCTGTCAAGTCCCTTTTTCTCAGGAACATGTGGAGGTATCACGCTGAAATTCATATCAAATACTCATGTCTACTGTCCCTTGGAGCTGTGAAAAAATCAAACTTCTAAGCCAACGCAATCAAAAGATACAGCCGTTTATGCCGCAAATTTTCGACATTCGCAAGGGAATCAAAACCTACAGGGTACTTCAATTGAACTCAGAATCTTGAAATTTGGTACGAAGCAACGTTTTATAGCACAGATAAAGGATAAATTGCCAAAAGCATAAATTTTAATTACATAATATAATAAAAATATTTTTAACAATTTTAAACTTATAAGAAAGGAATGCTTCGGTGGTTTGGTCATGTAGAAAGAATGAATGAGGAAAGAGTGACAAAGCAAATTTATGTTGCAGAGGTGAATGGCAGAGTCGGGAAGGGTCGCCCTAGGCGAAAGTTTATCGACCAAATTGGCCATATATTGAAAATGGGCCAAATTAAGAGTACCTTTAACCGACGAGCGTGTATGCGTAGGTATATGGATGTGGAGGAAGCGAGAGAGGTGTGTCAGGATCGTGCCAAATGGAATTCCATAGTCTCTGCCTACCCCTCTGGGTGACAGGCGTGAGTGTTTATGTTATGTGTTATGTTTTTTTAAACTTATATACCCACGATTTGTTCGGAACCCTCGGTGCGCGAGTCCGACTCGCACTTGGCCGGTTTTTTATTATTTAGAGTTGTAAGGTGACTGCCTATCTCCTATTTCATTTCCTTTGACGCCTCTTATGACGCCCACGGGATGATTTGGGGACGATATGTGTGTGGTGGTATAAGCGAACAGATTTAAAAAAAAACAACTTTAATATTTATATAAATACTTTGATTATAGAAATAATCTATGTTTAAATAGGTAAGACCTATTCAAAGTCATTTTTATTGGTTCAGAAAAAGAACCAACAAGAAACCCAGCGGGGCTTTTAATAGCCAATCGATTGCCGACGGTAACCAGCAGTAAGCTTTTACGTGTTCAAATTAACTTCTTTATAGGATAAGGGTGACAAACGAGCACACAGTCCACCTGGTTGCTGTGACCCATAGACATTTACATATATCCTTGATGACTATTCAAAATGCTGATGCGTTGTCAACCGTGAAGACTATGATGGAATGCCTCGTTTCCAGTGAAAACTGTCTCCGGTTCTCCACACTCACCATACGAAACACAGCAGAATTAATCTGCTATGTCACGCTGGTATTCTGTGCGGGAATGGTTCTTTATCGGTCGAGCTGATCTATTCGTACTATAACTTTACCAGTAATACGGCTACAGCATGTCTCTACCACGTAAAAAGTGTAATAAATACTCGAATATTTAAAAAAAAGTAAAGTGACAAGCGTACTTAGAGTCTATCTAATCTAAATTGGCTACTGCAGCGCATAGACAACCGCAATCAACTCGTACAAAGAAAGATACATATGCATTGTCATCCCTGAAATAGAATGCCTCTAGGTCTGTGATTGTACTGGCTATCTATATCCTTCAGACCGGAATACAGCAGTGCAAGCAGTGCTACTTGGCGGCAAAAAACAGGTAAGATGGTGGGGTCCATACCTAGATGGATTTCTAGGCATAAAAGGAGGCCTACCTCCTAGATGAGTAATAGTAGTAGTAGAGCATCAATGCATCAATACAAGTAAGAAATCAGCCCAAATAAGCCTCAGGAATAATTTTTGTTACGAAAACGGTGTTCTTTTGCAAGTAGTGGTCTATCAAGTGTGATGTAATACCGTAGGTGATCCTGAGCACGTTTTCAGACTGAAGGCTCGGCTTCTGTGTTTCATGTCACATGTTTATGTGTGACGTAATTGATCTCTTTGTTTTCCCTATTCAATAAAGACCACATTCACAATCAGGATTTATATCGAGAAGATAGATGGGTTCTTCCAATCGACTGCCTGTCTGTTGCAATTCCCCTGGTGTTGCAGTTGTTCATGGGCGGTGGTAGTCACTTACCATCAGATGAGCCGCATGCTCGTTTGCCCCGTCTCCTATACAAAAAACACTTCTTCTCTTTCGTAACCAGCCTGTAAAAGTCCACAGCTGAATGTGGGCTTCTTCTATCATTTTATTAATATATATTGTATATTATATACACAAGATTACCCTTAACTGTTATGCTTGGCGGGTAGACTGACGACCGCAGTACTAGACGTCTCGCACATTTAATGCTGCAGCACTTACTCTTCGCCGGTCTGCGTATTTAACGAAAGAGTTTGTTATAACGCTGTCTATTGGATGTCATAAGATTTTTCGCTTGCTACAACAAACACGTGACAATATGGGACACTGTATTCTCTCACATCACCTACAGGCGGTAAGAAATTTAATTTCGCATATAAAGAGATTTTTTTTAGAATAATGGTGGCCGTGGTCTATAAACATCCTACATCTATCCTCAATTAAGAATTAAAATGCATATAGGTTGTTATCCCTGAGAACTAAGGAATGCCTTGCGTCCAGTAAAAATGGTTTCCGTATCTTCACTCTCACTATATGAAACACAGCAGTAATAAGCTGCTATTTAACGCTGGTATCCTGTGAAAGCGTGGTCCTACTTCTGTTGGGCCGACCCATTCGAGCCACAACCATAATATCTGCAACGTGGCTCTAACACGTAATAAAATTAACCTAATACGATTTAAGAAAATAGAGACAAAGCTTATCGTTACATCTGAAGCTCAAAGCGTTGTCTGTCATGAATATTTGCATTTTATAAGCGCGCGGTCTCAATGTGATTTATTGGTTAATGATAAGGACTATGTCACGGAATTGTTTGTTAATTTTGTTGTGATAAATCCACGTAACGGGTTCCATTAATAATTTTGTGAGTGTTGTAAAAGTGATTTATTCGTCTAATTACTAATTTTACAACAGTTTCCATACTTGGCTTAGCGGCTAGCAATCGATTTTTTTTATTATTTTCAGTTGTTATCAAAAAGAAGCTGCTATCCATGTTATGTTTCAGATTCTTCCGTCACCTTTTTCAACACTCTTGGGATGATATTATAAAGTAGCAGATTCTCTTACGCCATCACTACATGGCAAACAAATTTTTATGATATAAAATTAATGTTTACTTGCCTTTATTTCAAATAATGCGTGTTTTATGTCAAGGAGGTTCTGAATTCGATTGTATTTATTTGTATATGTGTTGAGCGATAATTTCGCCGATTGTACACCAGTTTTAATTATTCTATTTTTATTGAATAGACTGTACATGTAGGTTAGTCAAGTTTAAATTACACTTATAAATTAATTAATCTTAGCAAGAAAAGATAGGGGATAATTCTTTTTTCTTCTTTTTTAACGTTCTGATTGAAAAATGGGTCGGTTTGACCAGGGAAGGAGCAGGCTCCCAAAAAGTACCAGCATAAAATAGTGGCTTCATCCTGCTGTGTTTGTACGATGACACTGGCAACGAAGCTTTCCATCTTAGTCCTCAGGGGTAACAACGCATCCGCATTTTCATTCTTAATCGACAGATGTATATATCTATAGGCCACGGTATGAACTTACCTTACCTTACCTCCTTACAATTTAGAAAACCTAATAACCCATTTTTTAAGGTTGTTCGAATGCGATAAAACGCCGAAGGAGTTTTTAAGTATTGTTACTGAGTGAAATATAGATATTAATACATTTTTTTTACTATTTTTATTTAAAAAACGTTACCCCCACACTAGGATTTTTTCCTGTATTGTAGAGGCAGTTTACAAACATAGATTACACGAGGACAAACATCCAGACCCGGAACAATTATTTGTAGGCCATACAAATACTTGATCCGTCCGGGATTCGAACCCGTGGCTGCCAGCGCAACAACTCATCAATCAATCAACATCAACACTCTGCACCACGGAGCCGTCGTACATTACTTTGATCATGTACGTACGCAAGCCGTGTACGTGAAAGAAATGGTGCAATTATATAAAAAGTAATAAGTAAAATGAAAAGATATTATCTAGTTATTTTCTTCTTCATGCATGTAAACGAGCCGTGTACGTTAAATAAACAGCACACTAATTAAATTAGCAAAATGCTATGAATTAAAATGGAGAATATATAATGGCGATAAAAAAAATATCTTAAAACTTATAACAAATTTTTTTTAAACGAGCCCACAGGCCACCTAATGGTAAGAGGATACTGTAGTCCAAAGACAACTTAATATATCCCCTGTTAAGAATCAATATGTTACATACGTTTACACCCTGCGGGTTAAGATGGAGTGCCTCGTATCTAATAATAAAGTATCTGGGTATGTACAATCACCATACGAAACATAGTAGTAGCATTAAGCTGCTATTTTACGCTGGTATTTTGTGAACGCTTGGTTCTTTACTGGTCAAGTCGACATTGATAATACAACCATAATATAGGTACAGCTTGCCTCTACCACGTATAGGAATACTTATGAAAATAGTATTATAAGAGTCCAATATAAATTTCTGGGCTAGATAAATGGAATAGTAATAAAATAAGTGAAGTGACTAGAGAACTAAATTAAAAACGAATAAATGGTAATTGTTCGCGAATATAATACTTACGATATAACAATTCATGATTATGACAAGTGTACGCATTTAACTATACGTGGGGTAAGCTGAATATTTTGCGTAACTCATAAATAAAACAATTTGTATTGAACAATTTATATTCATTGTGTTTCAATGTATTCTCCATTACATTTTAGACACTATTATATTCGTTCAAACTATTTTTGAAAACATACGGACCTGATCCGAGGGTGTGTTTTCCACTTGCTAGTTGAAAGTGATTCTGGCTATGTAAATGTCAAACCTCTTATCAAATCTTGTGTTTTTGGAAACATGAAGAAATCGCGTGGTGCGGGGCTGGAGTGTGTGCATCATGGATCACGAGCTTTACCTATTCAGAATCCAAAAAATACTTTATCTTGCTCTCGGTGTTTGCCAAACATTGTTATGGCGCAATAGGAAGCGACTTCTTGGTCGTTTTTTCCTAACTTTTTCAAAGACATGGGACTCAGTATTAACTATCTTTTGCTCATCAAGTAGGATCTTGCAGACAGGACCCACCTGGGAGAAAAATACGCAATAATTTTTCGTTCAAGCTTCTTGCCTGCCTTTTTTTTATTTGTTGTCGCCTCCGAACATACACATAGAATACTATTGCTTTCTCTCTGGAGTGTAACAATATTTTCACATTTCATCTTCTGTCCCAATATAATTAACAGCATTTGAAAATCCACGATCATTGACAACATTTTTTATACCAATCAACCAAAGCCGGTTTTTGTTCTGCTCACTCCAGAAATTCGAATTTCATGTAATTGAAATTCACGAGGAATGCAGTGACAAAACATTTTCTAACTTTAAAATGTTGATGCAATTTTCTGCTTTTGGCTAATACTAATATTAAAATATCCCCAAATGTCGTCTCGGGTCAGACCGATTTTCTTCAATTAGTCGCCTGTCAGTAGCCACATTGTCCTCAGTAATCGCAGATGAAGATCGATCTTCACGAATTTTATGATTGATAGAAAAATCACAGCGACGATGAATTTTTTTTTTATAGGAGAGGGGGCAAGCGAGCATGCGGCTCACCTGATGGTAAGTGACTACCGCCGCCCATGAACAACTGCAACACCAGGGAGGGAATTGCAGACGCGTTGCCGGCCTTTTAAAAAGAAGTACGCTCTTTTCTTGAAGGTCCCTAAGTCGTATCGGTCCGGAAAAATCGCTCATGGTAATTGATTCCACAAGGAAGTCGTGCGAGGAAGAAAACATCTTCTAAATCGCACAGTGGTGGACCGCCAATCATCCAGATGGTGTGGATGGTATCGGGAGTTCTGCCGCGATGTGCGTTCGTGAAATTTGGCGGCTGGGATTAATCCGAACAATTCCTCAGAGCACTCCCCATGGTAGATGCGAAAGAAAATGCAAAGAGATGCAACATCTCTTCGCAGCGCCAATGAATCGAGCCGATCGGAAAGGACTCGGTCGTCGACGATTCGAGCCGCTCTGCGCTGGATGCGGTCAAGTGGAAGGAGCTGGCACTGGGGAGCCCCTGCCCAGAGATGGGAACAGTATTCCATGTGAGGCCGAACCTGCGCCTTGTAAAGTTGCAGGCGGTGTGCCGGCATGAAATACTGTCCCGCTCTGCTGAGCACGCCAAGCTTTTTAGAGGCCAATTTGGCCTTCTCTTCCAAGTGACCACGAAACTGCATGTCACTCGATATGTCGACGCCGAGGATTCCGATACTAGCTGCGGCAACCAGGGGAGTGCCTTGAAACTGAGGAGATACGACAAAGGGGTTCTTTTTAGCGGTAAACGCGCAAACTTGTGTCTTCTGAGGATTAAACTGGACTAGATTTAGTCGCCCCCAGTTCGAGACTTTGTCCAGCAAAGACTCGACTTCAGACACAAGTTTGTTCCGGTACTCGGAGACGTTTTCCCGAGAAATATTAGCACGGCCGGTGTATAAAGCATCACCAGTGCTGTCATCCGCATAGCAATGAATGTTACCAGTTAGCAACATATCATTGATATGCAGAAGAAACAGCGTTGGTGATAGCACACAGCCTTGTGGAACACCAGCGTTAATAGGCTTGTAGTCAGAACATGCACCGTCTACAACGACCTTGATGCTCCGATCTGCAAGGAAGCTGGTGATCCAATTGCACAATTTCTCGGGAAGCCCATAGGAAGGGAGCTTCGAAAGAAGCGCTTTGTGCCAAACCCGATCGAAGGCCTTCGCAATGTCCAGACTAACGGCCAACGCCTCCCCCTTGGACTCTACTGCCTCCGCCCATCTATGGGTGTTTATTTATTTATTTCTGTGTACCAATGCCTTACGGTGCTCTTATTAAGTATTTCCTGCCAAAAGCATTTTGAAGACGAGCAGTGCAATCTTATGGAGAGAATGAACTTTTAATTAAAAACATAAAAAATTATGGCCCCAATATCATTACACTAACGTGTATTTTTTACATTACATTAATTTTTTCTTCTCGACAAAAAATATTTTAATCAATATATGTGTTTCGTATGTTTCAAAAGACTATACAAATTATTTAGTTTTTAATAGGTGAGAAACAAAAACAGTCTACCTGATGGTAAGTAGGTGCTGAAAACATTCGAATCTTAAATATTTATTAGTGGCCAAGGGCGCAAAACCTTTACTGTGCACTATGTATGTTGACTTATATAAACTAAATGAGGATAAGCCTCAATTGACTAAACGTTAACCGAACAAACTCTTACATGGTACTAATAACAAAAAAACAATTTTTAAAATTTCTGTCTGTCTGTCTGTTGTTCCAACTAATATCTGGAACGGCTGGACCGACTTTGAAGTGATATTTACTAGAAGATAGCTGATGTTATAAGGAGTAATTAATACTACTTTAATTTTAGAAAAAGAATTAGGGTTTCGCACAAAAGAAAACCCCATGAAATCCATCGTAATAATTTTACGCGGACGAAGTCGCGGGTCGTCAATATATCGCAAATTTGGCCGATAAATATTCGTGTAGGAAGTCTTCTTCGTCTCACACGTGTAAATTACTATTACTCTCCTCAACAGATTCATGTAAGTCTGAAGCACTAGAATGTTCCAGAATATGTTCACTTTCGACTGGAGGAATACCTTGATACCTTAGATATTATTGCCATTAGTTTTATTTACCTATGTTATTTCTTTCCTGCACTTTTTTGTTTCGGTCTGAAGGGTACAGAGAGCCAGTATAATTGCAGGCTGTGATATATTAAATCTTAGTCCTCAGAGGTTACAAAGCATCTCTCGCCTTCTTTATTTGAAGTTGGCTACAGGTGTCTGTACTCTATATACTGCCGTAGCCACTTATCATCAGGTTCGTTTGTCCCTTATACTTTAATCTGACGACCTGCCCTGGCTTCACCTGGATAGAATCAATTAATGTGACCTTATTTAGATTAAAATTTCATCAAAGACAATTTATTGTTTAAATATAGCTTTTCGGACAAAATAAAATCTTCAAGGTTTTCAAATAAAATATAGCTTAGGTCCTCTTGGTATTGCTCTCTATCTGTTCGTAAATATTCATCACAATCGGTTCAGACAAACCGAAAATTAGCACGCTGAGACAGACATACAGACAGACAGACAAAAACTTTAAACATGGTTTTCATGTCATACTAGCATGCAAAAGCCACTGAGAATAATTGAAGCCAGTTATTTCAATATTACACACATACATTGCAATTTTATTTATTTAAAAAGTTTTAAGCATCCGATAAAGAAATCAGTGAAAAATATAATATTGTTTGCCACGGAAATAACTTGAGAAATCTTAAAGTCAAATATATGACCAAAATAATGTGATAATACACGTTATAATTCATTATTGTAATGACAAAAGTTTTTTTTATTTCAAAACTCTTTGAATCTTTGATCCCTAGAGCACGTTTCTTTCTTCAATTGTGATCTGTTTTTTATCTATGTTTTCCAACTTGGATCGTAACTATCGATGATAAAAATTCGACTTACAATTTGTTATAATGTGAATTTCACATAAAATATCCTTATTCAATGCTCATAAAAGTTTATTGCCATTATTTGATAGATCATATTTTTATTTTTTTTATTTTTTGTAGAAGTCTGTATTTTCTGCCTACCCCTCTGGATGACCGTCCTGAGTGTTTATATTTATGTAATCTTATTATTACGTAGATACCTTGGCAGCCTCTCATATCAGGGGTACCTTAAGTTACTTACTTAAGTACCTTTACCGTAAGTGGTGCCAATAAGTCTCTGAAAGATTACTACATACGAGGGTTTGTGTCATTTGCTGTAGAGAATATCGGCCCGTGGGGTCCACTTGCGGTAAAATTCCTAAAGGAACTGTATCGGCGACTGGTCGTCGCTGCAGGTGATAAGAGGGCCGGTTCTTTTCTTGATCAAAGGCTAAGCATAGCTATTCAGCGAGGTAACGCAGCCAGCGTTTATGGCACGATACCACGGGAGGTAGGACTGATAATTAAAGTTTTTAGTTTTAATATTTTTATTAAGGTTTTTAAATATTGAATATATTTCTAAAAGTAATGAGTTATTTTTTGTCAGAGTTTTTGAATAAATGACAGCTTCTGAGGTGCTTGTAAATCGGCTAGGTTTGTGGAAATTACCAGCTGCAATATGATGGCTCCGTGGCGAAGTGGCACAGCAATGAATTTACATATGTAAACTGGCTACAGGATACAAGAGAAAAGCATAGTGTGGGACATTAAAATTGTATGGCTGACAATTTGCCATCTAAACCGCATAAGTCAGTACAATATTGCATAGATCCTTAAAGATGCTTCACGTTTATGAACTCAATTGCTAGGCGTACAGCTGTTACAACATTACTGGAATATACATTGCAAGTTTCTGCTTGATAACATTCAATCAAAAGTATTACTGGTAAGATTTCTGAGCTGTATTTCTTAGCAAGGTTTCCAGATATTTTTATAGCCCTTTTACGAGCCCTTTTATTTTATATAATAGTTCGATCATGCATGGATTACTGGTGTCAAATAAAGGGCGTTGTTGCAAAATGTCTTCTAGCAGCTTTGGATATGGAGAAGAGGTGTCCTAAAAAGCATATTGGTGATATCGATTTGGTTCATACATTATCATTCTCTTCCAGTAGAATAGGCGCCTCAGATTTAAAACGTATTGATAATGTTCTCTTTGGCCAGTTTCTTAATATATCGAAAGAATTCATTCCGTGGAATGTACGCAGGAATTATATGAATTGATTTCCTCCTCCCCCTTTTTCGATCGGTAAATCAGACTATCAGTGGGTCTCTACGCATCTGTTGTGGACTTCCCACGCATTTGATTTTACGAACACATTAGTTACAAACGATTTGTTGAAATTTGTGGCAAGTCGTCGCGACACAAACAAAAAGCACCAAAGCCTAAATCACGCTATAAAAGTCTCACAGTACTGCAGTATATACAGTATATACAGAATAGCTCTGTACTATTATAGGGAGCATTTTTCGTTCCCCGGGCTGATTACGTTGCCCGGCTGGAGAACTCCCCTTAATCATCCACGGCAAACATTTTCTTTTAAGTGCGTACTTAAGAGTTAGCAGTTTACCTTAATAGTTTGCCAGGGTTTAGCTTTCCCTCCTATTACGTGGGCCTTCAAGACTATTAGTCACCAACAGGAGAATGTGTTCAAAAACTGGTACGAATAATTAAAATATGAATGAATATGAGAAAAATAACAATAAAAACTTCGTAAGAGACTAATGTAGACACCATGTAGTGATAGGTAAGAATACTCACTACCCCATATCTTCCCGTGGGTGACGTAAAAGGCAACAGAGGGAAACTGAGGCAGAAGATGGGCAGCAGCATCTTTCTGATAGCAGCAAAACAACAATAAAAAAACTGCGGTTGCCAACCCGCTCGCCAAGCGTGGCAACTATAGCAATATACCCCATGAAAGAAACGAAGAGACGGCCCCCAGTCCCCGGCAGCCCCGCTATTCCTGGCTACGGTGGCGACCATGGTAACGGCGAGGCAGGGAGTGCTAAGATTCTCCGGTGGAGGTTCGGTTGCCACCTACGACGACTCGACCTGGCAACTCATAACGCACGCACCCTGAGGACTGACGAGAAGATCCTGGAGCTGGAAGAAGAGAAAGACAAGTTGCGCTGGCATATTATAGGATTATCCGAAGTCCGAAGAGAAGGGGAGGACACGGTAATCCTCGAATCCGGCAATTTGTTCTATCACCGGGAGGGCGACCATATGTCCCAAGGAGGTGTCAGATTTATCGTCCACAAGTCTCTCGTTAACAACGTTGTAAAGATTGGGAGTGTATCGGCGAGGGTTGCGTACCTTATACTCAGAATCACCAAACGGTATTCGCTGAAGGT
The DNA here is from genome assembly GCA_033319125.1 of Parnassius glacialis. Lineage (NCBI taxonomy): Eukaryota > Metazoa > Arthropoda > Insecta > Lepidoptera > Papilionidae > Parnassius > Parnassius glacialis. The sequence goes on along the minus strand of JAVANC010000029.1, from coordinate 24,207,206 downwards.
CATACAGGTTTACGCACCAACCTCGGCACACCCGATGAGGAAGGTGGTGGAGGAAAAGTATGAGGATATCTCTAGAGCCATGCATTCCTCCAAAACCCACTATACGGTGTTAATGGAAGACTTCAACGCAAAACTAGGCACAAGAGAGAACGGTGAGCTGAATGTAGGGAATTTAGGAATAGGGCAACGGAACCAAAGGGGCCAGCAGCTGGCCGAATTCATTGAGAAAGAGGGAATTTTTATGATGAACTCTTTCTTCCAGAAGCGGCCTCACAGAAAGTGGACCTGGTAGAGCCCCGACGGTTCGACAAAAAATTAAATTGACTTCACTATGACGACCAGACGACAACTATTCAGTGATGTCCCCGTGATCGCGAGGGTGAAAACCGGTAGCGATCACCGAATGGTGAGAGGCACACTGAACCTAAACGTTAAGTTGGAAAGGTTACCTGTAATGAAGTCAACACTCCGTCCCCCTCGTGCTCTAATCCAAAGTCCCGAAACCTTTCATCTCGAGCAAGAAAACCGTTTCCAGTGCCTTGTAGATTGCAATGCAGTGGACGATATGAATGACAAGCTCGTGGAAACTGTCCATGCGGTCGGAGCTAAGTTTTGCAAGACCCGCCGCAGAAGAAAAAAAAAGAAGGACACAAAACTCTCTGATCACACTCTTAATCTCATGGCTGTTAAACGGGATATGAAGCTGCAGTCTTCAGTAGATTTGACAGCATACAGGCAACTGAACAGACAGATCTCCAAATGCATGCGGCGGGACTTACGCAACTTTAATACTGCTTGTATTAAAGAAGCGATCGAGTGGAACCAGGGCTCCAAAGTCTTTGCTAGAGATCTGTCTGCCAGAAAAAGCCAACTGTCGAAGCTGAAGACTGATTGTAGCAGCGTCGTTTCCGGGACACCTGAGATTTTGAATGAGATTGAGAGGTTCTATGGGCAGATGTACACATCATAGTTGGAGCCACACGTAAGTGTCAGTAACGATCCAAGAGCGAGTCTTATCCGACACTATTCCGATGATATCCCGGACGTCAGTCTGAGCGAGATTAGAATGGCTCTCCCGCACCTTAAAAACGGCAAGGCCCCAGGCGAGGATGGAATTACAGCGGAGCTTCTGAAAGCGGGTGGAAAACCGGTACTTGAAGTCCTTCAGAAGCTCTTTAATTTCGCCCTCCATGGTGGCACTACACCGGAAGCGTGGAGCAGAAGTACGGTGGTCTTGTTCTTCAAGAAAGGTGACAACGCTTTCTTGAAGAATTACATACCGATTTCCCTTATGAGCCGCGTCTACGTGCTGTTTTCTAGAGTCATTACGAATCGTCTCGCGCGCAGACTTGACGACTTCCAGCCTCCCGAACAAGCCGGTTTCCGAAAGGCTTTAGCACCATTGACCATATACATACCCTTCGGCAAATTGTACAGAAGTCCGAGGAGTACAATTTGCTACTATGTCTGGCGTATGTGGACTATGAGAAAGCCTTTGATTCCGTTGAAATTTGGGCGGTGCTGCAGTCCTTTCAGTGATGCCAAGTTGACTGACAGTATATCGAGGTGCTGAAGTGCTTGTACAGTTGGGCTGCGATGGCTTTTCGAGTGCAGAACCATAGTACGAAACCTATTCAATTGTAGAGAGGTGTAAGACAGGGTTACGTGATATCCCCGAAACTCTTCACCGCTGCATTGGAAAACGTTTTCAAGCTTCTGGACTGGAAAGGATACGGTATTTACACCAATGGCGAGTACATCACTCACCTTCGATTTGCCGACGATATAGTTCTTATGGCACAATCACTTGAAGACCTAAGCACTAAGCTCAATGATTTCAATAGTGTTTCCCAACAGATAGGTCTTAAGATGAACGTGGACAAAACAAAGATCATGTTTAATGTCCATGTCACACCTATGTCGGTAGATGTTGGGGACTAAGCTTAAACTTGTTGACGAGTGTGTTTACTTTGGACAAATAGTCCGACTAGGTGAGTCCAATTACGACCGAGAGGTCAATCGGCGGATTCAACTCGGTGGGCAGCGTTCGGGAAATTACGGCACATCTTCTCGTCAGGTGTACCTCAAAACTTGAAATGAAGACTGTACAACCAGTGTGTGTTGCCAGTGATGACCTATGGTACTGAGACGTGTTACTTCACTGCTGGCCGGATGAGGAAGCTCAAGGTCGCTCAGCGAACCATGGAGAGGGCTGTGCTCGGAGTTTCTCTGCGTGATAAACTTAGAAATGAGGATTTCCGCAGTAGAACCAGAGTGACCGACATAGCCCAACGGATTAGTAAGCTGAAGTGGCAATGGGCCGGCCATATAGTTAGAAGAACCGACTACCGTTGGGGAAAAAAGGTTCTCGAGTGGCGGCCTCGTACCGGCGGACGAAGTGTAGGGCGTCCCTCCACTAGATGGAGTGACGGCCTGGTAAGATATACAGGAAGTCGATGAATGCAGGTGGCTCAGGACCGTGCTTTGTAGCATTCTTTGGAGGAGGCCTATGTTCAGCAGTGGACTTGTGAAGGGCTGTAATGATGATAATGTTGAAACGACTAATGAAGATAATGTTCTCGAGTTAGCGGGCAGATTTCGATCTCTATTCGGACATAATGACAACTTTCAAGTGTTATAAGACGTATTATCCCGACATAACCTAGCGGACCAATAGCCTAAAAAGACAATGAGTCGATTATTTAGCTCGATTCGATGAACGATGAGGAAGATTTGTTATTAAGTGGCAGCCTCGTACTGGTGGAGGAACATTTATTATAATAAACAATTTTTTTTGAGATTTCTTATTTCCCTGTTATTGTTAGTACCAGCATCATTTTAGTCTTTATCTTAGTACAATAACTCAGTAAGCCTAATCCGTCGCCGGTCGTGTTTGCTTCATCCCCGATTCATCCTTAAAGTTTAACTACAGGTACCAGGGTTTTTAATAAAAAATAATAATATATGAGAGATCCTTGCGCCTGTAAGCTGAAGTGTTTTGAAACTATAAACATGAAGATAGACTGAACTTATTTGAATATTTTTGGGCTACAGACTGTCATGAGACTCAGTGGCATTTTATTTTGAATAAAACAGAAATAGAGGAACCTAAAGTTATTAAAGTTCAGAGACAACGGGAAAGAAATCAAACTTTGATATATTATTTGCCAATGAATAATAATGTAGGACACGTAACAAAAATCAAAGTTTGTAAAACAATGTTCTTAAATACGCTTGGTATTAAAAAAGAACTGTTTACACGGTTATTGATAAGTATAATAATGGTAAACAATTAACAGACCTACAGGGTAAGCACGCAAACCGACCTCATAGAACAACAAATGCCACCGAGCAAAGTGTTATACAACATATAAAATCATTCCCTTGTATTGAGTCTCACTATTTACGGCAAAAGACAACCCGACAATATTTATCATAGGACTTGAATATTTCAAAAATGCACCGGTTATATAAAGTCTGGGTTTCAGAAACGAAAACTTTCAAAATATAAAAGTTGCAAGTGTATACCAATATAGTCAAATATTTAATACGCAATTAAACCTTTCTTTTTTCAGACCAAAAAGAAAATAGAAAAAAAGAGAAATTTTGCAGTGAATATGAAAGTGCAACGGAATAGGCTAAACTCCAGCTCCAGCAGCAGTACGAAAGTCATATTAAAAATAAGAATATTGTTAGAGAAATAAAAAGTAAGGAAAAAGATTCAGCAGACCCAAAATTAAAAACCGTAGCTGTATTTGATTTGGAGAAGGTACTAAGTCTGCCTCAGTCAAATGTGGGTATTTTTTATTATAAAAGAAAATACCCAGCATATAATTTTACTCTATATAATTTAAATTCACGACCCGGTTATTGTTTCTTATGGCATGCACAAATTGCAAAAAGAGGTGCTAATGAACTCGCAAGTTGCTTGTATAATTTTTTTTAAGCCGAAGCTTGTAGAGGTATAAAGTCTCTTTCATTATACTCCGACAATTGTTCTGGCCAGAATAGTAATAGATATATTTTTCGATGTATCTACTTGTTTCACGTACTTAGAAATTATTCACCAATTTTTACAGGACACACACAAAATGAAGGCGATTCAATTCTTGCCTGTATAGAAAAAAATATAAAAATAAAACACTATAAATACACCCGATCAATTATATGAAATAATAATGAATGCGAAAATTCAAAATAATGAAATGACACAGACTAATTTTTACAACTTTAAGTCTCAAGTATCAACTATTAAAAACTGGATTCACGATATAAATGGCAATAAAGTCCTTTTCTCAAAAATAAAGGAAGTTAAAGCATATCCTGAGACACCAAACAAGTTATTTTTTAAGTAAGATTTTGAAAATCATGATTAATTGGTTTTAGACACTACAAATCGTATCTCATCACGTACACGTAAAACAAATATTAGCCCTCAGAGTTCAAATGAACTCATGCCCGCTTATGACAAATGTCTACCAATTTCGAATGCTTTATATAAGGATTTAATAAGTCTTTGTGATACCAATGCTTTACCATTGCATTACCAAGGGTTTTATAGAAATTTGGTAACGCAAAATGATACACCTAATTTAGAAAATTTTGATACATCGGATGAAGATTAATAGTTTTTTGTTTTAATAACTCCTACAATAATTGTATCAATCCTTGTAATAATAGAAAAGGTTTCATAAGACTGACTTGATATTGAAAGAGAATGAAATTATTTGTTGTATAATATTGGTTGTCTGTTAATTTATTTACTAATACGTTTACTAATTTACTAATTTTCATTTAATACTAACCATATTTTGCTTTGGTACACACCTAGATAAAAAAACATCTTGCTATTTTCTCCCACCATTTATATACGTCATTAAATAAGTTGTCGCAACGCGAACCGATTAAACATGATCGAAGTTACGAATTGGCGGTACATGGAAAATTTTTTGTCAGTTTATTTGTACTGTCGGATGTTATTAAGTAACTATACTTTGTAATAAATAAATAAAAAATTAAAAGGCAATAATGTAAAATCAAAATAACGTACCCGTTTACAACTATTTTGTAACAACTGTAGAATTTTTGTAATAGTTAGGTGCTCGAAATGTCTAAGGACGAATCACTGTTAATTTCATAGTTATTTTGTATATAGGTATTAGAACTTTAATAGCAATTTAATAATATTTGTAGAAGCGCAAAGTTTTGTTTTTATAAGTGGTATTTTTTGTTTATTTTGTTATGAGACTGATTTTACACTTTAAAATTTTAATACTTTTAAAGTTGTTTTATTACTAAAATAAGAAGGTGCCTCAAATACATTTTAAATGCAAATATATTTTGTTTTGAAATATTTTTATAACTTTTAAAAAATATATAATTATCTGCAAAATATAAATGAGCCTTTTTTTGCTTTACCAATATTATTAACTGATTTTGTACCAACTCCAGATATACAAGAAATAAATTCATTTTATAGATTAAATAGAGTGGTATTATTGTTAACTAAAGTTTACATATATAATATATAAATGAAATAAAATGGTAAGTTTTTGTTATTGAGTAAAAACAACAAATATTGAAATGAAATAATGCAGTATACATATTTACTCTCTCCAAAAGTATGCTGCTAATAAATTCAATAGAGTTGTTAAAGGATTTACTTTTATTACAGTAAGTTAATTGTAGGAGAAGATGTGCATAAACGCTAATATTTATAACAGAGCATTCAGAGTTAATTACGAGTAGTAGCACAACATATTAATTTCCATATATTTAGAAAATGATAAAACTAAATAATAAAGGAACATATTCATATTGTGTTGTATTTTTTTATATGTTTAAGGATGTATAAAACATAATTTTTCGTCTACAGAAAAAATAGTTATAACTATTTTAAGACTTTTTTTGCTCTCCTGTAAAATTGCAATTTTCATCTTATGCTTTTTTTTCCTGAGGGTACGTTTTGTCTGTGGTTTATTTTTATACAAGGAAGTTACGTTTGCAGTATCCGTACAGTTCAGCTGATGCTCAGTGATAGCTCTGGCGTATATTATATAGATCTATAATCGACTGAGAATAAAAATTGAGATGTCTTGTCACTCTTTAGGACTAAGAACACTACATAGGTTGCTTGCCTAGTAAAAGGCTGCTAATAGGGTGTTGGGTTTGTGATTGTGTAGACGGTGGATTATTCACCATTACTCTGTCATTAATCCATTTAGTGAAGGGCCGCCGTACACATCACTTGTCGATTGTTCGAGTTATATGGCCAGCCCTTTGCCACTTCAACTTACTAATTTTTTGTGCTATGTCGGTTACTCTCTCCTCTAGCATTATTATATATTCATAAGTACCATATCATTAAACGCAAATCGAATTATCACTTAATTACCCTTTATACCGCTCACTCTTATAACTCAACCCCCCACAGGTAGTGGTTTGTTATGAAAATTTAATAGCTTTGTAGTGGAAGCGGCCGATCACTTAGCGTTGGTACGCCGGGAGGTTTTGCCGGTTAAAACAATATCAAGTACATACACGATGTGCTGAACAGTTCACTTTTGTTGCAGCATGATAAATTTGTATTGAACATTCATAACATTTTAAATTTGATTTCACTGTGTGCTCTGCGTTCATAACATTTAAGAACGAAATAAGAAAGACGGTAAATGATTTTTTATGAGTATTTTTCATCTATTTGCAATTGTGGTATGGTAGCATGAGAGCTCGAAGAACCGACAACCGGGGAAAAAGTTTTTCGAGTAGCAGCCTTGTAATGGCAAGCACAGTGGTGGGTGATCCCCCAGTAGATGGAGTTCGACTTGATGAAATAAACAGGTAGACGATGTAAATATTGAACATGTGATGAGTAGTAGTTATAGTGATAGTGATATTACGGAGATACACTGGAAGGATGGTAATATTGCAGCCAAATATGTATAATATCTGAAAATATATGGACCCCATTAATGTAGGTAGTTCATTATCATGCCTATACTTGTGGGAAATTAAAATAAATTAATATAAGACAGTTTTCGAAATTATTCTTCGGATTATTCGTCCACAAGTCTCTCGTTAACAAGGTTGTAAAAATTGTTAGTGCATCGACGAGCGTTGCGTACCTTACACTCAGAATCACCAAACAGTATTCGTTGAAGATTATATAGGTTTACGCACAAACCTCGGCACATCCCTATAAGGAGGTGGAAAAAATGTATGAGGATATCTCTAGAGCCATGCATTCCTTCAAAACCCACTATACGGTGTTAATGGGAAACTTCAACGCAAAACTAGGTACAAAAGAGAATGGTGAGCTGAAGGTAGAGAAATTCGGAATAGGGCAACGGAACCAGAAGCGGCCCCACAGGTAGTGGACCTGGTTGGGCCCCGACGATTCGACAAAAAATAAGATTGACTTCATTATGAAGAGCAGACGACAACTGTTCAAAAATTTCTCAGTAATCACGAGACTATAAACTGCTAGCGATTACCGAATGATTAGAGGCACAATGAATCTAAACGTTAAATTGTAGAGGTGCTCCAATTCAAAGTTCCGATACCTTTCAGCTCGAGTTACAAAACAGTTATCAGTGCCTAGAAAAATGCAATGCAGTACACGATATGAATGAAAAGCTCGTGGAAACTGTTCATGCGGTCGGAGCTAAGTTTTGAAAAACCTGCGCAAAAGAACATAAAAATTTTCCGATCAGATTTTTAATCTCATGGCTGTTAAACGGGGAATGAAGTTGCAGTCTTCAGCAGATTTGACAGTGTACTGTCTGTTCAGTTGCTTACTGAACAGACAGATCTCTAGATGCATGCGGTGGGACTTACGCAACTTCGTATAAGTAAAGCTCGTATTGAAGAAGCGATCAAGCGAAAACAAGGCTTCAAAGTCTTTACTAGAGATCTGTCTACCATAAAGAGCCAACTGTCAAAACTAACCGAGTATGGCAGCATCGTTTCTAGAAGACCTGAAGTTTTGAGTGAGATTGAGAGGATCTATGGGCAGCTGTACATGTCATCATCGGAGCCACACGCAAGTGAAAGTAACAATAAAATAGTCAGTCTTATCCGATACTATTCTGATAAAATCCCGGACGTCATTCTGAGCGAGATTAGAATGGCTCTCCAGCACCTTAAAAACGGCAAGGCCATAGGTGAGGATGAAATCACAGCGGAGCTTCTGAAAGCAAGTAGAAAACCGGTACTTGGAGTCCTTCAGAAGCTCTTCAATTCTGTTCTCCATGGTGGCACTACGCCGGAGGCGTGGAGCAGAAGTGCAGTGGTCTTATTCTTCAAGAAAGGCGACAACACTCTCTTGAAAACCTACGAAACGATTTCCCTTCTGAGCCGTGTCTACATGCTGTGTTCGAGAGTCATTACGAATCTTCTCGCATGCAGACTCGACGATTTCCAGCCTCCTAAACAAGCCGGTTTCTGAAAGAGGTTTTAGTACCATAGATCTAACACATACGCTTTGGGTAAATTTTACAGAAGACCGAAGAGTACAATCTGCCAATTTGCCTTGCGTATGTGGACTATAAGAAAACTTTTGATTCCGTCGAAATTTGGGTGGTGCTACAGTCTTTTCAGCAGTGTCAAGTTGAATGTTGGTTTATAGATGTGCTGAAGTGTTTGTACAGTAGGGCTACGATGACTATCCAAGCAGAATCAGAGTACGAATCCTATCCAACTGTAAAGGTGTAAGATAGGGTGACGTTATATCCCTTAAACCCTTCACTCCTGCATTGGAAGACGTTTTGAAGCTACTGGGCTGGAAATGATACGGTATTAACATCAATGGCGAGGACATCGCTCATCGTCAATTTGCCGATGAAATAGTTCTTTAGAAGAATCGCTGGAGGACCTAAGCACTATGCTCAATGATTCCAATAGTGTCTCACAACGGGTAGGTCTTAAAATAAACATGGACAAAAGAAAGATCATGTTTAATGTCCATGTCACACCTTTGTCGGTAGTTATTGGAAGCACTAAGCTGTAAGTCTTCACAGTCTTCTCAGTCTCTTAAGTGGGGCCCCCATATCTCCAAACTAGCAAGCAGACTAAGTTCTGTAGCCTATGCTGTAAAAAAGATTAGAAGTCTCACTAGTTTTGAGACAGCTAGATTGGTTTATTTCAGTTATTTCCATAGCATAATGTCTTATAGGATTTCGCTCTGGGAAAATGCGGCTGATTCAGAAAATATTTTTGTTTTACAGAAGAGGGCCATTAGAGCTATCTACAACCTAAAACCGAGAGAGTCTCTTAGAGATAAATTTAAAGAAATAAATATTTTTAAATATCTTTTGCCTCTCAGTATATTTACAAAAACTTAATGCATGTTCACAAAAACAAAGGTAGTTTTAGTAAAAAAAGTGATGTGCATTCTGTAAACGGAATAGGAACAAACACAACCTAGTGATACCAGTTTCTCAACTCCATAGAGTCAGTAATTCATTCTTGGTGCAATGTATACGCTATTACAACAGAGTCCCGGAAAGTGTACAGGCTCTTTCTATTACCAAGTTTAAATGTTTTGTTAAGTTGAAACTGTATAAAAAGGTTATTATAGTATAAATGAATACATGGTTGATAACAAACCATAGGAATGAGGTGGTCGCTTCCAAGCTGTTTCTAAAATAAATTATGTACTTATATAGTTTGTACAACCATTAATGTAAAATATGCTTTTAAAAAAAGACCCGCTTGGTTTTTTGCTTGTTCTTCCCAGGACAGAGGATTTTTTTGAACCAGTGGTAAAGTAAAAAATGACTTTCAATAAGAATTAAACATGTGATCTATATTGAATAAAAAAATATTCTATTCTATTCTAAGTTGTTGACAAGTATGTTTACCTGGTACAAATAGTCCAACTAAATAAGTCCAACTTCGAACGAGAGGTAAATCGACGGATTCAACTCGGCTGGACAGCATTCGCGAAATTACGACACATTTTCTCGTCAGGTAAATCTCAAAACCTGAAAACGAGAAGCTCGCTGAACGATCTTTTAGCATCTTCATACGGCCAGCAGTGAAGGACTACGTCTCGGATCCATACGTCATCACTGGCAACACGCACTGATTGTACAATCTTGCTTTCAAGTTTTGAGGCATACCTGACGAGAAGATGTTAGGAGCAAGAAATACAAACATATTTTTAAGCTTAGCTGATAAGATTAAAAACAACTTCAGAATAAAGTTTTATTCGAAAGAATTCGCGAGCACAGTTAGTTGTTGAAGATAATCTTCAAGTAAACCACACAAATATTCAATGAACATATTTTTATCTAAAGATAAAGAAGTACGTACAAAAAATAGAACCATCTATAAAATATTAGCGTATATTTTTCAACAACCAATTCTCTGTCGGAATGAGCTCCACAGATTAAATATTTATCCAAGAACAGCCATTATGCTTGACTTACGACTCAAGTTTTCACATCGTTGGTACTTCTCATATTGCTTTGGATTAAAAGTGACAAATGGGCAAGGTTTTTTTTTTTTAACATAAGATCCATTTTATTGTACTAAGTAATATCTTTCAAGTTGAAATGATGTTAAAAGTTTCAAATATCTCGTTAAGTATTTATTATAGTAATATTTTATAGAATTCCTTTATAGAATAATACAGAGATTTATTTTTATTTATTTTGCATAATGTGTGTGTTTTACAGTTGTTATAAAAATTTAGTACAACGCATTGACCATTGCTGGTGTACAAAATTATTTAATTTTATAAATGTTAAGTATTATGAAGTACATTATAAATTAAAATAACAAAAAAAAATACATTAATTGCATAATAAATAACCAAAAAAATTTGAAAGTGACCTAATGAACAAAAGCACTTTCTACTTACTATTTGCACTGTCACATCATTAATATTTATAATTTTATGTCACATATAATGACTAAAATATTATTATAAAAAATTAAAGATAATTATTGTTTTTCCAACAATTCGCTAACCGGATAAAATTTTTATTAACTAGCCACTTTTTCAACTCGTTCCCGAAACGCTTGCTTGGTAAAAATTTTATTTTATTGGGTATTGCGTTAAACACTTTTATGCACATTGCATAGCAATTTCTATGATAATTAACTGTTTTTGGTATTTTATCAATGACTAATTTATCTGGATTCCTTAAAGGTTTGGACTTGATAATATATCCAGCAGATATAAACAGCTCAAAATTATTTTTCACAAATTTTACTGTTTCGAGGATGTATATGCAAGAAAGTGTTAACACTTCTAAATTTATACGATTTGCACGATTCATGCGGGGCCATATTACATATTGCACGTAGACATTTTTTTTGCATAATGAAAACTTTATTGATGTCTACAGAAATTCCCCATATTATTATACCGTAGCTAAGTATACAATAAACCTATCCGTAATACGCCATAAGAGCTGGTGATTGCGACGCCGTCTTTGTAAGTTTTCGTAATATGTAAACAAAGTGGTTAAGTTTATTACATACTTTTCCTATGTGAGTTTTCCACTTACAAAATGTATCCATATGTATACCGAGAAAGGAAATTTCTTGTACTTGTTTTGATTTTGAGATGAACAGTATCACATCTTACCTCGTGACAATTGGTTACTGCAGCTCAAAAGCCACTTGTAACAAACTTCTAATAATTTCCACAACTGCGTGTCACCAAACAGGACTAAAAATGGGTCACAGACTATTATTACATTATAACGTTATGTAGACAGTTTGAAGGAAGAGATAGTCAGCTATCTCTTCCTTCAAACTGTCAACATAACGCGCATTTTCCGTGAATCCTTTATTTTAAATATGTGTAAATTAATTATCTAAGATCCGCGTCAAAATAAAATGGCGTGCCTTACCTAGTATGAACATCTTCATCTTTCCCACAGTTAAGTGCACTATCACTGTAACCACTAACCTCCACAATACCATCGACAACACTACTATCACCGATGTAAATATCCACTACTCTAAAAAAGACTTACATACTGTTTACAACACGTTTCGTTTCTGAAGGAGGCATTCTCAAAAGAAATACAACTTCAAACATAGAAGGCTACAGATGCCTCTTTGATCCTCTGAGATACCTCTGAGGAGCAAGATGGAATGTCTCACTAACTGCAATAATATTGATAATATTGACCATTATACCCTTCAGATGGGATCACTGCAGTACAGGCACTATTTCTTGGTGACAGAAACAGGAAAGAGGTTCCAAGACGGACTTTTATGGAATAAGGGTGACAGACTGCTATGGCTCATAGACGTATACTGCTATCCTTGATCTAGAATCAAAATGCAGATGCTTTGTTACCACTGAGAACTAAGATGGAACGCCTGGTTTATAATGAAAAAGGGTATCCGGTTATCTACACTCAACATACAAAACCCAGCGGCATTAAGCTGATGTACTGCTGTTTCATATAGTATTCTTACGCTGGTATTCTGTGAAAGCGTGGATCTTCCTCAATCGAGCCGATCCATTCGTACTATAACCTGCAGAATGGATCATAATCATTACAGCCTTTCATAAGTCCCTCCCAAATTTTGACGAAATCAAAGGCTTTCTCATAGTCCACATACGCCAGACATAATGGCAAATTGTACTCCTCGGTCTTCTGTAAAATTTGTCGAAGGGTATGTATGTAGTTGTTTACGCAAAAGCGTTGGTGTCAGGCATCGACGTTAGATGGCTCTCGGCTCGGCTGATACGGGATGACGTTCGCGCGTGTTAAACGTCCGAGCTTACTGAACGGTGGGAGTCGAGAGCGAAAGATTAGATGCCTTCTTCGCGTCGGAAGAGAAGGCAGTCCGTTTGGTCGGGAGCTCTTAATTTTATGATAGGCGCGTATAGTAAATATACCACTGGGAATGGTAGCGCGTGTTGAGAGTTTACCCGGGACTTTAGGTTTAACGCAGAACCTGTATAAGTGGATTCGACTGTATTAGTTACTAGTGCGGTAGTTAATATTCTAGAAATAACGGTGACCTTTGACCCGTACGTTCTGTGTTCATTTTCGCGAGTCAATCGTAACAAAGGAAGAAAGTGACTGCGGAAGGCGACCTTAGCTTGGAGAGGAGCTGAGAGCCGAACTGCTGCAGGGGGAACGGTCAAATAAGGTCAATAACACTACCAGCCACACCCAAATACACATCACTGACCTTTACTTTCTAGCACAATACATCCACACGAGACCTGACCGAATCCTGAGGGACCAGTCGCCTTGAATAGAGGTAAGTAAGCTCTGTTCAATAATTGTAACGCTCCCCCCGGATTGTTTAGTGTAATTAGACTTTTAACCCGTGGCGTGAGGACGCCCGACCAGCATCTGCCTGTAGCTTCTTCGTCTATGGGCCGCGAAGGATTCTACTCCTGGGATAGGCAGCTGCCGGCCGTAACATTTGGTAGCAGAACGCGGTGCTGGGATCGATTCCCGGTCGATCCACCGACCATAGTATTTGATAAAAATTAAATAATTTTGGTGGCAGGGAGCGTTGGGTTGATTGGTTTAATTTTGTGTCTACAATCACGCCCGTCCGTAATACGTAAAAATATTTTTTTTATTATATACGTAATAATAAAATTCCTTTCTTTGTTAGCTTGCTTTGTTGTTTGCGGGTAAATTTGAAAAACCACGCCCGGTTCGCGCGCAAGCGGGAGATTGCGTCATGTAGGTAGATAGTTATTTTTACGTAATCGGTTAATTATCGTTGTCGGATGATTGTAGTGTATTACTTATCGAAGGGTCGATTTCCGAGCAAGGTATTTTTTGTTGATGTGTATCTTCGTTATGTATCTTTCGTATTGTAATTTGTATTTGAACTAAAGAGTGGTAATTTGTATTTACGTAATTTGAATTTAACTTGATTTGATCGCACTAGTATTTGTTATTGTTAATTTGATTTGCCTTTTCTTTTGTACTAACTTGTGTTTGATTTAATAAATAGCGGTTCTTATTTGTGTAATTTCTATTCAACTCGATTTGATAGGAACTGCATTGGTTAGCTGTTAATTTTTTTGTATTTTTTATTTGTTATTTTTGTAATTGTGCTCGAGCGGCGTCGTAATTTGTATTTAGTAGTGATGTCCTCGCCCAAGATGCTAATCCGTTGCCTGCGGACTGAGTTACGCTGGGCCACCAGCGCCCATGCTTTGATAGGTCGACCGGATAGGGTCCATAATTTTATGAAGCGGTTCGAGCAGGTCGATGCTCGAAGGGCTGCAGTGGAGGAGGCTTACGCTGAGCTCGAGGATTCGGATGTGGAAAAGGGAGTCCTGGACTCCTGCTTCGCAGACTACGAGCAGTTCTTGTGGCTCACGGACGAGTTGATCGAGGCTGAAGGCAGGTATGCCGAAGAGGCGCGTGAAGCTCGGACGAGTGGCCTGCCCGAGTCCGTTCGGAAGCAGCCTCAGCCGGAGCTGTTGGGACGACTCCCAACTCTGGACTTGCCAAAGTTCTCCGGGGTCCTTTCCGAGTGGCTGACCTTAGTTGGTCTTTTCGACGGCCTAGTGGACGCCCGGAGTGACTTGACTCCGAGCCAGAAGATGGCGTACCTCTTGGCCTCACTGGAGGGGGAGGCCCTGGGCGTTGTCAGCCATTTGAGCTTGTCGGACGACGCCTACCAGACTGCTCGGGACCTCCTAGCCAGAAGATACGCCAACGTCCGGCGAATTGCGGACGAACATGTTAAGCAGCTTCTGAGCCTCCCGCTGATGAGTGACCGGGCCAGACTACGTCCGGACCTGTTGGATCCAGTCTTGGTGGCCTGTAATATGTTGAGGCGGCTGGATTTACCAGTGGGCGAATGGGCCTTCTTGTTGCTCCGCATCGTGCTGTCCCGTCTACCTCTCGACCTTCAAATGCATTTTGAGGAGAGGTACGGCGGGGACGAGGCCTCCTATATTCCGCCCTTCTATGACCTGCTGCGGTTTTTGGAGGAGCAGTGCCGACAGATCGAGCACGCGGCGGGCACCGTCGACGACTTAAGAGCCGTGCCCAGTGAGAGGCGAAATCCGCCGGGCAAGTCGTCGTCAACCCCCCCCTGCTCCTATTGTCGAGCATCTGATCACCGGGTAACGTCTTGCCCAAAATTATTAAGTAAGCCGGTTCCGGCGAGGCGAACTATCGTCAAGGAGCGCCGCTGGTGCTACTCCTGTTTGGAAGGGCACCTTCAGCGAGACTGTCCGCACCAGCGGCTCTGTCTGCATTGCCAGGGCAATCACCATGCCGTACTGTGCCTGGGTGCAAACGGCGTCTCCTCTCGGGGCACTGCCAGGCCCTCGACCCCCACGGGCGGGGGCGCTCCGCCACTCCCTCTGACGGGCGACGCTCGGCGCCCGCCGGCTAGCCACCAGGCCCCTAGGTTTGAAAGGGGTCCCTCCCCCGACCAGTCGGGGGGTAATTCCCCCAGGGGCGGGGGTGTCATCACCCCCCCTCAGCGTGCGAAGAGGAACTTCACGGCCACTCATCGGTCCGCTGGACCCTTCCCACTCCCGTTAGCTGAGTGGCCGCGACTGGTGTACCACTGTACCCCATTTGATGGAGGCGGCCTTAGCTAGCTGCCGCCTTAGCTCCCACCATGGCTGCCTCTACTGAGCCTTAAGCCGTCAACAGTCCACTTGTCAAGCTGTTCTGTTGCCGACGGCCTCAGTGAGGGCGTACAACCCGAGTGGCGACCGTTAGCGGTTGCGCTCTGTCAGTATCGGGTTCACGCGGTGTGGCCTCCACTTGGTGGTGGGAAGACTAGGGCCCCCTGGAGCGTTGAATCACGCTCTCAAGGGGTATTAGATTTGGTTTGGTCGAGCGCTTAGCTAAAAATTCTTTAAATTTAAATTAAAATGCTTTGTGTTTTCCGCGAAATTCATATTGTAGCGGTTGTGATTAAAAGAATTGAATTTAAAATACTCCTTTAAATGCTGCTGCATATGTTTTGTAAATACATTTGATCACTGCGTTTGCTGTTGCACGGAAAATGGAGATTAAATTGTGTGCCCTTTTTGAGAGCTTGTGCGTATGCTTGTAATTGTATTTGATTGTCGCGCCTGTGCTGAAGGGAAGTTTGAATTCATTTGAAATTTGAATGGTGCTCTATTTTGAAAATTATGTATATGTTTGTGATAGTGTTTAATCATTTTGCTTTGTGATAAGGAAGGTTGAAATTAGATAACCCTGTTGTTGCCGAAGGAAATAGGAGTCAATTCTCTTTTGGTTTAGATTTTGTTGGCACTGTCTAAGATATTTATTTAAAATAAGAAATAGGGCTGTCCCTTACGTTTATTGTTTTGTTTACTTTGCCAAGTTGACCTATGTGCATCGGTGATTACTTGTTTTAATTAATTCTGTAATTGAACATTGATGCTTTTGAAAAATTAGTGAAATATGAGCATAGGATCACCTGCTAGGGACCATCTGTGCGTTTCGTTCAGCTCTCCACAGACGACGTTCATGGGGAATTTGGGGGTGCTCTCTGCACTGAAGCTTGAAGGTCCCTCTGGGCCGCTTCGTGTCGCGTCGCTGTTTGCAGACCTGATCCGGTCGAGTTGCGGAACTAATCATAGGAGCGCAGATAGGTGTTTGAAGGAGGTCGTCTGACTTCTGTCTAGAAATAGGACTTATTTATGTGCTGCGATGACCAGGAAGGGCATCCAGTTCAACTTTCCGGCTAGCCCACGTTGGGGCTGTAATTTTGAGGCGTTGGTCAGGGTTGCAAGATCTGATTGGGTGCGTAGGGTGGCCTAGTTTGGTTGTAGATTCGATCTTGCAACTTGCCGTCGCGACCCTGTCCCGCTGACCGGTTTGCTCGCGGACCTAAATCCTTATGTCCGGGACGGGGGTTTGTTTACGCAAAAGCGTTGGTGTCAGGCATCGACGTTAGATGGCCTTTGGCTCGGCTGATACGGGATGACGTTCGCGCGTGTTGAACGTCCGAGCTTACTGAACGGTGGGAGTCGAGAGCGAAAGATTAGATGCCTTCTTCGCGTCGGAAGAGAAGGCAGTCCGTTTGGTCGGGAGCTCTTAATTTTATGATAGGCGCGTATAGTAAATATACCACTGGGAATGGTAGCGCGTGTTGAGAGTTTACCCGGGACTTTAGGTTTAACGCAGAACCTGTATAAGTGGATTCGACTGTATTAGTTACTAGTGCGGTAGTTAATATTCTAGAAATAACGGTGACCTTTGACCCGTACGTTCTGTGTTCATTTTCGCGAGTCAATCGTAACAAAGGAAGAAAGTGACTGCGGAAGGCGACCTTAGCTTGGAGAGGAGCTGAGGGCCGAACTGCTGCAGGGGGAACGGTCAAATAAGGTCAATAACACTACCAGCCACACCCAAATACACATCACTGACCTTTACTTTCTAGCACAATACATCCACACGAGACCTGACCGAATCCTGAGGGACCAGTCGCCTTGAATAGAGGTAAGTAAGCTCTGTTCAATAATTGTAACGCTCCCCCCGGATTGTTTAGTGTAATTAGACTTTTAACCCGTGGCGTGAGGACGCCCGACCAGCATCTGCCTGTAGCTTCTTCGTCTATGGGCCGCTAAGGATTCTACTCCTGGGATAGGCAGCTGCCGGCCGTAACAGTAGTCTATGGTGCTAAAGCCCTTTCGGAAACCGGCTTGTTCGGTAGGCTGGAAGTCGTCAAGTCTGCGTGCGAGACGATTCGTTATGACTCTCAAAAACAGCACGTAGACGCGGCTCGGGAAATCGGTCTGTAGTTCTTCAAAAGAGCGCTGTCACCTTTCTTGAAGAACAAGACCACCGCACTTTACTCCACGCCTCCGGTGTAATGCCACCATGGAGGTCGGAATTAAAGAGCCTCTAAAGGACTTCCATTACCGGTTTTCCACCCGCTTTTAGAAGCTCTGCTCTAATTCCATCCTCGATAGGGGCCTTGCCGTTTTTAAAATGCTGGAGAGCCATTCTAATCTCGATCAGACTGACGTCCGGGATATCTTCGGAATAGTGTCGGATGAGACTCGCTCTAGGATCGTTACTCACACCTATGTGTAGTTCCAACGATGACGTGTACAGCTGTCCATAGAACCTCTCAATCCCACTCAAAATCTCAGGTGCCCCGGAAACGATGCTGACTCACTTGGTCTTTAGCTTTGACAGTTGACTCTTTCTGGCAGACAGATCTCTGGCAAAGACTTTGGAGCCTTGGTTCCGCTCGATCGCTTCTTCAATACAAACTCTATTGAAGTTGCGTAAGTCCCGCCGCATGCATTTGGAGATCTGTCTGTTCAGTTGCCTGTATGCTGTCAAATCTGTTGAAGAATGTAGCTTTATCTACCGTCTAACAGCCATGAGATTAAAAGTGTGATCGAAGAGTTTCTGTGTTCTTCTGCGGCGGGTCTTGCAGAACTTAGCTCCGACCGCATGGACAGTTTCCACGAGCTTGTCATTTATATCGTCCACTTCATTGCAGTCTTCTAGGCACTGAAAACGGTTTTGTAACTCGAGCTTAAATGTTTCAGTACTTTGAAACAGAGCACGAGGGGGACGGAGCGTTGACTTCATTAGACGAGACCTCTCCAACTTAATGTTTGGGTTCAGTGTGCCTCTAACCATTCTGTGATCGATACCAGTTTTCACCCTCGCGATCACGGAGACATCACTAAACAGTTGTCGTCTGGCCGTCATAATGAAGTCAATCTCATTTTTGTCGAACCGTCGGGGCTCGACCAGGTCCACTTTCTTTGGGGCCGCTTCTGGAAGAAAGAGTTCATCATAAAGAGTCCCTCTTTCTCCATGAAGTCGGCCAGCTGCTGGCCCCTTGGGTTCCGATGTACTATTCCAAATTTCCCCACTTTCAGCTCACCGTTCTCTATTGTGCCTAGTTTTGCATTGAAGTCTCACCTAACACCGTATATTGGGTTTTGGTGGAACGCATGGCTCTAGAGATATCCTCATACATTTCTTCCACCTCCTCGTCGGGGTGTGGCGAGGTTGGTGCGTTAACCTGTATGACCTTCAGCGAGTACTGTTTGGTGATTCTGAGTATAAGGTACGAAACCCACGTCGGCACACTACCGATCTTAAAAATGTTTTTAACGAGAGACTTGTGGACGATAAATCCGACATCTCCTTGGGACAGATGGTCGCCCTCCCGGTGATAGAGCAAGTTGCCGGAGTTGAGGATTACCGTGTCCTCCCCCTCTCTTCAGACTTCGGATTATCCTATAATATGCCAGCGTAACTTGTCTATCTCTTCTTCCAGCTCCACAATCTTCTCGTCAGTCTAGTAGTTAGGGTGCGTGCGTTGTACGTTGTCAGGTCGAGTCGTCTAAGGTGGCAACCGAACCTCCACCGGAGGTTCTTAGCACCCCCTGCCCCGCCGTTACCATGGTCGCCACCGTAACCAGGAATAGCGGGGCCGACGGGGACTGGGGGCCGTCTCCTTGTTACTCTCTTCATAGGGGGGTATTTGCCATAGTTGCCACGCTTGGCGAGCGGTTTGGCAACCGCAGTTTTTCTTATTGTAATTTTGGCTATTATCAGGAAGATGCTGCTGCCCATCTCCTGCCTGTTTCCCATTGTCGCCTTTTACGAATCCCACGGGAAGATATGGGGTAGTGGATATTCTTTACCGCCACTACACAGCTACACGGTAGCATTGCTCTACTACGTATAAAACTTGATTCATCCTTAATAACATTTTACTTCCTAGACAAGTACTTCACGTTTTATTTGATTGTGCTTTAATCTTTAATTAATTGATAAAACCTCTTGTCACAACTTTTATATCGAGGAAAACTTTTGTATTTTAAATCCTCTTACAAAATTTATCCATATTTTTTCCGCAACGGAATTATTTTAGCGAGATATAACCGTAGTAATCTGTTTTTTAAAATACTTAAGTTGATTGAGAAAACGGCTTAGTCAGTATTTCGTGAAAATTTTGTTCTGAAGTATGCTATTGAATTTCGAACATATTTATGCTGGTGTTGTTGAGTGGTAAATACTTTAATATTGTTGATGAGTGATAGTTTCTAGATAGATTGTCTAATAGAAATGTTTACATTTTTATGTTCTCCTGGTATTTATTGGTCGAACTTCTTGTGAGTCCGTCTGGGAGTACCCTTTTACGTATTTCTTCTGCCAAATTTTAGTGTTTTTATTACTACGTGCCGATCTAAAAGGTCTAAAGAGCCAGTATAATTACAGGTCGCGGGGCATTCCATCTCAGTCCTCAGAGGTGACAACGCATCCGTAGCCTTCTTTGTTTGAAGTTGGCTGCAGGTGTCCATGGACTATAGAAACAGAAACAGAAACAGAAACTTTTTTATTCAATATAGATTATAAATAATACTTATTGAAAGTCACTCTTTTGTATAATTACCACTGGTTCGAAAAAAAAACCTCTGTCCTGGGAAGAACCAGCAAGAAACCCAGCGGGACTTTTTTTTTTTTAAATAACAACTTACAATCATGTATGTTACACAAATTAACAACACAACAAATTAGAAATAGCTTGGTAGCGATCACCTCATTTCCAGGGGTTATTATCATCTATAAATTCTTTAATACTATAATAACCCTTTTTATACAAACTTAGTTTAATAAAGTTTTTGAACTTTGAGCAGGTCAAATTTTGTATATTTTCTGGAATTTTAAATTTATAATTGATATAAAACAATTTAAATTTAAATCATATCTTATTTTATTTTCCTGCGGCCAACCCTGTATGTAAGGCAATGTAAACAAGATAATTTTATGTACATTTAAATTATTTAGATTATCAATATATTTTAATAATTGATTTTTGTTTACATTGCCTCTTCTCCCAACAAGAATTATTAATGTGCTATTAGGGTAAAATTTACTAGCTAAAACTTTATTCATTATATGACTAAAGGATGCTCCTGGCATGCAATAATTACTGATCATATGTCCTTCTAAACAGTTATTTAACATCATGCCCAAATTTTTGCCTATGTCATCACAATACATAATAACTTTTTTTTTTTAATATTTACATCGTTTGTATAAGTTTATATCCTTTGTGATGGCACTGTCATAGAGTGTAGGTGAAAATAATGAGTCCTTACTGTTTAATTTGTTATTTACACATATTGTCCCCGATGAACCTGGTATGGAGCGCTGATACTCACTCTGATGTTTTATTAAGGAGTCAAAGCGCTCCTCATTATATTTACATGATTTTACCAGATCATTCATGGCCAATATGTGTTCTATTATCTCATCTTGACCCGATGCATATTTATTTGATATTATTTCTAGGGAATTTTTAAAGGATAAAATTGTTGAATTTAGACACTCTATATCAGTCTCATAACAGTGGTTCATATTTTCCACCTCAATTGAATATATTTTAAGTTTATTAATTAATTCTTGCTTTTCTTTGCATACATTTATATAATTTTTAACATTAATTTTAGTTTTAATTAGTTTTTACAGTTTTCTAATATATATATTAATTTTTATATATTTATTTAATTTTCTTCTACTGCAGGTAGTCCTTGCTGCTGTTCTTTATGTGACATAATCATCACTAGTCAAATTAATTGTTGTGGAGGGTTGCAATGCTTTAGAAGATTCACATTCTATGAGCTCGTTGAACAGACTTTGAATTTGGGACGCTTTCATGTTGTCTATGTAATGTTTTAATTGCACAATTTGCTCATTAGCCTTATTTAATTGTAACTGCAATGCAGCAATTAATCTGAGGGATTCCTCATATTCCTTGCTGCATTGGTCAAACTCATCGACTGTTCTCTGAAGTTGATCCCTTTCTTTTGATACAAATGTATATTCTGTATGCAACTTAAACATATCACTTTTTAGCTCAGTATTTTTAGCTATTATATTTATTATTTCCTTTTCATTGTCATCCCTTTCTTTACATAACAGCTCATACTGCTGCTTTGACGCCTTAAGTTCTTGAAGCGCCATTTGAAGTTGGTTCTCCAATTGGCGCGTTTTGGCGTTGCGTGTATTCATTTTACTATTAAGTGTAAATAGCAAAAAAATACAAAGAAAGAAAACCAAAGAAGCAGAGTAAGCAAATAACTAGGTGTATGGGTTTATTTACAGATCTCAAATTAAATTATCATGTAAATAATTCAAAATGAAATCCAGAACAATACTTACTTAATAGGTAAATCTTAAAATGTTAAAGGGATAACAAGAATTACACTTACTGTAAGTTTAAACGATGTTCGTTACAGCTGTTACTTTTGGTTGGAACTTGGAACACTAAACACAATGTAATTAAAATAGGTACTTCTGAGTTTTACTTATTTCACAAATACAAATAAGTCGTATTTAACAACTGTAACTCAAAATTGAGGTGGATATTATCAATTTACAATATTTAATTTTTAAAAATATTTGGGAGCAATTATTTTACAACTTGTCACCGGGGTTGCCACAGGGAAAAAAAGTATAGTAGCCACTTACCACCAGTTGCACTGTTAGTTCATTGGTTACTTCAGTTTTATAAAAAAATGCATAATATAGGGTTTTTAATGCATTACATTGAAAGTTTGTTATTGAAAACGTTACACCCACACAGGATTTTCTCCTGTGTCGTGGAGGCAGTTTAAAAACATAATGCACATTTTTTTTATATATAAATTGCACGAGGACACACATCCAGACCCGGAGCAATTATTTGTAGGCCATAAAAATACTGGTTCCGTGCGGGATTTGAACCCGCGGTCCTCAGCGCAACAACTCATTACTAAGCCACTGCGCCACGGAGCCGTCAAAGTAGTGGTAGGAGACCGACCTGTCAAAGTAAAGAAAGTTTTAGGTAATGTCCATTGATGATAATCAATCGTAGATAGTGTGCTCGTCTACAACTCTTAGATTTATAAAACTACTGCCAATAAAATCATGTAAAATCTGATAAAGCAAGCCATTGATGAAACACCCCTATCCTATTATTACTATGTTAAATATGTCAGTGCACAAAGTTAAGCCATAATTCAATTGTAATGGTTGTTCGTGGTTATCGTTAGATGATGAAAGATTCGAAAGATTTTTGTTGAGCCTGAGTATAGCTTAATTATGTACCTATTACCATGTACTTTGAATAAATATGTTCGTCTTGAGTACAGGCGTCTGCGGGTATAGTACAGCACACATTTTGGAAAATGTGTACAGTTACTTTTTTTGTCAAACATTTCAACTGTGTGGTTATGCCAAGAATTTCAACTGTGTTCAAAATGAAGTTCCTACGTCTACGATGACAACGAGCACAGTAGGACTTTACTGACAAGTCCGATTTAATAGCTGTGTACGAGTGGTACACATTACAATTTCCTCTCGATAAAATATCATTCGAAAAAACTTATATTTTTTTAAATTATGGTTTTCATTACTTATATAGACACAGTGCGTCATCTTATTTCGGAAAAGACGAGTAGTAAAATTTTAAGTTTTGTACAACCAACTTCAATATACTTAAATAAAATGAGAACATCATCCATGTAGTCATTAAAAACTAAATTAATAAGGATAACTCAAAAACTACTGTTCACTGACTACATGAGAAGCACCCATAGAGAAGTTATTATAATTGAAAACCTCCTCCTTTTTTGAAATCGGTTGAAAAAGGCGACGCACCGGTAGTGTGTGCAATTGTTTGTGTACACTGTCACAAAATAGTTCATTAACCTTTTACCCTCTCATGCCAAAAGTATTCTAAACGTTCGCAATGAAAAATGTTAGGAAAATGGATAGAGCCTGCGCCTAATCGCGCAATAAATATCTTGATTAGGGTCTGTATTAGCGCAGTTATGCGAATTTTTGGTTTTGGGTCTAGAATGTTGTATTACTATTAAAAATACCTTAAGAATTAAACTCTAAATTCTCGATTCCTTAAATATTCTATTATTATATACAATATAATATATATACTTATATAGATGTTATTTTCTTTCTTTTTATACACGTTGCAGCTATCCGTCAAAAGATAAATACAGTGTCCTTTTATGGTCGGTTTGTCATGTAGAAATCGCTTAAAGCGATATGACTACCGCTTGTAGTTCATGAGTTTTCCGTTATGGTAACAACATTATGTTTAAATGCAATACATATTTATATATCTATCTGTCTATAAAATCTTAGTTATGACATCAACAGCGAATCCTTAGTCGAGCTTCTGCGAGTAAAATAAGCGTATTAATAATATGTACTATATAATATTGAGCTATTTAGTAATAATATAAAAAAAAACAGTACTGCTGTTGTGTGCAGTGTTTTATTCTGTGCAATTATTGTTCTGCCTTTTGTTGATCGACACTAGAATATTCTTTGTCATCATTCGTGATATAAAATTCCCCGTTTTAGGGTAGATTTGTCTTAATCGTCACGTTTGGACGAAAATTGAAAATGCTGGTCTGGATATTTTACGTCAGATGGCTATATATTGCGAGCCACAAGGTGTTTATGGCATTTCTCATTGTGTTGTGCCTTACGACTACGGGATATAAAGGGACGATGAAGTCTTATATGCCGTTGTAGTGAAATTGGTGATAAGAAATAATTCACTGTTCACTGTTATAATGTTTACTCTTTTTATAAATCAGCTCTACAATTTACAATTTTTACAGATTACAATTTAACTATAGTTTATGACAACACACAAAATATATATACAAACAGAAGGCTAATGCAATTTTAATACTAATTTAGCAACTAGATTTTATATAAGAGAAAAACAACGATATCAATGACGTATAGGGCAGTTGACAGTTAAAAACTATATTTTTAATTTTTGACATAAATTATGTGGCTACACGCTACATCACTCCCCCCCAGAGACCGTCTCATGACGGGCGATAGTAATCTGGGAGTCTCACACTTCGTCCCGAACGTGTTTTTTTTACTTTTTGTGTCTTCTTTACTTTCAGGCGGCTGCATAATGACAGGACCCTTGAGTTCAGTATTTTCCTGAATTGTGTAGGCTGGCTTTAGCCGATTTATAGAAACTGTGACTTCATTGCCTCTAATTAGAAGTTTATAAACTTTATCATTTCTTTGTATGACTTTGTATGGCCCTGTATAAAATGGTTGAAATGCTCGCGATTTTGTTTCATCTTTCAGGTACACGTGCGTAGCTGTTGGCAAGTCTTTGAAAACAAAGGTCTTGTATTTACTGTGCCGTGACGCTGGCAATGGACGTATATTTTCCATGTTAGCACGTAGGCGTGCAGTGAAATCCGTCACATGAGTAGTTGTTTTCAAGGAAGGATATAAGAATTCTCCCGGTAGTCTTAACGATTCACCATAAACTAAGTCAGCCGGTGATGCTTGTAGATCTTCCTTTAAAGCACTTCTCATACCTAATAGTACTAGTGGCAAACTTTCAGTCCAGTGTTGGTTACTATGACAAGTTATGGCCGATTTTAACTGCCTGTGCATTCTTTCCACCATTCCGTTACATGCAGGGTAATAAGGAGTTGTTTTCTTGTGTTTGAAACCTATTGAATCTGAAAGATATTTGAACAGCGATGATTCAAACTGCCTTCCCCGATCAGTTATTATTTCCGCAGGACATCCAAATCGCGAAATCCAACCCAGTAGCAGGGCCTTTGCAACGGATTCCGCATTTATATCTATTAATGGAATTGCTTCTGGCCAACGTGTGAATCTATCTACTGCTGTCAGACAGTACCGAAAACCTTCTGATGGTGGAAGAGGTCCAATTATGTCTATGTGAATGTATTGGAATCGGGCACGTGGCAATTCGAATGTATGTAGCGGCGATGACACGTGTCGGGTAATTTTTGAGGTCTGGCAGGCGTGACATGCTTTAGCCCATTCTTTGTTCATACCGGGCCAAACGTAACGCTGTGCTACTAATTTTGCGGTAGCATTAGCGCCTGGGTGACTCAGTGAATGCAGTGTTGCATAAATTTTCCGTCGAAGTTGCTGGGGCACATAAGGGCGTGTTACTTGCGTTTTATTGTCGCAGTATAATTCTTCTAGTGTACCCGGTATTTTAACTTTAATTAGTTGAAGCAATGTTTGACTATTTATTAATTTTTTTAAACTCAGGATCTTCTGACTGCGCTTTTGCGAGTGTGCTTAAGTCGACGGGCTTAGATAATTCCTCTATTCGTGAAAGAATGTCAGCTACGACATTTTCTTTCCCAGAAATATATTGTATGTCCGTTGTAAATTGGGATATGTAATCTAAATAGCGAAATTGCCGTGGTGAACATTTTTCTTTTCGAAGTTGAAATGCGTAGCATATTGGCTTATGATCAGTAAATATGGTGAAATGTCTCGCTTCGAGCATATGCCGAAAATATTTAAAATTTTCATAGATCGCTAATAATTCTCGGTCGTATGGTGAATATTTTCTCTGTGAAGGACTCAATTTGCGAGAAAAGAAGGACAGATGCTGCCATTCACCATCTTTAAATTGCTGCAGAACTCCTCCAATTGCTATGTCTGAAGCGTCTGTCACTACTCCCAGTTTGTAATTTAAATCAGGTAAGGCCAAGAGGGTTGCATTGCATAATTCTTCTTTGCATTTTTCAAACCCTATTAGTGCGTCACCTGTAATATTTATTGGATGTGAACCCTTTACCGCTCCGGTTAGGAGTGAATTTAATGAAGCTTGAGTTTCTGCTGCTCCTGGGACAAATCTGCGATAGAAATTTAACATTCCCAGGAATCTTCTCAATTCTTTCACGTTCTTTGGCACTGGAGAATTTTTGACGACTTGTACTTTTGAGGTCAAGGGTTTGACGCCTTCAGGTGAAACGGTGTAGCCTAAAAAGGATACAGTGGAGGCTCCGAATACACATTTGGACGTGTTTATTACCATTCCATAATCTTGCAATTTTGTGAAAACTTGATGGAGATGTTTAAGGTGTGTTTGTTCGTCTTTTGAAAAAATTAAAAAATCGTCCAAATAAGAGTAGCAAAAATCGAGTCCTCTCGTCACTTCGTCCATGAATTTTTGGAACGTTTGGCTGGCATTTCTCAGGCCAAACGTCATATACGGGAACTCATACAATCCGAAGGGCGTCGTTATGGCCGTTTTCGAAATATCTTCTGGATTTACCGGTATTTGATTATATGCTTTAACTAAATCAATGGTTGAAAATATTTTGCATCCTGATATATTGTACGTAAAATCTTGAATATTACGTATAGGATACCTATCAGGTATCGTGCGTGCATTTAATAGCCGGTAATCGCCACATGGTCTCCACCCGTTATCTTTTTTAGGTGCCAGATGTAGTGGAGATGACCATGGACTTTCTGAAGGTCTTGCTGTTCCATTTTTGAGCATAGCTTCAAATTCTGATTTCGCTATTTTCAATTTGTCAGGAGCTAATCGCCTTGGTGCACAAGAAACTGGAGGTCCTGGAGTTGTCCTAATATAATGGAGAGCATTATGATTAGGAACTTAATGCGTGGCTGAAGGTCGAGTTATATCAGGGAAGTTGCGCAAAAGAGTATGATACTTAGATTCACCGGAAATCGTTTTTACCGATGATATGGCGTTTGATGAAAGAGCTGATGTGGCGGAAGCTGATAAATTTGTACTGCTATCGATGAGACTTCGATTCCGGCAGTCAATAATTATGTGGTAGAATGATAAAAAATCAACACCTATTATGGCTTTATTCACATCAGCGACTACAAATCGCCAGCTGAGATCTCGCCGAAGACCTAAGTCTAAATTAAAGTGTACGAACCCATAAGTAGATATTGGCGTTCCGTTGGCAGCAAAAAGTTCGTACGTTGTTTGCGGTCGTCTCTTCTTTGTTAGGGAGCGGGTGAAAACGCATATGTCGCTACCTGTGTCGACTAAAAACTGCACTTTTGATCGTCGATCCGAAACAAACAGGCGACCGGATAAGCTAAGGCAATCGTCTGTCGCCATTAACGACCGCCTTGTGAGTTTTCCTGTTTATAGTCGCATGGATTGAGGCATATTCTTGCTTTGTCACCATATTTGTGATGGTAAAAGCAAATTGGAAATTTTTTATAATTAGATTGGGACCGACGAGACCTACTATTTTTGTGTTGGCTTCGACTATAACGGTTCCTTGAACGGGATCTACTCCTGCTGTCTCTAGCTGATAGGGCTTGAACCTGACGAGTGAGCTCAGCTATTTGTTGAGTCATTTTGTCTAAAACATCAACCGATATTGCGTTTGTTGACGCAACTTGTGGCACAGTAGGAACGAGGTCGTAAACTTTGTCTGCCAAGTCTGCTAGTGCTTGCAGCGTTGAGTCTGGTTGTGACGCTATGACAGTCTGTAGGTTATTTGGCAACCTACTAGTCCAAATTGTTCGAATAAAATCATCAGGAACATTAGGACCTGCTAGATGTTGCAGATGCCTCAGAAATTGTGACGGGCGGCGATCACCAAGTTCCTCATGCATCAATAGTTGCTTTACTTCCTTTTCTCGTGATGCTGACAATCTTTTTATCAGCTTGGTCTTTAATTTCTCGTATTTACCTTTTGCCGGCGGTGAAACGATAATGTCCTTCACTTCAGCTGCATACCGATGATCCAGTTGTGAGATGATATAAAATATTTGGTGTCATCATTTTTATTCCAGAAAGTGCAAAATTGCCTTCTATTTGGGCGAACCATACGCCTGGTTCTTCTGGCCAAAACGGAGGCAGGCGTACTCCGACGCGACAAACGTCGGAAGGTGAAAATGAGCTACTTTCTCCTGATTTATTAATGTCGTTGGTGTTTGCCATTGCTATTTATGAGCTGATGGTATACTATTTTATCTAGCGTCCAAACTCCCGGGGTCACCAGTGTAGTGAAATTGGTGATAAGAAATAATTCACTGTTCACTGTTATAATGTTTACTCTTTTTATAAATCAGCTCTACAATTTACAATTTTCACAGATTACAATTTAACTATAGTTTATGACAACACACAAAATATATATACAAACAGAAGGCTAATGCAATTTTAATACTAATTTAGCAACTAGATTTTATATATGAGAAAAACAACGATATCAATGACGCATAGGGTAGTTGACAGTTAAAAACTATATTTTTAATTTTTGACATAAATTATCTGGCTACACGCCACACCGTCAACAACACAGTATATAATAGATTATCTGGATATAATACTTCCATTCATTATAATCTGTAGATTTTCTCATATGGGAGATTTTGGCCTAATTGCTACCCTTCCATGACAGCAGTTTTATTATTTTGGAATATCAGGAAGATACTGCGGCCCATCTTTTGTTTAATTTTCCCTCCGTCGCCTCTTAACAACAGGACGATTCGGAGAACTGTACGTTCTGACACCGCCACTACACGGTAGAATCCTAACTCACCTCCTGTTACACCCGCGTAAATAAACGTAGCAGTGACTTCTCTTATGCCACTACTATAAGGCAATTGTTTTTGCATTTTGTTAGTACATCATTCTAACAATAAGCGGATTATATGCATATGTAAATAAGTAACTTCTTAGCCGAAAATAAATTTTTCTTTTCGAGTAATGTTTTAATAATTCCTTTTCTTGGTTACGACAAAAAATAAGTGTTACTATATAAGGAATAGGCTTTTTATGTTAAGATTTGTTTCTTTTTTGATTAGTGGCGTGGGTAAAATTTTACTAGATTTTTTTTATCCGCATCTTATTACAGTATCTTTCCTCAACACATGAGAGAGTACCGTTTTCGTCATATTAGATCGTTACTCGATGTTCTTATACATGGCAGAGCCACAGTGCAGTTATGTTATCGTTGCACCACGTATGGGTCGGCTCGACTGGGAAAGGACCACGCTCTCACAGAACACAAGCGTAAAACAGCAACTTTCTGTGTTTTACTTGGTGAGTGAAGAAAACCAGAGACCTTTTTACTAGAAACGAGACATTCCATATTAGTCTTCGGGAATGAGCATCTGTCTATGGGTCACAGCATAATATTTTCATCGAGTGAACTATGTGCTCGTTTGTCAAACTTATTCCCAAAAAAAAATCTACTGGAGGTTGCTCTCTTCGCCTACTAGGCTTTTTTTTCTGTTATGGTAACAACATTAAGTTTAAAAAATTTATCTAAATATACAGATTAAAAAGTTTTTCAACATTTTACCTTTTTTTTTATTATTCTACTTTAAGGAATATCCGTGGTTTGTTTTATCAATTTCTCATATAATTCATATACATTTATCTAATATTTGAAAATGAAACTCTCAATATTTTTCAAAAAAATTAACTTCCCTAGGTATGAAATTTGTTTAATACTTCCCCACATTCATAAGTGGTGCCATCCTTGTGGTAGGAAAGTCGCGGATACTCTGATTGACGAAAATATTAAAAAATAAAATATAGTCAAATTCAGACGTCCTCCTTTCTTGAAATCGGCTAAACATAATCTTAATGGCAAATCTAAAGAAAAATCGTATTCCATCCGAAACTTACTTTTCATGAAATTCTCATATTCGTAGGTTGTCCCAGTCACGCCAATATTACCCTATGTTTTCACGCTCAAACTAAATTTTGAAGCAATAATAGGTGAAAGAGGTTTTATACAAATTACGTTTTAATAATGTAGATATAGCAAAGAACGTCAAATAATCTATCACCCTGATTTACGGATAGCGGGACTCATTTTCTCTATAATGTCGACTGGGTAACTACCACCCTCTTACCTATTTCTAACGTCTAATAGCAGTGCTTATAATTTAAAATAAAAAATTTTGTACAGCCGACTTCAATATAAGCGCTTACAATATAGGTTATTTAAGAATAACTCAATAACCATTGGTCTAAACATGATCAAATTATCATATTATAACTATCAGCTTTCATATAAAAAAAGAATCATCGAAATCGGTTAGCCCAGTACAAAGTTATGAGGTAACACACATAAAAAAAAACAAAAAAAAAAACATACACTCGAATTGAATACCGTCTCCTTTTTGGAAGTCGGCAGATAAAATGATTTGCAGCAACCATCTTCATAGATGATCTTAATTCTTCAATCATTGTTCCAGTCTACGCATACTCTTGTGGATGCCGTGGGCATAGTATAAAGAGAGGCCAAGTAGGTTAACTCCGGCACAATCCGCGATATAATTGCCTACTGTCTCAGGGTTGTAACTGTCACCAAATCATTAGTTTAAAACCCGGCCCTATATCTATAATAAAAAAATTGAATAAAGCGACTAAAATATTGTAAAAAAAAACATCGTACAATAACATAAAATTACAAACGCCTGCCACTTAGACTGTAATCAATTTTTTGTTCTGTTGTTATTATTCGAACTTTGCTCTATTTATCTGATTCACAATTAGTCAATTACTTATTTTTAATTACGATTTTATAACCGTAAATAGGTACTTAGCTACTATTCTTCCTCTGTCTGATAGACAACTAATACAACAAAAATAAGTAAGTAGGTATCTCATCGTCAAGTAAAAATTATATGCTATAATAAGTGACTCGCTTACGTGACGCGCGAACCTCGTGCGGTGTTAGCCTCGACTGGCGCACCGAGAAATACTTCGAGATTGTGTTTAAGTGTGCGTGCGGCGCCTCAAAGATACTATGGCGCACACATACAAGCCGCGCGCAGTGCGTTTGTATGATAATAACGTACTTCCCCTCTCTTTATACTATGCCGTGGGTGTCGTAAGCGGCGACAGTGTGAAACAAATCGGGAGATGGGCAGCATCGTCTTCCTAATTACACCTAAAAAAAATGCGGTTGCCAACCCGTTCGCCAAGCGTGCCAACTATGACAAATATACCTACGATACAATTTATGGAGAAGGCCTATGTTCAGCAGCGGACTTTAATAGACTGTTACGGTTACGGTAACGCAAACTCTTACTATATGCAAAGTGTTATTTTATAGTGTGTGTTTACTTTTACTAGGTGGTTGTTCCACATTTCTGTCTGGGGGTCCATCTGAGAAGGTACAGCTCTCTTTCCTATTTCTGCTTCCAAATTACATTGATTTTGCTGCTTTGTTTTGGTCTGAAGTGTATAGAGAGCCAGAATAATTACAAGCTGTGAGGCATTCCATTTTACTGTACAGAGGCGAGAACTCATCTGTAACCTTCTTTGTTTGAAATTGGCTACACGTGCAAAAAGAAACCATAACAGGACTATAAGTATCGTAAGAAAACTAATTAATTAATTAATTTAAACTTTATTGAACCTTACATGAGTTTATG
The DNA here is from genome assembly GCA_033319125.1 of Parnassius glacialis. Classification (NCBI taxonomy): domain Eukaryota; kingdom Metazoa; phylum Arthropoda; class Insecta; order Lepidoptera; family Papilionidae; genus Parnassius; species Parnassius glacialis. The sequence continues at coordinate 24,175,026 of JAVANC010000029.1, read as the reverse complement.
ATCAAAAGGCGGACTTAATGCTACAAGCATTCGTTGTCAGTCAAACTAAGGACAGTGATAACACTACTAATGTTTTTTTTTTATGGAGAATACGGTTGACAAATGCACACGCAGTCCACCTGATGATAAGTGATTGCTGTAGTGCATAGAGGTCTACATCTATCCTTGATTAAGAATCAAAATGGATAATGAGTCAAATTGGGCTCAGTGTCCAACAAAGTTATGGCATACATATACATTATATATGCCATTGTAAAAGATTTTGTTCGTACTTAAATTGTTACTATCGGCACCACCTTCTTCAATTCCATTGCAGAAAAAGATATGCACCTAAATATGTTTTGTAGAAAAAAACAATTGGTAGTCATAAAACTGTTATTGAAACAACAAATTCATACTTTAAAATAATGGTAAACAATGGATGCACCTGCGCCCGTGTGATTTACAACACTCTCTATCCCTATAAAACCATGTCCAATCCAAACAAGACATGTTCGTACACATTACGTATATATTCTAGTCAACAGAAATGAAATAGGTCCAGATGCCATCGCTCAATATTACTGCTTGTGTCTCACTGGTCTCACAGGCGCACAGTAGGATGTTGTGCATATACTGTTTCAATGATATGGTATCAGGGTTAGGCACATACAATTTAAACCACCGGCAGGTCATTTAAACGACATTATTATTGATATTGATTGAAATTTTTCAACTGATAAACAGCTGTTATTAGTTAAAAATAAAACTGGAATTAAAACTGATATAATATGTCAAACAACAAAAATTACAATGTCATTACAGCATTACTTTGCAGGATTATAGCTTATTTATGGTAGGAGAAAAATATTTTTAAAGAAAAATAACTCCATAGATTCTTTACATAAATGAGTTTATATCTTTATATTTATTGCAGTACAAGTATATTCAAAGTGATCTCATCTCTGTTGGTGGGTGAGCCCAGGCTTCATACATTTGTGCCCATGGTCCTTTAACCCGTATAATATGTTCCCGAATTCGAAATTTAAATTAAACGTGAACTCCTCTTTGATTTTTAAATCCGGCCAGCTTACCGACTCGTAGCTCCGATGTCTTACTTACTTGAATACGTATTCGAGGCTTGGATTTTGGCTTGGAAGGTTTTTTTTCCTTTTCCATTTGGGGCGGTTATGTCATCGTTGCGATTCTTGCATCGTTATTTATTGTTAAGCGCAGTCCACATACAAAGCATGCTTATTTAATTTCCTCTCAGTAAAATAACTGGAAATTACTGGTTACGGTTTCTGGGCTAATGGCTGCAGTGGAACATGTTCTAAACATCTAACGATATTAGTGGTGCTGTACTTTATAACTGTTTTACAATATAAACATAACAGTTTTGTTGTGGAGAATCTAAATATAGTTACTGCTGTTTTACTCCATGGTACACGTTACCACAAACTGAACGAAAGTTTACAGGTAAGTAGAATTTAGGTTAATTATTTTTTTATTCGTAATTCAGGTAAATACTCCTATTTTGTTAGTCCACTTATACTAGTGATTAGTAAATTATTAGAAGTTATTATTATTTTACATACTGGTACTGGGTATGCAACCTATAAGCACTGTGTTCCAGTGCCTTATGACCGGACACTCTTGCTTTCCATATATGGTAACTAGGAGGCCGTTGTTACAGTCTGGAGGCTGTTCCTATGCGTAATATTACTATAAAGCTGTCCACGTGTGCCTCAGCAAATATAAGAAGCCTGCAAAAGTGAAGTTCGCCAAATTACATTAAGCTAATGCCGTGGACATTTCCTTGTCTTGAAACTTTCTTAAAAATAAATGGAGGCCTTAGCCCAGCATTTGGATGCACCTTGCAATTGCAACAAAATAATTTACTCCTCATTGTTACTTTCTTCTATTATCGTGTTAGTGATCTAAGAAGAAGAAGTATATAGTATATTAACATTTCTACTGATCCCATTTGTTCGAAATAGACAATTGTATTTTATATCATATCCGTATAATTTTTATTATCACAATAAAAATTACAATAAGTTATAATTAGAAGTTAATAATAACATTAATTAAATTCAATTTGAAAAATGGTAGTTAATGCTCGGTAGACCGTTTTTAATTCCATTTATTTAAAGGTATTCCCTCAGGAAGCGAGTTCTTCGTGCAACATTAACCCCAACTTTTCACAGTTTCAGAAGCACAGAGGTACTTATTTTTTAACTTTATTATTGAAAAGGATTTTTAATTGATTTTTTTTAAAGGATAAGGGTGACAAACGAGCACACAGTCCACCTGATGGTAAGTGGTTGCTGCGGCCCATAGACATCTACATCTATCCTTGTTTGCGAATCAAAATGCAGATGCGTTATCACCCGTGAGGACTAAGATGGAATGCCTCGTTTCAAGTAAAAAGGGTATCCGTTTCTCTACACTGTCCATACGAAACACAGCAGCGTTAAGTTGTTATTTTAAGCAGGTATCCTGTGCGGGCGTGGTATTAACCCGGTCGAGCTGACCCATTCGTGCGACAACTATACCTTAATATAGCTGCAGCGTGGCCCTATCACGTAAAAAGATTGAGGTGATCGCTACCTAGCTATTTCTAATTTGTTTTGCATTCTTAATTGTGTAACATAATTTTTCTAATCTACTTAATTTAAGAAAAAGTATATTCGTTGGGTTTCTTGCTGGTTTTGCTCAGGACAGAAGTTTTCTTCCGAGTCAGTGGTAAGTTGAACAAAAGGGTGACTTTCAATAATTATTATTTATATCTACATTGATATTAAAAGTTTCTGTTTCTGCAACTACTCTCTTTTATTTTATGTTTCTACACGATAACATTAAATCATGATACTTTTATTGACAAAACAAGTGGAAGGTTTTAGAATAATTTACTTCGCAAGTATCCGCGTTATAAAATATAATGATGTGTTTTACCTAGTATGAAGAGCACCTCCCGCCCTCCCTCAATTGCGTACACTATCCCCGGCACTACTTATCCCAGCACCGCTACTCCCAACACCACTACACTAGGCAAAACACACCACTGACGACAATACGACACGTGTTTGCCCTCTACACGAGGCCTCCTCAGGTGATATAGACTCTACGGTGGCTAACCGCTAATTGAGCGGCGAGTCAAAACAACTGCCTTTTATAAAGACCGATAACGCAACCGCTCTCTACTTAAGGAGCGAGCGACTGCGTCATGCGATAAAACATGCAACCAATCACCGCCGGACTTACGCAGCCGTTTGTAAAATTAAAAACAAACCGCCGCGCAACGCCCGCCTACCCTCCAACCACGCCACCAATCGCCGATCACCTCTAGGGTGACAAACGACCATATTGCGAAATCTTTAAGCCTGCTCTCTATAATTAGAGAGAAGGTTTAAAGGTTTTTAAGGTGTTTACTAACTCACCTCTCTTATACACCTCTCTAAAAACTAAAAAAAATCTTGTATATTTGACATTAATATAAATAAAATGAGAACATTATCAATCTATTCGAAGTCAATTAAATACGCATTATTATGAAAGAATCAAAAACTACTGGTCACCTTTTGATTAAATTTATTGGGTACCACATTAGAAGCACCTGTTTGTAATTAAAAAAGAATCATCATAATCGGTTCACCTAGAAAAAAAATCAGAGGTAGTAACATAAAAAACACAGTCGAATTGAGAATCCTTTCCTTTTTTTGAAGTCGGTTGATAATCAAATCCAAACTTTAAAAACATGTTATAGGAAACACAATATAAGATGTTGTATTATTATAAATTATCTAGAAAAAAAAAGATATTGAAGTAACAAACAAACTTACAGTCTACCTTAGATATTGGATACTGCAGCTCATAGACACGTGGTAATTTATTATTTTGATATTTATCTATGTGCATAAAAAATGCCTCACAACCTGATTAGATCACAGCAGTGCAAGCACCATCTGCTTAGCGGGGAAAAAGAAATAGCTCAGTTCCTGAGCTACTTTAGCTATGAGTCACGGTGGTGAATCATAGCTAAAGTAGCTCAGGAACTGAGCTATTTTTTTTTTAAATTTTATTACTTGTAAAGAAACCGTTTTCCAATTCTTCCTTCTTAAAATGTACCAACAATCCACCTGATTGTGAGTGGCTACTGTAGCCCACGGACACCTGTAACCAACCTCAAGCAAAGAAGGCTACAATGTGTGGTCACCTTTGAGGACTAAGATGAATTTCTTTTATAGAAGAGGGGCAAACGAGCATGCGGCTCACCTGATGGTAAGTGACAACCGCCGCCCATGAACAACCGCAACGCCAGGGGAATTGCAGATGCGTTGCCGGCCTTTTAGAAAGGTGTAAACTTTTTTCATGAAGGTTCCTAAGTCGTATCGGTCCGGAAAAATCGCCGGTGGTAAACAATTCCACAGAGAAGTTGTACGAGGAATAAAACTCCTAGCAAAATGCACAGTCGTGGACCGCAAAGCATCCAGATAGTTTGGATGGTATCGTGATTTTGACGCGTTGTGCGTTCGTGATATTTGGCGGCTGGAATTAAACCGAAAAATTCCTCAGAACACTCCCCGTGGTAAATTCGATAGAAAATTCAAAAGAATGCAACATCCCTACGCAGTGCCAGTGTATCGAGCCGATCAGAAAGAGCATGGTCGTCGACTATACGAACCACTCTGTGCTGGATGCGGTCAAGTGGAAGGAGCTTGACCTTGTTTTTTTTTGAGAACAGTATTCCTTGTGAGGCCGAACTTGCGCTTTGTAAAGTTGCAAGCGATGTGCCAGCATGAAATACTGTCTCGCCTTGCTGAGCACGCCAAGCTTTTTAGAGGCCAATTTGGCCTTCCCTTCCAAGTGACCACGAACTGCACACTATTCGATATGTCGAAGCTTAGGATTCCGATGCTAGCTAAGGCAGCAAGGGGAGTGCCTTGAAACTTGAGGAGATTTTTTTTTATATTCTACTAAGCCAGCGCTTATCTACAATCCCACCTGATGGCAAGTGGTGATGTAGCCTAAGATGGTGAAGCGCACTGACTTAACAAAAGCTTATTCACTCTTGCCTTGAAGACACCCACACTGAAATCGGATGGAAAAACAGATGCTTGCAACTTATTCCACTCCTTTGCTGTACGCATTATGAACGACGTGGTGAACAGTTTGGTTCGAATGCGTGGTAAGTCAACAACGAAAGGGTGGAGACTGGCCGAATGTTTGGTTGTCCAAAGGTGGAAGGGAGAGGGTGGAATTAAGTTATGCAATTCCTGTGCACACTCTCCGAAATGCATCCTAAAGAAAACCGAAAGGCTGGCTACCTTACGTCTGTGTTCGAGGCTGGTAAGATTGGTTTTAACCGAATTCGGGTCACCAATAAGCCTCTAAGCACGTCTTTCCATTGAGTCCAAAGCCGCTTGGTGGCATTTTGCAGCACCAGCCCATATATGGCAGCAATATTCCATGCACGACCGGACTTGCGCTTTATATAAAGTAAGCAGCTGTCCCAGCGTGAAGTATCGCCGCACCTTTGCAAGGTCTCCCAGCTTCCTTGCAGCTGCTTTGGCATTGGACTCAATGAACCGCCCGAAGTTCAAATTTGAGGATATTTCAAACCCTAACAACTGAAGGCGGTCGGTATATTTCAGTGATACATTTCGGAAAGAATGAGCCAAGGTGAGCTGGCTCCTTTTTACAGTGAAGAGACACGCTTGTGTTTTGGAGGTGTTGAACTTCACAAGATTGGCATCGCCCCAATTGTAGACTGCCTGTAATGTGAGATTCACACGCTCTACCATAGCTTCTCTTTCGGACTGGATTTGATCTAGACTGGCCCGAGGATTTGGTTGGTATCTCTCAACAACTGTGCTATCGTCTGCATACCCGTAGATACCGGGCATAAGCAGATCATTTATATGCAGCAGGAAGAAAGTTGCGGAGAGAACAAACCCCTGAGGAACACCGGCGTTAGTCACCGTAGGATCGGATGAGCAGCCATCAACACACAGAAACAAACCTCCCGCCAAGGATAAGATGCAAAAAGGTGTCGCATCTCATCCCAATCAGCTGACTTATACCGCCATATTCGTCGAACACCTTGGGACTCGTAATCAGGTGGAGAATATGACGATACAGATTTCACCAGACAGTGGTCAGATGTACCCAAAGGAGAAGTAACCTGTACTTCATATCTGTCTGGTTCGGTAGTCAGCATAAGGTCCAAGCAATTTGCTGTGTGACCGCCTACATCGGGTACCCTAGTCGCTTAGACCTAGCGTCAAAGCAAAATTCCATGCTTCTCTTCCAGCATCGTCGGTCTTTTGGTATGGGAACAGCCAGTCTTGGTGACAAGCGTTAAGTCCCCCAGAAAGACCAACTGTGCAGTAGGATACCGATTTAGGGCCACGTAAGCAGCCTCACTAAGGTGATCAAATAACCGTGTTGTCTCCTGGTCACCGCTGTGCGATCGATAGACACAGGCATAAAGGATTTTATCAATACCTGTATCTACCATCACCCAGATTGTCGAAAAAGTGCGGTCTTCAAGGTGACAGAGACGCTGGAAGCAGATGTCATTGCGGACGTACACACATACTCCGGCACGTGGATGGAATTTGTGCTCCAGGGAGAATCAAGGATAGTCAAGGTATGCCGCACTCAATGGACATCCAATTTGCGTTTCTGTCAAGAAAAGTAGGTGCGGCTTTTCAGTCTTAAGATGGTGATGGACTGCGCTGAGATTAGAGTGCAATCTTCCAATATAAGTGAGGTGCACTTCGTCGGTATTCGGATCCTGCTACCCTCCACGATCAAGCACCCGACACAGCAACAACTGACGCTTCGTACCCGGTTTACATACACAACGCTACTGTTTAGACCCATTCTCCATATGGCTTCACCAAGCATCATGCCGGAACATGAAAAAGTCATTTGGCGGCAAGGCTTAGCATTGGTGGGTGGTAACCGAAAAGTCAGCGGCCGAAACCTACCACCGGAATTGGTGTTGCTCGTTTAGCACTACCCGGGGGACACGTGTAGGGTGTCAGATTTCAAGTATTTCCTACGAACGCGAGCAGCCTTGCCCCCCATAATCGTAATAATCCAGATACGACAAAGGGGTTCTTTTTAGAGGTAAACGCGCAAACTTGTGTCTTCTGGAGAATGAACTGGACTAGATTTAGTCAGCCCAAATCCTAGACTTTGTTTAGTAAAGACTCGACTTCTGACACAAGTTTGTCCCGGTACTCGGCGACGTTCTCCCGAGAAATATTGGCACGGCTGGTATATAAGGCATCATCAGTGCTGTCGTCTGCATAGCAATGAATGTTACCAGTTTGCAACATATCATTGATATACAGGAGAAACAGCGTTGGTGATAGCACACAGCCTTGTGGAACACCAGCGTTAATAGGAAGCTTCGAAAGAAGCGCTTTATACCAGACCCGATCAAAGGCCTTCGCTATGTCCAAACTAACGGCCAATGCCCTTCGACTCTACTGCCCCCGCCCATCTATAATATAATAATAATAATAATCAATATTTATTTCATTTCCAATTACACATGTTTACATACAGGAACAAATATGATTAAAATTAAATAAAGTAACAATAAGTCTAACAAAAATAACATGCTATGATAAAATTAAAACTATGTGTATCTTAATAATATAGAATCTACAAAAGAAAAATAGAAAAGTCAAGTTTATAATATTAGCTACCTGCCTGAACTAGGTTGAGTACCTGTGTTTCAGACATCACAAGACACAACATCTATGACTCAAGTAGACCAGAAGATCACCAGCTGATCGACCCCGGAGAAAACCGTACTGGCGGTCAATAGTCGGCTGGTGGTCTTCAAGGTACCTCATGAGCTGGCAGTTCATGATGGATTCCAATATTTTGGAGAACAAGGAAGTGATGGCGATAAGCCTGTAGTTGGACGGTCTGAGCGGTCGCCTTTTTTAGGGATCGGGTGGATGAAAGATGTCTTCCATGAATTCGGGACTACGCTATGAGAGTAGGAGTACCAGAAAAGACGCGTTAGAACCAGTGCCTACTCCGGAATGCACGTCCTCAGCACAATAGGTGGTCGCTGAGTCGGTCTGTGTCGGCATTACTGCTATGGGACCTATGGTACCTATATTTGTACTCTAACCGGAATTCGGCAGGATGGCACTACTATACACTTCTATAGCTATGAGTTAAAGTCAGCAAAAGTTCAAATCTTTTTATAGATTAGAGTGACAAACAATCATACATTCCACCTGATAGTAAGTGAATACTGTGGCCTAAGAATTGAAATGCAGATGCATTGTCACCCTTGAGGACTACGATGGAATGCCTCATTTCCAATAAAAAGGGAATCTTTCTCTACAATCATCATATCAAACACAGCATCATTAAGCTGCTCTTTTACGCTGGTATTCTGTGAAAGTGTGGTTCTTACCTGGTCGAGCCTACCCATTTGTCCTATTACCATAATTTAGCTAAGGCGTGGCTCCACCACTTTATAAGATAACAGTTGATTATGGACTTCTCTCGTTATAAGGAGAATTTTCTTGGAGCATCACGCTTGACAAAAGGACGATCGTACGCTTGACGAGTCACCAAATCACCAGTCTGGTTATGTTACTTATGGAGTAAACATTGCATACCGCCATAATGTAACAAAATTCGAAAATAATTATTATTACTTTTCCGTCGCTATATTTTAAATTATAAAGTTTCAAATATTAATAATTACAAAAGATTGTTACTCTATTCTCCGTACTTTTGTGCAGATCTGTTAATTTTTGCGTTTTCCATTTTTCTGGCTATTTCAGTCTTAGTTTAAACCCAGCATTAAAATACAACTATACATTATTTGTATGTCCAAAAAAATATTAAAATTTTAGATAATAATTATGACAAAACATAATTGTTTTAAAAATCTTTTAATTTTTGCATTTTTATATTTAGTTGTTAATTATTTTCCGCTAGCTCAGTTTTAACTTCAAAGCCATTATCAAAATATATTTATCCTTGATTTATGCATTATGCTTGCAAGTTTTGCTCAAGGTACCGGCAGAATGATAGTATTGTGGAATTGTTGATGTAATTTATGATGAGTCGGTGACCTTTTAGTTGCTGCAGCCTAATATTATTTATTTTTATTTATTTATATCATTTGCATGCCACAAGAAATACATCATACATCAAGTGACGCCCCGTAGGGGCATAGCAATTTATAAGAGGGTAGTTTTTTATTTTATTATACTAAATATTAACTACTACATACTAAATACCAACTATCTTATTTCTTAACATTTGCTAGTCTAACATCAATTTTTTTTTATAATTATTACACATGCATTTACTATTTATTTGCATCTATAAAAAATTCACTTAAATTATAATAACTTTTATCGATTAAGAATGACTTTAATTTTTATAAAAGACTAGGTGCTGTCAATATTTTTGAAGTTATTTGGAACATTATTATATATTTTAATTACCATCGTATGGGGACCTGTTGTGAATAATTTTAATTTTGAGAATTGAATATTCAATTTATTTTGGGTTCGATTATTTCTTTTAACAGTATTTACAGGATCATATAGATTTAGATGTTTTCTAACGAACTAACAACATTCAATAATGTAAATAGACGTAAGTGTGAGTATACCAAGTTTTCTAAAATGTGGTCTGCATGAGTCCGTTTTTTGTATATTTGTCAAGATTCTGATACATTTTTTTTGCAATTTGAAAATATTATCTATGTCAGTACAGTTGCCCCAGATGACTATTCCATAAGTTAGTATAGATTGAGCATACGCATAATACGCCGAAAGAGCTATTTTTAAGTCAGTAACTTTTTTCAAATGTATGAGTGCAAATATAAATGAGGACAATTTACTCGTTAATTTTTGAATGTGGGGTTTCCAATTTAGATGTGTGTCAATTTCAATACCGAGTAATGTAGTAGAGTTGACCGTATCGATCGTAAAGTTTTTGTAGTTAAAGTTTCTTTGTAGAGGTCGTTTTTGATAAGTTTTAAACACGATTAATTTAGTTTTATTATAGTTCAGCTCTAAATTATGTAATTCTAACCAGTCGTGTATTTTAGTGAATGATGTATTTAATTTTTCATTTAATTCACAATTGTCTGTAGATGAGAGCAAGATAGATACATCGTCTGCAAAGATAATACATTCTTCTTGTAATTGTTGTGGGAGATTGTTTACATATATAAGAAATAGAATACAACCTAAGACACTTCCTTGAGGAATCGATCCTATAGTTGGGATTTTGTCTGATCTGACTATTTGGATTTCTCCGGTTTCAAAATTTGTATTCTGAATTTCAACAATTTGTGATCGATTTTCCAAATACGATTAAAAGCAATTATGAGCAATTCCGCGAATTCCAGTAGCATAAAGTTTATCTAAAAGTATTTTATAACTTACTCTTTATTAGGCCTTACTCATGTCTAGTAGTAGGCCTACGGCATATTTTTTACTATTAATTATGTCAAGTGCTTTTTGAATATATTTGTATATAGCCAAATAAGTAGACCGGTTTTTCCGAAAACCATGTTGGCTATCGTGAAGAATGTTATATTTCTCATAAAAAGAATAATTTTTTTTGGCAATTGCACTTTCAAATATTTTTGCTGATGTGAGCAATAGCGCAATAGGACGATAATTATTGGGATCGGTTATATCGCCCTTTTTATGGACCGGTTTTACTAAAGATATCTATAATGCATCTGGGAAGGTACCCTCAGTGAACGACTGGTTTATTAAGTACGTGTACGGTATAGTTAATTCAAAAACACAATTCTTTATTAACATAGGTGGGATTCCATCTACCCCAAAGCTTTTTTATTTTTTAAATTCCGTGTAAGTATATATACCTCACTAGTTTCCATAGGACTTAAAAAAAAGTATTATTTGCAATGTTGTTAATATTCATATGTTTTTTTTAAATTTAAATTTGTACAGGAATTTCCTATTGATGCAAAAAATAAGTTTTAATAATCCGCTAAAGACTTCGCTTCACTGATGGTGTGCTGTCCCGATTTTATTTTTAGATTTTTTATTGTCTTAGGTGTATTTTTATTAGTTTCATTTTTTATTATTTGCCACATGATTTGAGTTTTGTTGCCTATTTTTTGAAATCTGCTTATATTTGCAATCCTTTTAGCCATATGTACGGTTTTCTTTAATATTTTAGTATAGATTTTATTATGATTTTTTAGTATAACATTTTTTGATTGCGTCGCAAGTAATCTTAACGATCTTTTATTGCGACAAGATAGTTTTAATCCCTTTGTAAGATAAGTTTTTTTTCATTACTGCTCTAATTTTTAAAGTTTTTAATGGTATACATTTATCGATCTCGTAATAGGTTATGCAAAGTTTGGATAAATATATTGTAATTTTCATTTACATTTTTTTTAGAATCAAGTATATTATTCCATGATATCTTTTGTAGTTCGGTTTTAAATAGATTTATATTTTTTGTATTAAAGAGTCGTCTTTCTATTATAAATTGCTGGGGTAGGGGATTCATACCTAATGGCATTTTTAAGAATATTCCTTTATGGTCGGAGAAACCTTTATGGTGGTTATTAAAAATGTAGGAATATTTTTGTCTTTTCTTATGCTGTATTGTGTTGTATTTACTAATAAATATTGCATTCTTTTTATAGGAATTAACAATATTTTTATTACATTTCACATAGCTCTTACGATATCCACGAAATGAAGTCTGCTTCATGTTTTTCGTATGGTGTGTGAAGAGACCCTTTTTACTAGAGAAGAGACAATCCATGTTTTATTGTAAAATATTTTAAAAATTTTGATGTTACGAATACTGCGAATCTGTGTGGAATTTCCGTTAAAGTTATTGCGTCTATAATAGATACAATCGCGCCTGGTTAAGCTATCATTTTTAATACTAGTATCGAATCTAGTGTGTTTCCTGATTTAATGAAGCATAGTAAAGTAATACCTTCATTTAAATCTGGTAGAACATTAGACCCCACCAATTTTAAACCTATTTCTGTACTACCAACACCTAGTAAGATTTTTGAAAAAATTAATCCTGATCAAATGTTAAATTTCTTTAATATAAATAATTTACTTCATAAAAATCAATTTGGTTTCACAAGGGGTCGCTCGACAACTAATGCCGGTGTTGAGCTGATTAAATATATATTTAATGCATGTGAGAATTCACAGGATGCTTTGGGTATATTTTGTGAACTATACCAAGGCCTTCGATTGTGTTCACCATGAAACATTAATCAGGAAACATCAACACTACGGTGTAATAAGTGATGCTCTTAAATTAATTATTTCATTTTTAAGTAAGGGAACGCAAAAAGTTGTCATTAACAATATGAGCTCTTCCGGATCGATGGTACAGATGGGCATGCCTCAAGGCTCAATTCTCGGCCCCTTTCTGTTTTTTTATATATTAATGACTTACCTTACACAGTAGAGGATAACCATGATATAGTATTATTTGCAGATGTCATTTCTTTAATTTTCAAATTAAGTTGACAATTATTAAAATATGACGAAGTAAATAATGCTACATCTATATATTAGTAAATTGGTTCAATGTTAATAATTTGAAATTAAAGTGACCTTAAATGAAATGTATGAAATTCATGACTCCAAATGTCAAACAATTAAATTCTAATGTAATTTTAAATGGGGAGAAACTGAGTCTTGTAGATACCACAATTTTTCTTGGAATCACACTAGACGCGAAGCTTCAATAGAGCCCCCATATATCAAAACTAGCAAGCAGACTTAGTTTTGCAGCATAAGCTGTAAAGAAGATTAGAATTCTAACCATTGTTGAAACAGCTAGACTAGTTTACTTTAGCTATTTCCATAGCATAATGTCGTATGGTATTTTGCTATAGAGACACGCAGTTGACACTGAAATTATATTTGTTTTACAGAAGAGGGCCATAAGAGCAATTTATGATTTAAAGCCTAAAAAGTCGCTGCGACAAAAATTTAAGGAAATTTATATATTAACTTTGGCCTTTCAATACATTTATGAAAATGTAATGTACGTACACAAAAATAAAAATAGTTTTACAAAAATAAGTGATATTCATTTTGTAAATACTAAGAACACACAAGCTAGTAGTACCCGTTACTCGACTCCACCGAGTCAGTAATTCATTCTTGGTGCGATGTATACGCTTTTACAACAAAATTCCAGAAAATATACAAAATTTGACCTGCTCAAAGTTCAAAAACTTTATTAAACTAAGTTTGTTTAAAAAGAGTTATTATAATATTAAGAAATTTATGGATGATAATAACCCCTGGAAATGAGGTGATCGCTACCAAGCTGTTTCTAATTTGTTGTGTTGTTAATTTGTGTAACATACATTGATTGTCCCTTCAGTCCCTTCAGCGATGCCAAGTTGACTGTCGGTATATCGAAGTGCTGAAGTGTTTGTACAGTAGAGCTACGATGGCTATCCGAGTACAGAACCAGAGTACGAAACCTATCCAATTGCAGAGAGGTGTAAGACAGGGTGATGTTATATCCCCGAAACTCTTCACCGCTGCATTGGAAGACGTTTTCAAGCTTCTGGACTGGAAAGGATACGGAATTAACATCAATGGCGAATACATCACTCACCTTCGATTTGCCGACGATATAGTCCTTATGGCAGAATCGCTGGAGGACCTAAGCACTATGCTCAATGACCTCAATAGTGTCTCCCAACGGATAGGTCTTAAGATGAACATGGACAAAACAAAGATTATGTTTAATGTCCATGTCACACCTATGCCGGTAGTTGTTGGGAGCACTAAGCTCGAAGTTGTTGACGAGTATGTTTACCTGGGACAAATAGTCCGACTAGGTAAGTCCAACTTCGACCGAGAGGTCAATCGACGGATTCAACTCGGCTGGGCAGCGTTCGGGAAGCTACGACACATCTTCTCGTCAGACATACCTCAAAACCTTAAAACGAAATTGTACAACCAGTGCGTGTTGCCAGTGATGACTTACGGATCTGAGACTTGGTCCTTCACTGCTGGCCGTATGAGGAAGCTCAAGGTCGCTCAGCGAGCTATGGAGAGGGCTATGCTCGGAGTTTCTCTGCGTGATAAACTTAGGAATGAGGTTATCCGCAGTAGAACCAGAGTAACCGACATAGCCCAACGGATTAGTAAGCTGAAGTGGCAGTGGGCCGGCCATATAGCTCGAAGAACCGACAACCGATGGGGAAGAAAGGTTCTCGAGTGGCAGCCTCGTACCGGTAGGCGAAGTGTAGGGCGCCCCCCACGAGATGGAGTGACGACCTGGTAAGACATGCAGGAAGTCGATGGATGCAGGTGGCTCAGGACCGTGCTTTGTGGCATTCTTTGGGGGAGGCCTATGTTCAGCAGTGGACTTGTGAAGGGCTGTAATGATGATGATGATGACATTGATTGTAAGCTGTTATTTAAAAAAAATGTCCCGCTGGGTTTCTTGCTGGTTCTTCCCAGGACAGAGGGTTTTTTTTCCGATCCAGTGGTAATTTAAACAAAAGAGTGACTTTCAGTAAGTATTATTTATAATCTAAATTAAATAAAAAAGTTTCTGTTTCTGTTTTTGTAAGTCCTCAAGGTTGACAAAGCACCTGCATTTCCATTCCTAGCTACGTTGATATTGATATGAGGCAAAGTTGGCAGCGCTGAAGTGCCATGACGTCATGCGCAAAAATCTGATTCCCTGTGGAGCTGCATTTGCTAATTGGAATAAATTGGACCAGCGATCTCTCTTTTGCCGATGTCTCGGTGAAGTATGGGTTAAATGCTGCTTTTAACATTTCTAAGGGTTAAATATTTAAAAAAAACTATAATAAAAATTCTAAACTAATAACTTAATTATCATAAGGTCCTACTCCTTCGGTATCATGCCAAGAACGCTGGCATATTTATACATGGTAGAGCAATGCTGCAGCTATATTAGTAGTATAGTTGTAGCACCAATGGGTCGGCTCGATCGGGAAAGGACCACGCTCTCACAGAATACCAGCGTAAAATAGCAGCTTAACGCTGCTGTGTTTCATATGATAAGTGAAGAGAATCGGAGACCCTTTTTAATGGCAAGGAGGCATTCCATCTCAGTTCTCATGGGTGACAACACATTTGAATTTTGATTCGTAATTGAGGATAGATGTAAATGTCTATGGGCCACAGCAACCACTTACCATCAGGTGGACTGTGTGCTCGTTTATCACCCTTATCCTATAAAAAAAAATTATGTTCAGAATAGTGGCGAAAGATATTATGGTTTTGTTGTTTTTTGCACTATTATAAATATACACCAATTTTGATCTGTTTCCACTTTTCAGTTTCATATTCAGTGCTGTCGAGGACATGTTTACCAAAGTACACAGAAGGCATTCTACACCTAGATAGATTGTATGACTATATGCATACCTTTGGTGGCTTTAAAAAAGCCGTTTGGGTTTGCTTGAGTGAAAGAAAAAGACACACAATAAAATACATGAACAAAAGAAAAGCATGAACAAAGTACAAACAAACTACGCATAAAATTAAAAAACAAATTATTTATATTCTACATCGAATTATCTCTCTTTCTAAAAGAAAAATTTGATTACTCCCGCTTAAAATGTTGTTGAACGTTTTAATTGTACCAATAAATGATTATATGGATATGAGCTGTTTTTCTCAACAAAGTATTAATATTTTACCTTTTCCTCGCCGACTAGCACTTTAACACACTTCAATTCATCATAAGGAACACTATTATCCTCCATTTTCACTAAAAATCCTTTAAAAAATCATAAATTTTCAACTCGCAATTATTCATTCGCTCATGTAAACGTACAAAGTAAACATTGAAACGTGGAGTGAAGTTGAAAACGTATCGCCCGGGCGCCCCCGTGCTCGCCTAACTTCACACCAAAAGCTGGGCTTTTGGCTCCATACTAATTGCTATATAAACAACGGTAGTAATATCTCATTATAGAACACTTTTTTTCACTTTTTCTCGGAAGCCTGGTAAAAAGTCCACGCGTGCGAGAGAGACAACTAATCGCTTAACGCAACTCCTTTTTCATGACATCAGTATTGCGCAGTTAAGCAATCTGCCAAGTGTTGACGTTACATTATAAGGCCACGAGTTCATGACCTGTGTAGAACAGAGGAGCGCGCAGGAAATTTGAAATAGTTTACGAGTTATTTTATTAGTTGATATTATTGACTGAGCAGTTTGATAGGGCAAGCCCTAATTCTCGGCTTCTATGGAGGCTTCGCTACTGGTTCAAAAATAAGAATATGCAATTTAAAAAAAAAAAAATTGATTAGACTAAAATTTTAAAACACTAATACGGCGATATGTTGCTCGTAGAACAATATAACAAAAAATCAGAATGATTGCATGTATTTTAGTATGGTTTTTAGTCTTATAAAGAAATTTTTAAAGGTATTTTTGTATTTTTTTCTATGGTATTAAATTAGTAGTATCACGTTTTCAACACACTAACTGACTAGCACATATCCTGTTAATTATCATATATTTTTCTGATTTTGTTTACCATATATATATATATATATATATATATATAGATATATAGATTATATAGTGTAAGGCATTATAAAACTTGCGTTTAGATTCTACAGTACCATTTAGAATCAAATGCAGAATTGTTATCACCTGAAGACTAAAATGAAATGCCATCATATGCAGAATACGTGGTGTAGAATACATTTACGTGGTAGAGCCATGCTGCAGCTATATTAGTAGTATAGTTGTAGCTCGAATGGGTTGGGCCCGATCGGGGAAGGACCGCGCTCTCAGAGAATACCAGCATAAAATAGCAGTATAACGCTGCTGTGTTTCGTACGGTGAGTGTAGAGAACCGGAGACCCTTTTTTAATGGAAACGAGGCCATCTTAGTGTTCACATGCAAAAACGCATCTGCATTTTGATTCGTAATCGAAGATAGATGTAGATGTCTATGGGCCACAGCAACCACTTACCATCAAGTGGACTGTGTGTTCGTTTGTGAACCCTATTCTATATAAAAAATACGTTCATAAAAATAATATTTTCTACCCTATTTCTTAAACTCTGATATTCTTTACATTTTCTTTGTTCACTAAGTGAGTGTTGGTACACCAAGAGGCGCACTTATTAGTTTCCTTTTATTTTATTATTTTTATTGTTTTTAATATTTTTTTTCTTTTTTAAGAATAAAAAGAATACTGAGGGGTTTTTATAAGCTAGTTTGCTTAATTCCGCACAAAGAAAGAAAATAATGCGTCCAGCCCGGTTTTAAGGACCTTAAAATTAGTTTATAACAACCCCATTATAATGGATTTCCACAAAGTAACGCCTGTTTCTATTAACTATCTAAAAATAATGCTATTCTATTCTTATGGTTACTGCTATAAAATACAAATATTAAGAATAAACACAAGTTAGTTAGCAAAGAACCTTTCACTATGGTGCTCTGTTTTAAAATGCCAAATTCGACAATATGGGGATGGTGGATATTCCGCTAATTATTTTAAGTAAAAATTACAAAAAAAATAGTAAACTTTTATGAATTGATTATGATGATGACGAATAAGCAGGATTTAATTTGTCAAAATTCATTTTTTATTTTTCCCCAATCTTGGCTATTATACTTATATTATATTCAGTTTGTCTAAACTGGGCCCTAAAAGTAGATAATATCGACATCAGATGGGACAACCTGCCTAAATGAGATTTTCATAATATTGCTGGTATAGGTACGAAAGTATGGCGTCGGCACCTTTTACTCTTGTTAAAATGCATACTATACTTTTTATTTAAGAAATGTTGATGTTGAGTGCCATCATCATTATCATTAACACCCGTCACAAGTCCACTGCAAAACAGACCTTGGAGTGTGTCCCGGAATTGCATGTGCTTCAAATTACAGCAAAGTCGCCTTAAGAAATACAAATCGACTCACGGAATTTTATATTTTTTTCTTTCTTTTTACACCATTGAAATTTTATATCTATGTGCTGTTTACCACAAACTATGGTAGTGAAATTTAGACCCTAGTTCAGATTTCCTCTGGATTCAGACCCACTTTGCGATTTTTGCTTGCAAGTTTAGGTTAAAAGTAAGGTTTATTTCCTTTTACTGAACTTGATCTTTGTGGCAATATATGGGCGAAGCCTATGTACAGCAGTGAACTTGTCTAAATCTAAAAGATACAAATTTTATGAAGCACTCCTTTTTAGTTAAAATAGTATGAGCTCCGCTCTTCTACAAAAAATATCTTTAATAAAAATTAAAGTCAGCTACAAAGGTCAAAAATAAATCATAATCTTAAGCCAGTATGGTTAGGGGGGAAAGCTAGAAATCCTTAATTCTAAATTGTGGATCAATATAAATGTCCATGATCTACAGCGTCCTCTTACCATTCGGTAGACTGTGTGTTCCTTTGTCGTCTTTATTCTAGAAAAAAAATTCAACACTTATTTTTCTGCGGGAATCGAACCCGTGACCCGTTGCGCAAGCAAACGACACTACGCTAGTGAGCCATTAAAATTCAGTTTTTCCGCATTTATTAAAATAGAATCTCCTATTTAAACAATAAGCTACCTCTATATTGAATTACCCGAACGTCGTTGTGACCGCTAGAGAGTATTATTAAAATATTACTCCAAATATGTTTTGGACTGAAGTACTTGTTTACATGGCGGCTATAAACTCCGCTTATCGTTTAGATTATCTATTGTGAGCTTGTGCACAAATTCTTGTCATTTTTCTCATTCGTTTAACCCACGGCATTTCCTTGTTATTATTTTGAGACTACCTCGTTGGTTTTGTGATTGTAAGCAAGACTGCTAGTCATGTGGTACCGGGTTTGAATACCGTGTCCAAAATTAGTAACTAGGTTTCCTGTGACGAAATTCTCAGAAGCTGCACGTATGTTGGATTGCACGTGAAGTCGTTCCTTTCGAAGCAGATTACCTTCACATATAAGGATGAGAGTAAGAGAATAGAAAGTGGGCCTGTGCTTGCGTACACACTCGTGCACTATAACCCAGTTTTGCGCAACTGGCTTCAGTCTATAATGACATTGGCCGCAACCAAAATTTGGTTTGAAAGGGATTATTATCTTTTATTAACTGCAAGCTAAGAGTAATATGGTCCTCCAGTTGTTGAAATGTCGGCTTGGTAATACACGCAGGAAGTCGATGAATGCATGAATCCCAGGACCATGTTTAGTGATATTCCTTGGGGCAGGCCAATGTTCATAAGTTTATTGTAAAAGACTCTGATAATGATGCTTCTTATTTATTGGTTAGTATTTTTTATGGGATAAGGGTGACAAATGAATACACAGTCCAACTGATGGTAAGTGCATGCTGTGGCCCATAGACATCTACATCTTTTATCGATTATGAGTCAAAACGTTAATTCCACCCGACTCATTCTTGCTACGAGTACAACTATATTACTAATATAGCTGCAGCATGGCTCTACTAGGTTAAAGTAGAAATCGTTAAAAATTATCAAACTATCTAATTTACAAACATTTTTATCTGGTTGAAACATGCTACTGCAGCTTTATTATGGATGTAGCACAAACCAGCGTAAAAAAGCAGCTTAAAACAAAAAAATGCAAACAAAAGTGTGTGCTATCTTGAATGAAGAAAACTGTAGAGCCTTTTTACTGGAAACGAGACATTCCATCTTACTCCTCAGGGGTGACACCGCCTCTGCATTTTGGATTCTTAGTCAAGAATATATATAGATGTGTATAGGCCACAGCACCCACTTCAACATTAGGTGAACTGTGTGCTAGTTTGTAGAATAACAGTATTTCAGAATAAGGCTTTTCTTTAAAAAAAAACGTTTAACCGTAAGTGGCTACTGTAGCCCATTGACACCTGCAACTAATATTAAATAAAAAAAGCTACAGATGCGTCGTCACAACTGAGGACTAAGGTGGAATGCCTCACAGCCTGTAATTATTCTGATTCTTATATCTTTCACGTCGGAACACAACAGCTGCTTCGAGACAGAAATAGCAAAGAGGGTAGTATAAACCAAGATGTATTCCTGGTTAGAAGAGATGCGCTAATACCTATCTAAGTAACTGCCACCTTTTTAATATTATTTTCGTGGGGAAATCCTAATGGATACCTTCCGCTATGGGGGCAACGAAAAGGTTATGCCGAACTCCTACCGGCTAAAATCCTATGGTAGTCACCATCAACGTATACGAGGGGTCCCGGGATGTAAGTTCGGAACACAACCGCTCCCCTCTTTCACTTTGCTTATTAAAGCTTGTCCTGGGGGCAGTTCTTTCTGACCGCAGCATACTCGCAGTGCTATCACGATGTCTCGGTTCTCCTGAGGGTTACATCTCTAGACATCGTCTGCCACCCCAGGAGCCCTGTTTCTGGTAGGGGAACACTGTTTTAAAGAGGGGCGCCGTGAGGCACGCCTTCTTAATTAGAAAAGGTTGTTTATCTCTACTTAGTCTAGTGATTGACTGAGAGAGAATGACTTAAGGCATTAAGTCCGCCTTTTACTTTTGTGCACAAAAGTTTAAATAAATAAATAAAAAACAAATAAAAGGTGCCCTAATACGTATTTAAGTAACTACCACCTAGAAAATACAAAATTAACCTAAACTTGTAATTCCTCTTGCATCGTGAGGGTGTGAATACTTTTTACTCACGGACAAAAAGGCAAACGCTGCAAAATTATTTTACTCTCCGTAAATCTATACATTCAACCAAAAAGAACAAGCCCTTCTGACCGTTTTTTGGTATAGTATAGAGTCAAAAATGACGTGTTTCACAAATGGGGATCACAAAGGACACCAGCCTTTATGATCCCTTTTTTATAGAAGAGGGGGCAAACGAGCATGCGGCTCACCTGATGGTAAGTGACTACCGCCACCTATGAACAACCGCAACACCAGGGGAATTGAAGATACGTTGCCGGACTTTTAGCAAGGTGTAAGCTCTTTTCTTGAAGGTCCCTAAGTTGTATCGGGCAGAAAAAATCGCCGGTGGTAAACAATTTTACACAGAAAATTTACGAGGAAGAAAACTCCTAACTAAAAACTAAAACTAAAAACGCACAGTTGTGGACCGCCAAGCATCCAGATGGTCAGTATGGTATCGTGAATTTTGACACGATATGCTTTCGTGAAATTTGACGGCTGGAATTAATCCGAACAATTCTTTAGAGTACTCCCAGTGGTAGATTCAATAGAAAATGCAAAGGGATGCTACATCCCTAGGCAGCTCCAGTGTATAGAGCCGATCAGAAAGAACTGGGTCGTTGACGTATTGAACCGCTCTGCGCTGGATATAATAAAAAAAAGTCATAAACAGACCTCCCCAAATGATTGGTTAAACGTGAACCGAGCTATTCGGCGTGGTGGGCGTTAAAATCTCCAAGGATCACGATCTCTGCGGATGGGATTTTCTATGACAAGGAATCTGTAGCCATTTAGTCGTGGTCGATGAGTCGGTCTGTTTCGGTATTACCGCTATGGGTCCTATAGAGGCACCCGTAGACGCGCGAATGGTCGTCGCTGTCTACGCGCAGCCATAGGATGGACAGGTCCGTACCTTCAAGACTGCCGAAGCGTCGAAAACAGATGTCCTCTCTGACGTATACGCAAACTCTAGCCCGGGGAAAAAAGGAGTGCTCTAATTTTTACGCCGAGTAGGATAGATATGAAATAGCAACCGGAGAGGACACCTTAGTCTCGGTTAAAAAGAGTAAGGCCGGCTGTGCCGTCTCTAGATGGTAATGGACAGTGTTAAGGTTGGAATGAAGTCTCCTTATGTTGCAAAAATTCACGGATAGTGTGATAGTAGTCGACTTGGTTTTATTGCTCCGCTTGCCCCAAGCAGTATTAGTCGCGAGCGGCATTTCTTGCCCCCCGCCCCAGAATAGAATAAGCGGGGCAGCCTGAGTATCCACGCTCAGCAGTGGAGTAGCTTGGTCATGGATGCTCAGCGAAGGATTCTCCAGGGGTGCCGGTACCCTCCTGGGGTAGTCTTCCGTTTAATTCCGCTACCATGTTGATTAGGTGTGTGGAGGATTGGGCCTCCGGCCACCTGCACTCATCAAACTAAACGCAGAGGTAAGCCTCTACTTCACGCTTCTGTGCGGTCGTGGTACCACCCCGGTACCAGCAGGCCTATCCTTGCCATAGCATAAGCTGCTGCGTGGCTCTAACACTGTTAAACTACTTGTATTAAAAAGCCGTGCATTCTTTTAGAAGGCCAATCTCCAGCTGTGTGTGAAAAAAATGTGAGGATGATAAATAAGAGAAAGAAAAACTACACCTGCTTTCATATCTTTCACATAAAAATATCTGTATTATTCAGCCAATAAATATGAATATATCGGTACTGCATATTATGATAATATTATTATGTTTTGATGTTATAATGTTTTAGCTTTTACCACGATTAGGAAAAATAAACGTAGTTTTTAATATATTACTCAATCAATCATTTTCCTCTTACAGGCGGTGTACAGGACTGCCAACACAAACCACTAAGTAACGATTAGGGTTTGGAAAAGTCAACACAGCTCCCGAAAACTTTCTTCTATACAACCTGTGACGTCGTTACTAAATTGATTGATGCTGAAAGCGTGAAGTGAACAGGGTGACCGTATTGGTGTTAATATTGAGGATATTTCGAATAAAGTAAAGTTAACTGAATCCTGAAAACATTATTGAGAATGAAAAACCATAAAAGGAATATATGTACGTTCGATTTAAGTATTTTGTAATACTTTAGCAAATATCTTAAAATCCAATGGCATAAACATAAATTGTTAATTTTAGTAATTTTTTATTGCTAGTCTGTATATTTAAAAAAACTACTTCGTGGTAGTACTCCTTTCCTGTATACGGGTCTGTCTGGGTAGGAACCACTCTCTTATCTAATTCTACCGCCGCATAGCACGCATTGCGGTGTTCCGGTCGCAAGGGTATAGAGAGTCAGTATTATTGCAGGCTTGTGACACATCCATCTTAGTGTACAGTGTAGGTAGTCAAGTTGCGGGAGCTGCCGAGAGCTTTTTTAAAACTAAATACAAACTAAGACTTAAAACTAAATAAAAACTACGTGTTCACAGAGATAGATGTGAATTTATTCTGACCATTGTCTTTTACAATCCTTAATCCTATGCTTACAGTCTACTTAAATTACTACATACTCAGCGTTTATGTATTTATGCTGATGGATGCTTTATCTATATTATGTGTGGTGCTAGTGTAACCATAACGCCTCCCTCCTCAACTGCAAAGTTATCGGCAAGATTTGGATTCCGATAATTTTGCATACAATGTAAGAGCTTAGACTTATTTTTCCAAGTTACAACAATAAGACTAATTAAGACTAATATATCATAGAGTAGTACAGTAGCTAAACTAACACTTTTCTTATTCACTAAGCTTTCACTTTGACTTTCCACTATTTCACTTTTAAGTTTGTACGAGAGATATTTTAGTTTATCCAAATTAACGCGATTTAAATTCACTGTTTTCTCCGTATTTGTAGGCTGCTCTATCAATTTGGGTAGAGTTCAAATAGGTGTCACATTATATTGCAGTTTTCGTGAATAGTATCGTTTCCGGTGTAATTAAATATTGCCTAATTTATCTCACAGTTTTCATCGATTTTCAAGAGGTAAGTGCCCTTTACAGCATTTCCTTGAGTGTCATCGCCCCACGTTTTTGTAAGCACTATTTCATTTTGTGTAAATAGGATCCAGTTAACAGGACCAATAGACTGTATCTTAACACTTTCCAGCTCTACTATTAATAATTTACAGAGGCTTAGATTTGATGCGAAGTTCATAAGTTGTTCGATGCATGTGTTTTCAGGATACTGCACGATATCAATTTCTTCACACAGGAACTGGTTTGCTGCTATCTCCTGACATGGGCCATTTGAGGGTAAGTACGTGTGATCTTTCACCATGAGGTAAGGATATTTGGGAAAAATAATAGTTGTTCTATTATAGGTGGGATCAATCATAGGTAAAGTATATATTTTATAATAATTGTAGGTATGTAATATTATCAGTCAGAGGGATTTCCATAATGAACGTTATTTGGTTTTCTTTTACATAGGCCTTAACAGACATAGATCTTTCTAAATTAACTAAATTGTTTTCAGTAATAGGATACAATAAACTGTTTGAGATATAGATTACTAGTAATTCGGTGGAATTAACAATGGGTTGATGTAGAACGTGAAGTGTAGTAAATGCTAATTTCGTTTCTATTTCGCTTAAAATTAGGTATATAGTTCTAAAATTATTGACAAACATTTTAAACATACATAAAACATATGTGGATGTGTGCTGTTATCGTCTTTAGTAATTATATATTTTACAATTATTTCTATACGTTTCATTCGTTCATTTACAATATTTATATTTTCCTGTAGAGATCCAGTACTATTTATAAGAGAGTCAAGCATCTCCGAGATTATTGTTATTTTCTTATTAGTGTGCGTTTGCTGGGTCTTTAATTGAGATATGAGATTGTCGTATTTTACTGCATCATTGTGGTCTCTAAGTTTCCTGTAAGCGCTTTAATAACAGAATGAAATGGATTAATAAGACCGCGCTTAAAACGTATCGAAGGTATGAGTTTTTAAACTTTTCTACAGCAAAGTAACTAAAATAATTTACTTGTGTGTTCATATTTTGAAATTCATTTGCGTATTTTGTATAGTTGTAGTGGCATAGCCATTCTCACATTTAACCAATGCAGAAGGCATGCGCAGTTCATCACAGAATCGGGTAAAATTTAATATTCCTTCGCCATAAAACATGTTAGCAGGTAATTTTGCTCTAACTTCAGAACGAGGTGGAAGTATTACAGCACATTCTAAGCTATTGTGTATTATTATTATTTTTTTTTTATAGGAAAAGAGTGACAAACGAGCACACATTCCACCTGATGGTAATTGGTTGCTGCGGCCCATAGACATCTACATCTATCCTCTATTACAAATCAAAATGTAGATGCGTTGTCACCCGTGAGGACTAAGATGGAATGCCGCATTTCCAGTAAAAAGGGCCTCCAGCCACCTGCACTCACCAAGCGAAACGCAGAGGTAAATCTCTACTTCACGCTGGTTTTCTGTGAGGTTGTGGTAACACCCCGGTTCGAGCCGGCCCATCCGTGCGACAGCAAAAGCTGCCGCGTGGCTCTACCACTGTTAAAATATTATAGGTATTCTAGAAGAATTTGTGGTAAGTACTTGTTTCTTTAAATCTAATACAGCTTCCAACTGCTTTAATAAATCATTCCCAATTAACCCATCATAACGTGAATCGACATTATAAAGATAAAATTTATGTTCGTCATTATTTTGAAATATAGAAAATAGTGGAGTTTTAATTACCTGATTGTGTTTGTTAGATGCATGAGTGCTTATAACTTTAAAGGGTTCAGTTGTTATATAATTACGGTAGTATTGATGTGCTTTATCGGGTCTTATAAAAGAACTTAAAAAGAAAAATTTGAAAAACTTAAAAGAAATTAGGTATATATATGTATGGTAGTTTAACATTTATGTCACAATTCAATTCTGTTATTTTAGGTGGTTTTCGGAGGCTTTTACTTGAAAATTTGCAGTCTGTGCAGGCATGTCATTATCCTCTGAATCATTGTTTTCGTCAGCCTCTATTACAGAATTTTCTTGTATGGATTCATCTCCATAATAACCTTCGTATGTTTCCTCATACATTTAATTTTGAGGAAATTCGTAGGGATGGTATGATGGACAAATTTCTAATTCGTTTAGGCGGAAACCTGGTTGAAAAGTCTTTGGAGGGGTAGTTCTCATAGAAACATCAGTATCATTAGAAACCGGCTTGTTATGTACATTATTATTATTAGGATAATTAAAACGCTGAGAATTACCAAACTGTTGTGGTAACATTGGTTGCATGGGGCTATAGTCCAGGAGTCTAAATCCAAAGTTTGGTCGGTATCCAAAATTATGTGGGTGATATTGCTTAGGGAAACTCATTTGCTGTTGAGGTTCATTTTGTGGTAACGGAATCCTCATTTGTCTACTATAGGGAATGCCAAACTTAAATTGAGGTGGTGTTCCGGAATTCTGCCTAGGGGGTTGGTTTTGTGCTAACATTGGTCTAAAACCTGTAGGCTGTGTTGGCATTGCGAACTTAAACGATGGTTGTTGCACTAGTATACTACTAGACTGTGGCTTAGATGTATGGCTAGACTGTAACATTTTACTACGCATCTGATATTGGTCATCGAAGTTTACTTCTTCTAGAACTGTACTTAGTGCTTCTTCTAGTGTACTGGGTGTTTTCAACCTAACAATGCGCACCATATTTTCGGATAAATTATATAAGAAAACCTGCAGAGCGGTGTTATTATAAATAAGAGTTTTACTTATTTTTATGTTTTTATCACCAATTTCACTAACCTTCGATAATAACACTGATTTAACGGATTGTATACGAGCACAAAAATCTGTATAATTTTCATTTTGGTGTTTCTTTAAAGTTTCTAATTCTATGGCTAAACATTCCTCGCTACGTGGGTCGCCGAAGTGAGTTAAAAACAATTCCTTGAATTCGGCCCACGTCTCTATATCTTCCCGTTCACTGATAAGCGACGTAGCCTCGCCCGTAAGACGACTAGTAATTATTTGCATTATATATTCATTTTGCACATCGGATGATTTAAAGTTACTTATTATATATTCACATTTACGCAAAAATAAATTTAAATGGCGCTTATCGCCGCTAAATGTTTGTATTATTTTAGTTAATTCGTTAGGGATAAGTTTGATTTCCGACATTTTTAATAATTTATTCACTGGTTCTACACAAAAAGAAATAATATAAAATATTTATTATAACTCTACCAGTTCCACAAATGTTGTAAGGAAAATTCGAGTATAAGTAATAATCTACTAGGTTTTAACGTGTCGAGTAATCTTTAAATTAACAAACACATGTAGACACAAAAAGAACTTAATATAATGTATAATACTTAATATTATAATATACTCTATAACTTTATTGAGTGATATGGGACTTATTATTATTTACGTATTACAATTAAATTAATATTATTTTGATTTTTATTTAAGTAATATTTATATCACTTAATACTTTATAAAATTTACGTAAGATTAGTATTTGAAACCCAAATAACAGTCAAAATGGAAAATGTCTAATTCCAAGTTTACTAAGGGATATGAAGGAGGTGAAGAGTCGTACTCACCAGCCCGCAGTGCCCATCATCAGCTTCACGGCTCCTTGTTCTCGACGAATTTGTTTTGGTTCGCTGGATCACCACGCTGTATGGATCGTCCACCGATGCGTGAAAATGAGTAAAATTGTATACGCGATATTCACGAACGGTGGCACAGCTTTTCCGGTGATCCAACCGGCTGCGCCAGTCAAGTTGCGGGAGCTGCCGAGAGCTTTTTTAAAACTAAATACAAACTAAGACTTAAAACTAAATAAAAACTACGTGTTCACAGAGATAGATGTTAATTTATTCTGATCATTGTCTTTTACAATCCTTAATCCTATGCTTACAGTCTACTTAAATTACTAAATATTTAGCGTTTATGTATTTATGTTGATGGATGCTTTATCTGTATTATGGGTGGTGCTGGTGTAACCATAACGAGGTTAAAAAGGCATCTGTAGCTTTCTTTGTTTGAATATGCTTTCGAGTCTCCATGGGCTTAATTAGGCACTTATCATCACGTCGACCTTAGATCGTTTTTCACTTCAATTTACTATCAATATACTAGTGTAGTAGAACTACACTAGTAAATATACTAGTGTAGTTATTTCTATTGCAAAAACGAGAAATAAGAGTGCTAGCCAAAAGGGCATACTCTTATATAGGCTTTTAGATTACTTGTTTCTAAAATGACAGTAAATTTTTTAATTTCAGGTAACTATAAAATTTTGATCAACCACTGTGTTTTGTATTGTGAGTCTAGAGAACCGGAAACTCTTTTAATGGCATCACGGCATTCCAACTTCGTTTTTAATGGTGACAACACATCTACCTTTTGATTCTTAATCGAGAATAGATGTAGATATCTATGAGCCACAGCGTCCACTTACAATCAGGTGGACTGTGTGCTTGTTTGTCAATTCAAGAAAAGTCTCTTATTCAAATAGTAAAGAAGAATTATGCTGTCTGAGAAGAAAATTGTGGTCCAATCAAGACGGAGTTAGAGGTAACAATTTCTCGACTGGTAATACTTGAAGTACTGTTGGAAAATTGTTGAGATTTTTCTTCGATTGTTGTGCTAAACTTACTTTTAGAATGAAACCCTTATATAAAGATTAATAATTTTGTCATTGTTTTAAAGCATTTTCTCACTTTGAAATAAAAAATAACAACTTGTTGCAACGAGGCATTCCATCTTAGTTCATAGGTCTTACAAGGTATTTGCAGATGTGTGTGCGCAAACACAGGTGTACTCTCTATTCGTTTACTGAAATAGTACGATGGAATAGCAATCCGACAATAGAGGGATCAAGCGTAGAATTTATGTTTTTACGTGCTCTCTGACGCATGTGGGTGAAACGCCGCCAACTTCCTGACTATCTCAATAGCCGGGTTTTTGGCCCGACTCTGGATTAAAATCCAGAACCACATCATGATCAGAAGTCACGTTTACGACCACAAGAACCACGATGCAGTCACTCTGCTAGTTGTGTGCGTTTTACCATCACGCTTGACAGAAGAATTTTTGATCACAGTAAAAAAACTCTTGAAAATTTGACACTGCTCCATATAACCACTATGGGTATTGTACATTCAGATATTTGACAAAACCGGTATAAGTATTTTATCGCCCCCGTATCGAAAGGTATCCATGAGGATTTCCCCACTAAAAAAAGATATATGTGAGCCACCGCTATATTAAGCTCGCCTTAAATTTCACAGCACGTGATTGACACAGATTCGATCACTGCCGGCACAATTGAAATTGTTAATTGCAATTTGAAGTGCCATTTTTCTAACGTGCTCGGCGGTGAAAAATAACATCGTGAGGAAACCTGCATATATGAGAGTGAACATGTTTTGAAGACTTTTAAAGGAAGAAACACCCAATGGAGCTGTGTTGATCCATAAGCCTCTGAGAGTGAAAAGAGCCTGACAGATGATTGTAGGATAAAAATCACCTTTTAAAATTAACCTTATAGTGGTTCGAAAAGTAATCAGATACAATGAAAACCAAAGACAATAGATGGCTTAGGAATGCCCACTACCCCATATCGAACGACATCCACGGGTGTCGTAAGAGGCAACAGTGTGAAATAAACCGGGAGATGAGTAGCAGCGTCTTCTTGAAAACCACTCAACTACAAAAACTGTGTTCCTCTAGACTAAACTATGTTCCTGCCAAGTGTGGTAATTATTGAAAATATTCGCCCTATATGCCAATCTATGGAGGAGTGGGAGCTACTTTCAGTAGTGTAATTTTATGGTCTGTAATGAATAAACGAATTAAATATATAATACACAAGCAATTGTATTAAGATCCTCAGGGTACTGATATTACAAACAAACCTGAAAATAACTCTTAGAATATAATTGATTAAGAATTTAAGGAGAAGTCCTGCATTAATAAAATTTTTCTTTAAGAGTTTCCTTATGAAAATAGATTATACGGACGGAGTTCGTTCCGATATTAACTTGCCTTATATTTTTGGATTCAACGCTGATTATGTCTGTTTTTTGCCACCGCTCCTTTCTAAACAGACACAATAAGATTCCGTTGATGAAGGTCAGCGACGTACGAAAGATATTGAAGACTGGATGCGGTATGTGACTTCTAAATAAACTTATAGCTACGTCAGTTGTATATGGGTTTCGATATCATATTATTATGCTGTTCAATCAATGAATATGGATTTCCTTTTAGATAAATTGATATGTAAGTCTTAGTTTTAAGAACATTATTCTTCAATTATAAAAGGGTGAATGGTGCTCTTTAAATTCGGAAAAGCACACCAATATATATATATATATATATATATATATATATATATATATAAAAAAACTATAATGATAATTAAAAAAAAAAACTAAAACTAGAAACTTAAATATCATATAGTCCTACTCCCCGCGGTATCGTGCCAAGAACGCTGGCTGCGTTTCCCCGCTGAATGGCTATACTTAGCCTTTGAGCAAGGAAAGAACCAGCCCTCTTATCACCAGCAGCAACGACCAGCCGCGGATGGAGTTCCTTTAGGAACTTCACCGCACGTGGACCCCACGGACTGATAGTCTCTACAGCAAATGGCACAAATATGTAGTCATCTCTTAGAAACTCATATTTGCGCCACTTACTCAGTTCAGCCGCTTCTGATGCCGCCCCGGCTCTAAACGAGGTACCCCTGAGATGAGAGACCGCCAGAGTGTCTACGCAAGTAGCATCCCACACTAGGGCTTTACCTCTCTCCCAAGGGACCAATGTCATACCGTCGGGTCTCCTGCCATCGTCTCTAAATATTCCACAAGGCTCTAATACCGAGGGAACATTTATAGAGACAAGAGCCCTTCGGATGACATCGTTCAAAGAACTGTGTCGTGAAAATCTACCAGCGCTTTTCTTACACACACATATATATAAAATCATTCACTGATGGTAAGTGAACGTGGCCCATGGATATCTACATCTATTCTCGATTAAGAATCAAAATGCAGATGCGTTGTCGCCCATAACAACTAAGGTGGAATACCTCATTTCTAGTAGAAATGTGTCTACACTTACGAAGCAAAGTGAGATCGTGATCTTGACCCGGTTTAGTCACACCATTCGTGCTACAACTATATAGCAGCACAACCTTTGGTGTGCCTTTCCCAATTTAAAGAACACCTCCCACCCTCTTATAATTTCGTACATTATTACTGTCACAAATATATTCAACACCACAACTATTTTAAATTAATTAAATATATACAAACGATAAACTTACAACAAAGGTAACCAAATAATAACATTAACCATATTAACTTACATCAGATCTCTTTAAAAATTATTCACGTACTAATCTTTTAATGGTAGTCTCATTAGGTGTTCATATAATGTCTTCAGTCAAGGACCGAATGAGTGTATCCACGACTTTCTCTGCAACCAGAGCGGCACCGCATAGAAATGAAGCAAAATATTTGACAGATTTCATAGCAGGGAATTTATTTTGTTATAAAAATGAATGCGTTAATATTTCTTTGTGTAAACTTTGGTCATTTTCATTAGTTAGATTAGGAATAAATGAAGCAAACTACTCATTAGGAATATGAGTAGTTTGCTTCATTTATTGCCATATGGAATTGTATATTGATATAAAAGGAAATTTAAAAAAAAGTTTAAAAATGTGCAAAAATTGAAGAGAAAACAACTCCGGCATTGCTTTATGTGTTTTCATAATACTTTACAACAAAAAAAAATTAAAAAAAAACTTTAAAACCCAACAGCTCAATTTTATGACATTTTGCAAAGAAAACTTCACCTCAGTACTAACTAGCGACATCTGGTGAACGGGAGATTATTAGCCCTCGTTGGGACGATGAATTCTCTTACGCCTCAACCAAACAGTATATTTATTTATTTTAAATGCTTGATTTGTATCATACGACATAATAACGTTTGAAACAAACACTGGTTTTCCGCATCCATTTTAATTGAAGCATGTTATTCCTTCGTCTAAGTTAAAACCATTCATTAACTCTGGAACGGTTTAATTTTCGTCAGAAGAAGTTAATTAGACGTCGTGCCGTTGCTATTTTTAATTTTATGCTTTCATTTAGTTCTCTGGAACGCTCATTTGCGTGAATCTGCTATTTTATTGGTTAATTATTATGGCTTGTTACTCTAAAGAGATTAAGCCCCTCTCTGGGGATACGCTGACTTTTCTTCGTTTTTCGTAACGGTTTTTTTGTTATTATATAAGCAATACGAGCTTTAAAGTTACTGAAACTGATCGAATCTCTAATGATAAATATCTCCTTCATTATCATCACCGTTATAGCCCATAAGAATTCACTGCTGAACAAAGGACTCCCCTAAAAACTGATACAAACATCCATTGACTCCCTGCGTGTTCAATAAGGTCATCACCCTATTTAGTTAGGAGCCGCCTGACACCGCTCTGCTAATACATAGGCTCCACTAAAAGTATCGGAAAATGGAATATTTCCACTGTTCCTGTAATATTAAAATCTTTTTAATTGAAAACTCCTTGGTTTTCATTTAAGATCGATGATTTATTATGACTTTAGAAGTGGTTTAACACAAAAACAGTGTGTTGACCGGATGATTTCTGCATTTGGTGATGAAGCCTCATCCAAAACCACAATTTATCGCTGGTTTGCTGAATTTCAACGTGGACGTGTCAATCTCAGTGACGATCCCCGTCAAGGTCGTCCAAAAACTGCAGCCACCCAAGAAAACGTTGATGCTGTGCGTAAGCTGATTGAGGAAGATCGACATGTGACATACCGCGAAATTCAAGTAACTTTAGACATTGGCATGAGTCAAATACAAATAATCTTGCATGAACAATTAGGTGTAAAAAAGTTGTTTTCCCGATGGATACCGCATTCGCTCTGTGAAGAGCAAAAAGCGGCGCACGTTACTTGGTGCGTCAGAACTCTCGAAAGATTCCAAACCCGAAACAAAAAACCAGTCACGAGTTTGGGTGTTCGAAAATGAGTTAAAGCCAACAAAAATTGTTCGTTCACGGAGTGTTGCAAAAAAAAAATGGTGGCCACGTTTATCTCTAAAACCGGCCATGTTACGACTATTCCTCTTGAGGGACAAAGAACGAGTAATGCAGAATGGTATGCTAGCATTTGTTTGCCACAGTCGTTTCTGAACTCCGTAAAGAGAACTGCAACCGCCGCATCATCCTCCATCACGACAATGCGAGTTCTCACACCGCACACAGAACAAAAGAGTTTTTAGACCAAGAAAAGATAGAATTATTAGACCATCCGCCGTACATCCCCGACCTAAGCTCTAATGATTTCTATACTTTCCCTAAAATATAGAATAAATTGCGTGGACAGAGATTTTCATCACCTGAAGAAGCTGTGGACGCCTACAAAACGGCCATTTTGGAGACCCCAACTTCCGAATGGAATGGTTGCTTCAATGATTGGTTCCATCGTATGGAAAAATGTGTCAAATTTCGCGAAGAATACTTCGAAAAGCAATAAATACGTTTTTAAATAGCAATGTTGTGTCACTTCCTAGATTCCCGAAATTTTTAGTGCCGCTCTCGTACGGGGCCGTCAATAAAGAACTTCCTTTCCGCGGATGTACTTCGAACAATTATTTATTTATCTATACACTTGATTGTACTAAAGGTACAAATGGCGGACTTAATGCCATATGGCATTTTCTACCAGTCAACCGGAAAGTTAGAGATGTGTGAACTGCAGTGGGCTAGGATGAAAACCTAAAATAGATAAATTTCACACATATACATACACACACATATACATGCATACAACACACACACACACACATACACATACATGTAGATCAAACTTATTTAAATATATATAGGGATATAACATATTATATGTTATAGATATTTGTGTGTCAGATGAGCCCAAGTAATAATCCTTTACTTCTGTTTTAAAAATCCACTTATGAGGGGATTTTCTAATGCTAAGGGAAGCGCATTTCAGAGTCGTACAGCTGTAACAGCGAAAGAGTTTGAAAGGAAACCAGTACGGTGAGAGGGAATTTGCAGTACGAGATTGTTATGAGAGCGAAGATTTCAATCATGGGAGGAACTCAGGTATTGAAACTTACATTTTAAATACTCTGGGGCCAATGGATCGTTAAGAATAGTGAAAAGATTGCTAAGAATTCTATAATTAACCATTTAAGTTGAGAGCGATAAAAATAGACGTGGTCATACTTTAGAAGACCTTAAATGAAAGGGATACAGTCAATAATAAGTAAAGAAAAGTACAATAATCACTTACGCCTTGCTAAATCCCAAATCAGTTTTATTCATTCATTTAAACAGCTTATCGAAAATTCACTGCCTTCACATATGCCTTCCCATTGTTTGTCACATAGGTCCCCCTATTTGCCGTAATTACTACAATTGGTAGGCGGGTTGGGAAACGCAGTTTTTTTATTGAATTGTTATTAGAAAAATGCTAAAGTTCATCTCCTGTTTCTTTTTTCTTTGTCACCTCTTAGTGTTTTCACGATGGGGATGGTATGTTTTAGTATCACCACTACACGGCTAGTCCTGCAAATACTTAACAAACCACATTGGTTCATTTATTATTAGCATATTGTGTATTTTACAGTTGTTATAAACAATGTTGTAAAGAACACCACATTAACAATTTCTGGTGTAAAATTATTGAATATACAGATCCTACTACTAATAAATTGTATTATTGAGGTGCAGAAGTGCGAGTATTATTTCGGGACAAAACTAAAATTTTGTAGAATTGATTGCAATTCGCAACTCAATTGTATACTCAGTCAATATGCGAAAAGAGGTGGCCACGCAATAATTCATACTAGAGTGACGGCCAATCGCATCTAACGTGTAGAATTGAACTGTATATTGTATATTTTTTAATAAGATAGGATGATAAATGAACACACAATCTACTTGATAATAAGTAGGTGCTATGACCTGTAGACACTTCATCTATTCTCGATTAATAATCAAAATACAGATACGTTGTCACCCCAGAGAACCAAAATGGAGTGCCTCGTTGCCAGTAGAAAAGGTCGCCGTTTCTCTACACTTACCATACGAAGCAAAGTGAACTCGTTGTCTTTCCCCGGTTGAGTCGACCAATTCGTGCCACAACTATATAGCCGCAGTATGGGTCTCATGCATTGCTGCAGAATCTCAGTACTACCGCTAATATATGGTGCGCCTTACCTAATTAAACACTTTCTTCCTTCCCATATTTTCGTACACTATCACTGCCACCGCTACATCCAACACTGCTACACTAGGTTGAACGTTTATTACACACATGTTTTTTCACTAAACGAACAAATAAGGAATAGACTGTAAAATGTCTATTTATCACTTGGTTGGTTAGTTTTAGATCTTGTCACCCCTGAGGACTAAGATGAAAGGCTTTGTTTCCAGTAAAAAGGGCCCCGGTTCTCTACACTTACACAAAAATACAACTGCATTAAGCTGCTATTTTACACTAGTATAGTCTGAGATTAAGTCGTTATAAAAAATTCATCCGATTAAAAACCATAATCGACTTCTTCTCACATAGTGCGAAATGAAAGTTATGAAAAATGAAATAAAATGAATAATGACGTTATAATTTCCCGGGCGCAGTCATTTGACAAAGAGAAACTCTCAGATTTCCCATTACTCACGCGCCGTCGGGTTTTTCTATTAGGCTTACCTTCGCTGGGATGATATTATAAGTGATAATAGTTACGAAGGTATTCGTCGATGGAATATTATCCCGTATAGGCCTAGCGGACACTATGTGGTACCGTAACTTTGTAAAAATATTTTGATGTACCCACATATTATTAACTTTTTAGTTAGTTGTGGTAGATAACTCAGAGTATCAGTTTTATATCAACAATGTAACATACACATTTTATGCAATATATCTTGAGTATATATTACAATTTCTGGACAGAAACTTAAAAATCTATTTACAATGTCTTCAAGAACTTAAGTTTCATTTTATGTATAGTAAATGATATTTTTTTGAAGACTGGGCTACAATAGACGTAATAAATAACTACAATCAAGTTTCATTTGGATTATTTTAGAAAGGTGTACACAGTGCTAGATTACGCGTATCATTTATATGGTACAGTAGGTCTATGCATGAGCATAATATACTTAGTCAATTTACATATTATTATATGTTTTTTGTTTATCATTTTGTGTTTTATTATTTTTGATCATTGACATTACATGATATTGCTACAATTCTTGAGGAAGATGATAATTTTAGCAACCAGAGGCAAGAGTTTGGTATTTTTTATTTTCACCTGACACCGCCAATGATGACCGAAGGGAAGAAGATAACATCAGCATAAATAATATGCCTGGAAGTTTGCTTCGATCTCCAGCGGACCTTGCTGCCTCAACCTCAATGGAGGAACCACAAACTAAAGACCAAACCCCTCATTAAATTGAAGAACCTTTAAAAAAACTTGTCATGAAATACAGCTATTGAAACTAATAGATACTTAGCACGTAAGTTTTTCTCTGCTGATATCATGATTGAAGAGATGAAAATGAAATGTTTGATAGGGATTTTGTTAGTCAGTGGCTATTACCAAGTAAGCAGAAGAAAAATGTATTGGGAAAATGCATCTGATTCAAGAAATAATTTGATTGTTTCATCCTTCTCTCGAGATAGATTTACACTAATTTACTCTAACATTTATTTTGCTGATAATCTAAACTTAGATGGATTCGATAAATTTGCAAAAGTTCGTTGTTTACTAAAAGTTTTAGCCGTAAAGTTTGTTGAGTACTGTCCACATAAGGATAATCATAGTATCAATGAGGCTATGGTCCCATATTTTAGTCATCACGGCTGCAAACAGTTTATTAGAGGCAAGCCAAATTATGGATTGGTGCAACATCAGGAAGTTTCATTGCATGGTTTGAACCATACCAAGTTGCTTCTATATTTACGAATGCCCAATATTACCAGCTTGGTCTTCTTGCAAGTGTGGTTTTGTTTTATGCAGATCAACTAGCAACATTAGGTTATGGAAAAAACTACCATCTCTTCATAGACAACTGTTTACCGCCTTGCCTTTGGTTCATGAACTCACTCAAGGGATTTCGTGTAACTGGTACTATCAGAGATAGATCTGGAAAGTGGTGGAGTAAATTTATCTGATAAGAATTTATCGTCATTGCGAACTAGCATTCGAGGAAAAAGTGGTATATGCCTCTGATTATCCATTGTATTGACATGTCTGTACAAAATACAAGGCTGCTGTACAAACATAATGGAGGGAATATTGACTTGCTAAACTGTCGACGTCGTATTGCAAACTATATTATCGAAGATAATAAACAATTTGAAAAACCAGGTCGTAGTTGGCCATCTTCAATAATATCACACTCTCGATATGACGGCAAAGAAAACTATGTCACCAAGCAAGAAAATAGGATCAGGTGTGGCCTATGCTAAAAACAATGTCCTACAAGGTGTGTCAAGTGCAAGATTAATGTCCACGTAGAGTGTTTTATTATGTATCACACCAAAAATTAAATAAAATGTAATAAGTAAATGTCAAAGCGCCTGTTAAAATTAAATAGCGAATGAGTGTAGGCGCTTTGAGTTGCAATTCATCTGTGACAGTACAATATTGGACAATACAATTATCTCTCTCTTGTAACGTGGCATACTAGCAGAAACATCTTGGCAATGTAAAATATTGAAATAATTAGTTTATTTCATCTTTTATTTGCCACTAAATGTTAACTAAAGACATAAATTGGTGGCCCATGAGGGGAACAAATAGAAATTAGAAAATTTCAAGAAATAATAAAATTTTCGTCAAAAACGTCGTCGGCGAAAGACGGCAGATCGTGATCGAAACATTGAAGGAAGAAGATCATGAAGCCTAAGGTGCAAATGGATGGCTAATTAAATTGAAAGAGGATACAACAAGCAGTGGCGCATCTAAAGCATCACATCGTGCAGTTTCCAGCAAATTTAACAAAAGATAGCCTAGAAGAGAAGCCTTTCATTTGTCCTCGAAAATCATTACTTCCTATAAAATTCATCCAAATTTACCTTAGCCCTCAAAGGAATTTGTATAAATCGCCTAAATATCCTATTATTATTAGGTTTATTTAACATTAAAAGTCAAATTTTGCCAAATTTTACAAATTTCTTGAACATTTTTAATATTTAACTACCCACTTCTTAAAAAAAGTCTTTAAATTTTGAAATTAGGTCAATGTTTTGAGTTATTCCATATATTAATAATATGTTAGTTTGCTTACGAAATTTGGGAATACGAATTACACATTTTAAAAACCTATAAAAAATTACAAAGGCGTTGTTTTGAAGCTCCGTCATAAAATTATTACGTTTTGTTTTAGTTTTAAATAAAAATTAAATTTACATTGCATTCTTACTTTACATTTTCTTTGTTTAAATAATTTTCATGTCGTTAGTTTAAATTGTATTTACGTTATTTTTAGATGTTTTATACTGTTTACGGAAATGTTATTTAGGTTTCAAAAGAACATAGTTTACAGTTGTTTATTATTTTGGCCGACTATTTCAGGTTGCCAGTCGGTTCCCTAAGCTGAGCTGCCATAAGTAGCAGCAGTAGCGGTAATACCTGCATCCTGAAGTTTCGTCGGAGTGAGGAGCGTGAGATAAAATTATTTTTATATTTTTTTTTACCCAACGTAACTTATTTTTCTAATTCAAACCTTCCAATTTAACTCACAATGCCTGACCAAATTTTATCCGATAAATAGCGCTTAAAAGAATTATTGGCCAAACGTATTTCCATTAAGGGGCAGATAACTAAATTCAAAAATTGCGTACATACTTTAAAAGATGACATTATTTAACAGTGGTAGAGCCTTTTTTGTCGCACAGATGGGCCAGTTCGAACCGAGGTGGTACCACGACCTCACAGAATACCAGCGTGAAGTAGAGGTTTACCTCTGCGTTTCGCTTGGTGAGTGCAGGTGGCCGGAGGCCCTTTTTACCGGAAATGAGGCATTCCATCTTAGTCCTCACGGGTGACAACGCATCTGCATTTGGACTCGCAAACGAGGAAAGATGTAGATGTCTATGGGCCGCAGCAACCACTTACAATCACGTGGACTGTGTGCTCGTTTGTCACCCTTATCCTATAAAAAAAAGATGAACTTGAGTTGTATAAATTGCAAATTGCTGAATTAACACTAAAATTAGCAAAATTTGAAGCATTGTTAGTAAAGTTCGATGATCTGCAAAGTAAAATCGGGGTTCTTAACTCAGATAATGTGAGTGACGAAATAGATGAAAGAGATTGAATAGAACAAGACATTATTTCGAACATTGCAATAGCTAAAGCCATATTAGAGTTTCACAAAAAAGAGCGCGACAATTGTTTAAACCATGATCATTACGAGCATCAAGAAATAGGTTTGAAATTACCTCAGATAGAAATAGCTAAATTTGACGGTGCATATTTCCGTTGGCTAGAATTTCGGGATACCTTTGAAAATTTAATTGACAACAATGATAAACTCTCACCAGTTAGTAAATTTAATTATCTTATTTCTTACAAGGCGATGCAGCACGCATAATTTCAAACCTAGAAGTGTCCTCCGCAAACTACGCTGATGCCAGGAAGTTGCTTTGTAGCCGTTATAACAATAAACGCATTTTAGTAAAACATCACCTCAACTCATTATTTAGTATTAAGCCACTTCCACGCTAATCGGAAAGGTCTTTACGATTTTTAGTCGATCATGTTACAAAAAATTTACGCGCTTTAGCCAGCCTTGGTCAACCAACAGACAAATGGGACGTGCTTGTTATTTTTATGTTATCAGAAAAATTGGACAATAATACATTAATGAAATGGGAAGAACACCGAAATAATTTAGTA